>CM042087.1:10371714-10708049 GCA_023512835.1 Taxillus chinensis
TCCCTTGAAATCGCTTCTGGAGCAAATCGACTCAGCCCTCTAAAATCTAGTTCATACTCTGCCACCGTACGCGATCCCCGCTAAGATCGTCGAACTCTTCCCGTTTCTGCCACCGCAGCGACTCTGGGAAGAACTCCTCATGGAACAATTGGAGGAACTCAACCCAGGACATGGCCTCCATGTCTCGGCTTCCTGAAATGCTAAGCCACCATTCCAATGCCTCCTCCTCCAACTGTAGGACTGCTAGCCTCACCTTGTCTTCCTCCTAGGGTCGGAGAAAGGAGAATATATGCTCGATCTGTCATAGCCAATGCTCTGCTACTAAAGGTTCAGCTCCTCCCTTGAACCTTGGTGGGTTTTCCTTTTGGAACCGTATCACCACATCTCCCTCTTCCTGCCTCATCGGCCCTTCTTGCCTACGCGAAGGTCCTGCCTCACGGGGTGGAGAGGGTGGCGCTGCCTATCGTGCCATCATCTCCTGACGTACCTCATTTAGGATCTCCCCCCTGAGATCCTCATGCATTCCCTATACGTTCTCACTTAAGGCCTGGACTTGGGCCATGATCCGCTACAGGGATCATTGCCCTCTACTCATTGTCCTCTCTCGTCCAATACGTGCGAAGATTCATCTTCTACAGCTGGGGTAGCTCGGGTTACTCTCCTAGGAGGCATAGTCTACATGTTAAACAAGACTAGAGTCAGCATCTCTCAGACTCTACACACCCTCATCCCTATGGGCCATGAGGTACTCAAGCATCTTTTCCTATGCAGGCATACATAACAAGCACTCAGAATTTCAACAAGTACATCACGAGTAACATAGTCACACACAATAACAATTTCACAGCAACAATTCTCAACAACAATTCACAGCAAAAATTTTCAGCAATAATTTTTAGCAACACAACATTGCAAATCATAACATTTATATTGAAATTAAACTAGTGCCCTAATACCAATGCATGTATGCACCCCAACCCAAATGCAAATGTCCTACCCCTTGGTCTAACTACCCCCGAGTACACCTCAGAAACCCAGATAGAACCACGGTGATCAGGCGTAATCTATACTGCCCCCTGAGAGCCTCAAAAGTAATTATTCCTCCCCACTATCCTAAGTCCACTAGACCATGAACTTGGGCTCTGATAACATATTGTCACGCCTTAATTTCCTCTCACTTGGAAATGAGGAGTAACTGCCCATGCCCGCACCCGAAGGGTCAAGGGGTTGGTGCAAGCACCTACAAAGGACTTATGTCACGGGTGCTGTCCCAAACCTGTACAACCAGGCTAACATGCCACGGGGCATGCTTCTGATCCCAAACCACGCACACAAACATAGATCAAACAATAAACATATCTCAATCTATTACATCTCAAGAAGAGTTCTAAATTTATTACAACTCAACTGGGAAAAACTCCTATCAAACCACAACATATTGTTTATAACCAATCCAAACCATAAAACACAGGTCCACAAAAGCAATAAAATTAATAATAAGTCTTCAACCTCAGTAGCCTACCACCATAGCTCTTTCACCTACCGTCTGCTAGACCCTTGTAATGACCCGTTTATAGGAGGGGTGAGCAAACGATAGCTCGAAGGGTTCAAGCCTCCCGCACCGTCCCACTCTATAATATGCATGACAAGTGTATGCTTGTGCTCGTGTAGTGCCTAAAACTAAATAGCACACATCACCCAGTAACACCCCATTTACCTGTGCCCACACTGGAGGGCAGAGGACACCTCGCCACCACGGCGACATGACATACCACATCCAGGCGAATGTTGCATGGTCACCAATGCAACATTTTCCACCCGAGTCAGATATGGCCATCACCTCCTCGGACGCCATACCTACCCTCAGGAATGGGTGCAGACTTAGCCCACTGTTGTGAGTGCTACACCGAGACTCAGGACCGCAGCCCTGGCCAAATCTCAAAGGGTCCAGTAATTGTGCCTGGCCCATAACTCAGTTCAACCCACATGTATTTGGGTACTCAAACTCAATCATAAATTCACAGCATCTCAGCAAGTACATCAGAGTACATCTCAGTAAACACAGCTCAAGCGCAAGTATATCTCAGTAATGCAACTCAGGTGTACATCCCAACTCAGTACAAGATACTTAACAATATATCTCAATACAAGCATGTTAATATAGCTTAGCAAGCACAACTCAGGCATAACAAAATAACTCAACAGTGCACTCAGCTCATGCAGTGCAGCAACACTCTCAATAACATTCACAGTTTACAGTTTTACCTATGTAATTGTTTTTTGAACTGTTTTGGCAAGTTTCTAGGCAAACTCAACTCATGGACATCATTCAAATCACTCTATTTTCCACACAAGGGACTTCTGGCTAGACGGGGCAGCCAAAGGAGGCAAAATGAAGGGTGCACATCATATGGGCCATATGACGTGCAGGGTTATTTTTGGCTCCATGACTTCCACATGTTTCAAGGAAGACTAGGGTAAATTTTCAGACTAATTGGATGTGCACGCCATATGGGGATATGGCGTGCAATATGGCGTGCAGCCATGTTTTTGCACAGTGATCATTGTTTTGTTATTCTAATGACTTCTCTCTGAAGAATTCATCTCAAATTCCTTTTCGTTTGTGAGTTATTAGGTTTTAAAGATTGGATACACAGCCTAGTTTTCAATTTCAATCAGAATACTCATGCCAAACTACCCATCCAGACAAATCCAGGGCATCCAACTCAATTATTTTCAGTTATATATATTAAAAATCTCATATTAATCCCACACGCATCTACATGTTTATATATATATATATTAATCATCTCATTCAGAATTGGGGTTGAGAGAAGAATCACAACAGATGAAAATCACAACAGGTGAAATTCCAGAATTTGGAGGAGGTACAAGGGTTGACAACGAATCCCTACCTCAAAGTCAGAGAATACAACTGGTCGTTGTATTCTAGCAATCATGTCTCCGGGCTCCCGTCCGACCTTGAATCACCGGTCTTGGATCGTCCTCGCCGTCTCAGGCCGTGTCTCCCTCTTTCCGGCAATCTCCCTCTCTGGCCGTGTTCTCTCTCTCTCTCTCTCTCTCTCTCTCTCTCACTCAAGGGGTGACAGCTGCTAGGGTTTTGGAATGAGAAATCCCCTAATTTCCAAGCCCTTTTTCTTTATATATTTTCCCATATAATCAAAACGATGTAGTTTTGATTAAGTGAATCCCTACCTCAAAACGACATAGTTTTGATTAATCTAAAGCCCAGCATCTCTAAGCCCAAAGGCCAAGGTTTTCTAACTCATCTCTTAAGCTCAACAGCCCAATTCATTAAGCCCAACAAATATTTAAAATAAATCCCTCAAATAAATATTATTTACGATATGTGAATTTCCCAAAATACCCCTCAGGGCCTCGAACTCCAACTTGAGCCCAAGTATAGTCAAAATTCTCCATTCGACTAGTACATCACTGTTCTGATGTCCATTGTCTAGGACCAAGTCCCAATTGCAAGGCTAACTCCAAGAACCCCTCAAATACGGGTCCTTACATATTGCAAGTAGAAAACACATACTGAACTTCATGTTAATCATACTTACTGCCTCACGTGCCTATGCTTAGATATAATTATCCAACGTCATATTGGGAGGATGCTTGTGTTTCCCGACCGAAGTCGTTTAAGCTTGACATAATTAAAACGGATATGAATAACCTCTTTAGGATCTCATGATTCTAATCTCCACTTATCACCACATGATGAATGTTGTTTCATATTGATTTCTCTATTAACTTGTCTGGTTGAAAAGAAGAACTGGGTTAGCTCGGAATGCTTTGTCACACCCCAATTTCCTTTCACTTGGAAACGGGTAGTGACTGCCCATGCCCGCACCCGAAGGGTCAAAGGGTTGGTGCAAGCACCTAAAAGGACTTATGACACGGGTGCTGTCCCAAACCTGTACAACTAGGCTAACATGCCACGGGCATGCTCCTGCTCCCAAACCAAGCACACAAACAATAATTAAATAACAACCACAACCCAGTTCATTACATTTAAAAGGTCTCAAAGTTCAATACAACTCAATGGGGAAAGTTCCCATTTAAACCCCTATACTGTTTACAAATAATCACACATAACATAGAAATCCATAACAAAGCAATGAAAACCAATATAGTCTTCAGCCTCAGTGGCCTATCCTCCAGCCCTTTCACCTACCGCCTGCCAAATCCTGCAAAAGAACAGTTTATGGGAAGGGTGAATAGCTCAGTAGGGATCCAGTCTCCCCAGACCCGTCCCACTCAACAATATGCATGACAAGTGTATGCTTGTGCTCGTGTCGTGCCTAAAGCTAAAGCGTGTCACACCCCAATTTCCTTTCACTTGGAAACGGGTAGTGACCGCCCATGCCCGCACCCTGAAGGGTCAAGGGGTTGGTGCAAGCACCTAAAAGGACTTATGACATGGGTGCTGTCCCAAACCCGTACAACCAGGCTAACATGCCACGGGCATGCTCCCCGCTCCCAAACCAAGCACACAAACAATAATTAAATAACAACCACAACCCAGTTCATTACATTTAAAAGGTCTCAAAGTTCAATACAACTCAATGGGGAAAGTTCCCATTTAAACCCCTATACTGTTTACAAATAATCACACATAACATAGAAATCTATAACAAAGCAATGAAAACCAACATAGTCTTCAGCCTTAGTGGCCTATCCTCCAGCCCTTTCACCTACCGCCTGCCAAATCCTGCAAAAGAACAGTTTATGGGAAGGGTGAGCAAACCATAGCTCAGTAGGTATCCAGTCTCCCCAGACCCGTCCCACTAACCAATATGCATGACAAGTGTATGCTTGTGCTCGTGTCGTGCCTAAAGCTAAAGCAGCAAACACCACCCAGTAACACACCTTTTACCTGAGCCCACACTGGAGGGCAGAGGACACCCCGCCACCACGGCGACATGACATACCACATCCAGGCGAATGTTGCATGGACACCAATGCAATATTTTCCACCCGAGTCAGGTATGGTCAACCACCTCCTTGGGCGCCATACCTACCCTCAGGAATGGGTGTAGACTTAGCCCACCGTCGTGAGTGCTACACCGAGACTCAAGACTGCAGTCCTGGCCAAATCTCAAGGGGTCCAGCTATCATGCCTGGCCCATAACTCAGCTCAATCCCATCACATTTGGGTGATCAATCTCAAACAACAATATAATCAGCTACAAAAAAATACGGCTTAGTAACACATCTCAACTTAATGCAAAACAGCAATGTTGCTCAATAGAGTATATCACAAACAAGGTTCATACGGCCAACATGGTCGATTACAAACAACAACTACCAGCCTCACAGGCTTAAAACCAAACACGCAACACACAACAGTCACACAAAAATATTATCAAAGACGTAGTGGGCGTAGCCACACAAACATTTTATCAAACACCTAGTGGACATGGACAACCCAACGATTTCCAGTCCACTCCTAAGCATCAAATCAACCAATATGCCATTGAAGGCCAACATCCATATAGGAGATCACACCTATATGGATTTACATATATATATATATATAAGCATGTATAGGAAAGATGCCCTAGGACAGAGAAAAACTGAGAAGAACGGAGTCCCTACCTTGCAAACGTCCTCTGCTCTAGCCTCTACGATACACCAACCACCCACGCGAACCTCTACGGCCAAGATCCGAAGGTTCCCCTCACTCTCTCTCTCTCTCTCTCTCTCTCTCTCTCTCTCTCTCTCTGCGGCGGCTATAACAGCAAACAGAAAACCCTAAACCCTAAACCTAAGCCTCAACACCATTATATAGACACCACACACATCAAAACGTCGTAGTTTTGATTTAGTGAAACCCAGGATCAAAATGACGTAGTTTTGATCACGCAAACTACCACCTTCCCGCTTCCATACAAGGCAAAATACTCATAATTTCGACATGGTCCTTTAGGGAAAAATCATTAAAATGACAAAACCAAGGTAACCATGCAAAAATAAGTCTGCACGCCAATTTGCACACCAATTCCCCAATTGGCGTGCAGCTCCAAATGCACTCAAACTTTACCCCAAACCTCCTTGCATCTTGTAGAGGCCTGAGAAGCAAAAATATGCTTGCACGTGAAATGGGTGAATTCACGTGCAGCTCCAAATGCTCTGAGATTTCTGTGGTAGGTAGAGGACCTCATTCTAAGCAACTTTTGTTCTTGCACGCCAATTGTTTGAGGCCATATACTAGCTCCAAAATCTAGAAAGTTCCCATTCAGAAGACAAGACTGCGACTAACTCAAAACACGGGTCCTTACATGCTTGGTGATAGTACTCATAATCGCAGTTTGGTTAGCTCTTGAAGTGTAGTTTCCTAATGGATAGACAGTGATGTTTCAAGATCTAAATTCTTAACAGGTAATGTCATTGAGAGGATCGCATGATCTACAGGGGAAAAAATGCTTCATTCATTATCCAAGTAATACCCCCCGTATATGTCTCATGACCTCTCTCCTGGTTGTTTATCTGAGGGGGAGTCTAACAGAGAGGATCGCATGATCTAAGGGGGAGCAATCTTTGGAATAATCCCCTGATATGTCTCGGAT
Organism: Taxillus chinensis; assembly: GCA_023512835.1. NCBI lineage: Eukaryota > Viridiplantae > Streptophyta > Magnoliopsida > Santalales > Loranthaceae > Taxillus > Taxillus chinensis. Next base: position 10,378,308 of record CM042087.1, read on the forward strand.
GCTCTTACCTCTAAACTATCACTTCAGGATCTACCTAGACATGCATTGTAGAATCAGATATGTGGCATGCAAGGATGTTTTTCTTCCTTCAACCGTACATCTTAATCGGATAATCATTTGCCTGCTTTCAACATGTGTTCATTCCTACCGTCTCACTCATGAATCCTAAGTTGGACAAATCATATGTTTTTTTTAATTATCTTAGCTACGTTGTTCAGCATGACGGTTTCACTATGTTAACCAATATGAACTTGTGTATTTCTTATCTTACATATATATTGATTCAGTAACAATGATCACTCTTGTTTGTATGTGTCTTTTACATTCCTTTCAATGCACTGAGTTCTGTTTCTCTTTTTAGTTCGGATTATGATGTTCTCGCTTATACTATTTGATCCATATCCATACTAACTCAACCTGTTAGTCTACTATTCTTTTAGTTTACATTTCAAAGCTACAGGTTCAGATTCTCTTCGCACTTCATTGCTCTATGTTGTTTTGATGACTCAAATTTGAAGTGTTGTGGTACTTCATACCTCCTTGACACCAAGACCGCAAAGGAATCATTTTTCTTTAGCACTCAGCTTCTACAGACTCAGTTTGTCTATCATCCGGATATAGTTCACACGGACAATATTTAGCCCAAATGAGAGTCGGTTTACTTCCTCCTGACTCTTGAACCTCTCACTTCGCGATAACCAAAGTGATTATATTACATCGCATCTTTTTGAGGAGGAATAATGATGGTTCATTAAATGCACATCTCAAGCCCGCCAATTGTCTTTTCTAAAATCCGGAAGTATGCATACAAGTGTGATTTTTGAATGGTTAGCACGGCCGCCACGTCATCAATCTATTTGATGGCGCTAATACATCAAGTATAATGACATTGGATAGTCAGGCGGATCACTATTCATCTCGCTTAAACCCAACACCCGCTTGCTTCCATGGAAAAGGTCCTATTTATAATGCCCTTTCAAGCGACGCACGAGGCTATCACTACCAATTTTCAATACCCTAAATCCTCGTTGCTTCTTCCAACTCCAAAGACCTCATCTCCTTCTCCTCCAATCCTCCATAGTTCAATGGCAGCTCAAGATCTCTATGGCATTGTTCCTGGCCACTTGGTCGACTGGTCCGGAATCTCTGATCCTCTATCATGGCTCGAAGAGGTTCTCCAGCTCCTTGATTCCAGCAACCTCCTCGCCCTAGTCTCTACCCCGGTCGATCTCCTCGTCTCTGACATCCTTGCCTTCTATCAGCATGTCAACTCCAGTGATGAGTCTATCATCTCAGTGGTTCGAGGGAAAACTATCAAGATCACCCCTCAGGTGATCCGTGACGCCTTCCATCTTCCTGAGGGCAATGATTTCAGGCCAAGCGCTCTAGCCATGGCTGCGTCCATGGGCTGTCCCAACAAGGTAAAGGAGTACAAGTTGAAGTCTTTTCAGGGCCCCCATCGCTGTATGGCCACCATACTAAGCCGGTGCCTACTGGCTCGCTCCACATCTCTTGACTCTGTTCCGTACGATCTGCTGCTGGCGATGTATGCGGTTTTTGAGTCACTGCCACTTGACTGGGGTGTTTTCTTGTTTCGAGTGCTGCGGAATGGGAAACGAAATTCGTCTTTTGGACGGATTCTATCTCAAATTTTCTGACACCTTCACCCCGCGCACTTCCAGGATGAACTAGTGATTCCCTTCCCAGCGAACTTTTACTTCCGTCATCTTACTGCAGACAGGACACTCACCATTCACCGCCCTCCAGTCTCCCGTGCTCTTGTTGTTGTGTCGGAGCAGCAAGCGAGTTCTGTTGGTGACCCAGTTGCAAGCTCGGGCCATGAAGTTAGCTTTGCTCCCCGGTCTTTCCACTCCCGCATCCGGTCTGTTGCCGCCCCGGCATGGTCTCACAGTTCATTACACAGCGTTCGCACTGACCCATCTACTGCTGCAGGGCCCTCTCAGCCGCCCATCCATGCTTCTCGCAAATGGTCTACACTTGCTCTTCCTCCGGGCCTCCCGGTGCCTAAACGCAGCCGTTTCTCCACTGGCCAGATCAGCTCTCCCGATGCTGCTTCTCCTACTGCTGTTCCATCTGGCACTATCACCTTCCTCCCATCATATGCGGAATTTCATCCGGATGATGCTGATGGGAGCATTCTTGCTGCTGCAAAGGCCTATGCCTCCTCAACTGCCGAGCGGCAATGTGTGTCCGTCTTGTCCCCTTTCGAACCTAATGACATCCGAACCTTGCTGTCTGAGGAGAGACAATTCTCCACTGATGACATTGACAACTATGCCCTGGCCATAAAGATGGAAATGAGGTTGTTCCCCTCTTTACTTGAGGAAGGCCATGCTTTTGACATTCTACCTTGTTGGATTGAGGACCAGTTTCCTCCTGTGGAGACCATTCTTACCTACATCAATGGTACTGCTGAAAACAGCAGACCCTGGAGAACTCTGTCCACCATCTTCATTCCTTACTGGGTCAACTCCCCACATTTCATGCTGAATGTATTTCTGATCAAAGAGAAGAGAATCATACTTATTAATTCTCATGCGCTTGATGACCGCCAGATTAGAAGAAACCAAATGAGGAGCCTCGTTCAAACTTTGTCTGATGCAATCAGACAAAGTACTCTTTACGAAGACTTGGATCTACCTCCTCTTGGTCAAGATGAAGTACTTACAAGGGCGATCCAGAACAAGAAAAATGTGCCTCAGCAGCCCGATGGAAACAGTTGCGGAGCCTTCGTCTGCTTCTTCCTGAAATCAGTTATTACATTTGATGACAACTGGAACAATGTCATCAAATTCACCAGTAAGCATACGATGAAGCTACGAGAGCATGCAGCAAGATTGATTTTTAAATATAGTAAGCCATATGTACCATAAGTTTCATTTGTACTAAGGCTTAATGTATTCTTGCTGACACATTAGTGGAATTATTTTTTGCTTATCCTTAACTCTGTGTATTTCTTGCTGCCTAACCGGATCAGATTACAAAGGGTTTGGCATATCCATATTGGGGGAGATTGTTGGATCAAACCCAGAATTTGGATGATGCGGATCAAACCCTATGTAATTTGATTTTAGATGTTCCATGTTTATTCTTAGTCTATGCAGAAGATAAAACTTTAATCCGGACCTACACTCATAAGGACAAAGCTAAGGATAGGATACATAATCCTAATCCGGATCATCGTGAGTGTCGTCATTCACTTGGTACATAACCAAGGTATCATCCGGAGTAAGGATCCTTCGTGAAGAGTAATCACTTGACAAAATGACCAAGGAACCCACGTCTAACTTTCGACTAGATCATATCAAGTGATGCGAAGTAAGATTTCGAGTCTACAACTCGCACGGAGTAAGAGAGACTTGTTGCGGAGAACGAATCGAAGGTGTCACTCCACCGAACCAATGAAATAAAGACACGGACTACGAAATCCGAGTCTGTCACTGATGCGGAGTAAGGACAACTTGTTGCGGAGTAAGGGAAGCTAATGCGGAGTAAGGAATCCGAACCAATCGCTAATGTGGAGTAAGCATTCCATACCTACTCTATGCGGAGTAAGGAAGCGCTTACCCGGAACAAGGATTCTAGGACTGTACTAATACGGAGTAAGCAATTACTGACACGGAGTAAGGATCCGAACTTTATTGATACGGAGTAAGGAACCTTACTACTGACTAAGAAGACGCTGCTTCACCTTTTCCAAGCCGCATTTAATGGTCAGCTCGCTGTGTCCCGATGAAAGACAAACTCATTGAAGATCTAAACTGTCTTACATGTGGAACACTCAGAGATGTGGACGCAGTCTCAAATACAATTAGAATCAAGCAAAGTAATTCATTACACTTATGCTTCCAATATTTCGAACTCCACATCCGTAGTAGTTAAAGCAGAAGTATTTTCCGAGAAGAACTTAATATTACACAGTGCTCGGGATATACAGTTCCAAGATAGATTCATAGGAATGTCTATAAATACAAAACTGTGTATATTTATAAAGTGTGCGTGGGCTAGAGAGATTGTAGTACAAGAGCTCATAGAGATTATAAACGCTAGTGTGTGTAACTGTAAAACGGAGTGCTATTGTAATCAGCTGTAATTGTTGCTTATTTTGTTGTAATTATCATTAGATAATAAAGCAAAATACTTCCACTATCTGCTTATCTTCCGCATTGTTTTTACATCTCATAACCAGATTGTGCTGTACCTGAGAGAGAAAAAGAGTTTTGATACTAGCCTATTCACCCCCCTCTAGGCTACTAGGGACCAACAGTCTTTGATCACAGGCCATGGGATGACCTCGAGTCCACTCCTGCGATGCACAATCTGGGCTACTTCATCTTCTATCATTCTTAGGAATTGTGATGGGGTATATAGGCAGGAAACATGTATGGTTGGTAGAAAAACCTCCGAGCCTCCATTAATTGGCCGTCCCAGGAGAGCTTGATACTCCTCCACAGTAGGAGTCAAATCCTGTTCATTGAAGGTGAAACACCTCCGCCTTGGATCCCAGAAATGTGCTGCCGCCCTTAACATAGCCTCGTCGACGGGTACTCGCATTAGATGTAACAAGTCCCCGTACTTCTTAATGTAGGCAGCCTGTATGTGGAAAGGCCATTGTGCCCATATATCAAGTTCCTCCTGGTGGGTCGTTTGGATCCGCATCCGGACTTCAGGGGCTGGTATGGTTTGCTCTATACTATCTCCCGAGAAGTCTCCAAAGCGTTGTTGGATTTCCGAAGTTGCATGTGCGACCTCTGTCATGTCTTCCTTGTTTTCACAATTAACTAGGAAATGATCAAAGCTTGCCATGCTTCCTATAATGAATATTAAGGCTTATGCACATGAGATGGGAAAACAGAAAAGAACAAATTTTATTGATGTAAATAAGACAAAACCGTCCATGGGTACAAAAACAAGTTATTCAAACGTAAATGCAACTACATGATGCAAGACAAGCATTGGGTTCCTTTTAGAGGGGTGATCCAACTTAATGCATTCTTTTCCTTGAAGAGCCTGATGTACTACTAGATTCTCTTTCCTCGGGTTCATGCATTATCATTATCTTCCTGGTCGGATGGGTACCAATAAGTTCTTTCGCTGTAGGAGGTGCTCCGCCTCTAGTTTCTCCCCGCCACAAAACATAAGATGGAACAACATCGAGGTAATAAGAAAGGAAGCTATTTTTTTAGGTTTTAATGCAGCATTGAACATTCGAGTAGCGACTGATTCAGCCCTTCTAATGTCATGGTTAATATCACACCTCTCCATTTTGTAGAGAATTGGGACAATTTGATTATTTCCCAACTGCTTTGCCACTTGACAAGGGGCATAAGCAATTCCGCCCCATGGTCCGAGAAGTGGGACCCAATTGTACCTTCCGTAGCTATAGATCATATGCTCCCTCGGCATCCAGGGTTCAATCCAGACAACATTTGCCTCACTCAGACAATTCAGCAGCTCTATCCACCCATTGAGATTCTTGGGTAAGTGCCATGAGCTTCTTAGAATATCTAACATAACGGTAGGAGGCCATGAGTAAACAGCCCTGAATCGCGAAACAACCCAGTGGAGATGGCGTTTGAGCCAAGTGTATAAAAGAGGGAGGCACACTATGAAGCGACCACCTCTTGTAGTCCGGATAAATGATAAAGATCTAATGGTCTCGGCGAGTATGGCCAGAATGGGGTCAGCACCGCCAATCACTTGTGCCACCATCTCAAAAACGGTCTCGTTAATGTAGCTGGACACTCATGGAAAGACCACTAACCCGTAGATAGCAAGGGTGATGAGTGAATGGACCTTATCCTTGCTTGAACCTTTCAGCTGGCTTTTGATGAATTCCCATGGAAAGATATCTTTGCCATTCAACCTAATCACGGGGTCAATGATCCTTTTATCTTTGCCTAAGCATTTGAAACCCATGAAATGTGCCAACCCCCGCCTGCAAGACTTTTATGGGTTAGGTTGGAAAGCAATGTCGTCTTTTTCAAAGGGGATGCGGAGGAGTCTTCAATACTCCTCCAAAGTTAACACCAGGTCGATGTCATCAAAGGTGAAGCATCTCCATCTCGGATCCCAAAAGTGGATTGCTACTTTGATCATATTCTCATCAACAGGGAGCTGCGTTAGGTGCAAGAGATCGCTGAACTATTGGGTGTAAGCTACATGCGTCACACTGGGCCATTCACTCCACACAGCTCGGAGGTCTTTGAGGAGTTCGACCCGAGTATCCATGACGATCTGATCAGCCATAGAGTATGTCTTGGGTGAGAAGTCTCCCAATTGTCGCTGGATTTGAATTGAGGCGTGCTCCACTTCTTCCACACCTTCAGGATCTCTAACACCCCTCAAAAGGTACCCAAAACTTGCCATGTTCCATATATGTATACATGGGATGTCATGATATGCATCAAGAAAAATGAGTATGGGTTAGGGTAAATCAAAGCAAAAATGTGATAAAAGCACATACGTCAGCAAACAAGGTGCAAATAAGGCCACGACAACGTTAAAGCACACACATGAGGGTCAAGACCCCCGATGGGCATCTACATCTACATCTATCTTATTCATTGGTTCCCAAACTATCTCATGAGAGAAGCTCTGTACCCCTAGAGGCATTAACGGAGGGGGCCCTCAAAAAGGACCTCACTTGGGTGAGGAGTTCAGGCACCTTACATGAGATAAAACCCATGGGGCATCCTTATTAAACCTCACTAATCCTAGGTAAAAAGTAGAAAACCTGGGTATAGGGTTAGAGAGAGAGAAATGCATGTATGCACAAACAACACAGCCTATACAAAGGAGGAACAAAGGAGGAAAAAAGAAAATGAAAAAGGACAAAAGGGAAAACAAGCAAACACTCCACAAACAAGAGACCACTGCTAGACTCTCTCAAATGTCCCCAACAGAGTCACCAGCTATCATCACCCGGTGTCGTCCTGGCTCATGACTGGCATGAGATTACTCCTTTGGATGGAGATTTGGTCATTGAGCTATCATTGCCATAGCTCGTACAAAACCAAAAGAGACAGATAGGAAAACAGAGTCGCCACAGACAAAAATAAAGGTGTGCTTGGCCACCTTGGGGGGTCTACGGTTCTAGAGAATAGGTTCAGGAGTCGGTTATGTATGGGGAAGGAAGAAGAATTCTTACACCCCCACAACACCCAGAATTGGTACCTAGTCTTTGTCTATGGGTGCTAGCTTATTTTAACTTTCTTTTCTTTTCTTTTTATTTCATTGCAACAATGGGGTAGTTTTATTTAGCAAAATAGAATGTTATTCTTTTGTTTTATCTAGGAAAACAGAAAGAAAGTCAGTAGTATGAAGAGCACGACATGGAGCTCGGATTCATTAGCACAGTTGATGTCGGCCAGGTGGCGAAGATATAAGCATAGGGCTTAATTCCACAGCCACCGGGGCCTAGATTTGTTTAAAAAGAACATGGGGTTTTATCTAGGAAAATGAAAAAATAGGGTCTGATAATGTGAAGAGCATATTGTGAAGCTCAGATTCACTTCCAGACGCAGTGTTGGCGAAGTGGCGAGGACATGAGCATAAAAGCTCAATCTGGTTAAGAGATGAAATTCTTATTTTTGTATTTTTGAATAAAAGATGAAATTCTTGATGTAGAACGATGGAGAATGTTGGTCCCTTGGAGCCTAGAGGGGGGTGAATAGGCTCTTATCGAAACTTTTTTCTAACTCTTTGGCACAACACTTATCTGGTTAAGAGATAGAATCAATACGGAAGATAACTAGATAGTGGAAGTATTTTGTTTTATTATCAGTATGATAAGTACAACAAAATGGAAGCAAACTAAAGCTTGAAAGCTTTTAGACCTACTTAACAACTCTTTAGCACTCTGTTTACCAAGACACACACGCTAGCCTCTATGATCTTAATGAGCTTCGGTACATACACAAAACTATTACACGTTCACTTATGCACACATTCTAAAGTGTACAAGTGTTGCTATTTATAGCGACATCCACGAGAGACAACCTTGGAACTTGTTTTTCCAAACATTGTGCACATTTACTGTCTCTCGGAAATCTCTCTGCCTCAATTGTTGCGAATGTGGTCTTCAAGATCTTGGGTTTGCAACGCATAAGATTCTTTGTAAGTTCCCAAGTGTAGTTAAAGTTGTGTCCACATATCCGGATGATCCACGTATAAGATGCTTTAGGTTTCCAACAAGTTTGTCTTACATCGGGAAGCAGCGAGCTAGTGATTTTGAATATGAAGAGATAAGTTGAAGTAGCATCTTCTTGAATCCGGTGTAAGGTTCCTTACTCCGTGCTAAACTAAGCTCGGATCATTACTCCGTAATACTGATTGCTTACTCCGTATCAATTTGGTACTGGAATCCTTATTCCGTGTAAGCACTTCCTTACTCCATATGAAAAAGAAGGTCGGAGTGCTTACTCCGCATTAGCGCTTCCTTACTTTGCGTCTAGTTTCCTTACTCCGCATGAGTTAGAGGAACGGATGGCTTACTCCGTATCAGCACATCCTTACTCCGCATGAGTGAGTGGTTCGGATTCCTTACTCCGCATCTAGTTTTCTTACTCCGTGCGAATAAAGACTCAAGTCCTTATTCCGTAGAAGTGCTTCCTTACTCCGCATGTATGGAAGACTCGGATTCCTTACTCCGTGTCTTCTTTACTTTAGTCTGATTGAGTGGAAGACTTAACTTTTCAACTCCGTGACGACTCTCTTATTCCGTGCGACTTTGTAGACTAAGATTCTTACTCCGCATCTATTTGACTTAGTCCATTTGAAGTATTAGGTGCGGATTTCTTAGTCCATAGCTTTTAGGTTCTTAGTCCGCACGAATGATCCTTATTCCGTATGAAGTAAAGACTTGGTTATATATACCAAGTATTTGACGACAATCATTCTCACCTGGATCAGGATTATGTATCCTGTCCTTAGCTTTGCTCTCACGAGTGTAGATCCGGATGAAGATCATATCTTCTGCAATGACTTAAGACTAAACAACAAAGATCTCAAATCAAATTACATAAGGCTTTATCAGCATTATCCAAATTCTGGGCTTGATCCAACAATCTCCCCCAATTATGGATATGCCCAAACCCTTTGTAATCTGATCTGGTAAGCAACGCAAAAAGATAACATACAAAATAGAAATCACCCCCATTTTCATTGATCAGCAAAAAAGTACAATTCAGCCTTTATACAAAATTTTTATTTAAGGTACATAAGGCTTACTATACTTGAAGATCATCGTTGCAGCCTTCTCTCTAAGCTATGCTCCATTGTGTAGGCTTGGATACTATTCTAGTTTTTATCCACCTTGACAATAGATTTGATGAAGAAATAGACAAAGGCTCCGCAGCTATCTCCATCGGGCTGTTGTGGCACTAGCTTCTTACCCCGGATCGTCGCCTTCAGCTTTTCAGTTGGACCCAACAGAGTCAGGCCCCTTTCTTCATAAAGCCCCGATTACTTTACGGCCTGGTCAAATGAATACCAGTGGCTCAAATTGATTCATTCTAACATTATGCTCCATAATTTGATGGGAATCAATTAGGATCAGTGCTTGGACGGAATCATAAAGACAACCAAGCATGAAGTGCGGCATCATGACCCGGTATGGAATGAGGACAGATTGAAGAGTCTTCCAGGGAGTGCTATCCTCAGCATTTCCGTTAATGAAGGTCTGAATATTGGTTATATCTGGAAGATACCCTTCATTCCAACAAGGCAGGATATCAAATATGTGCCTGTCTTTGTATAGGGACGAAAACAGCCTCATCTCCATCTTAATGGCCCGAGAGAAGTTGTCTATGTCTTTCGTGGTGAGCAGACCCGTCTCAGAACAAATAGTCTTTATGTATTGAGGAGAGAAGGGGTACAACTCGGATAGACATCTTCACTCAGCATTTGACGCGGCATACCTGGCCATAGCATTAAAAACACTTCTATCCTCATCAAGAGGATCAAGATTCGCGTATGATGGGAGGAAGGTGTCAGCCGCTGCAAATGGAGAGGTCGAAGGAGCAGCTACACTAGAGGAGATGGGCTGAGAGAAGCGGCTGCATTTGGGGATGGTAACTACCGGAAGCAGTGAGGATGCAGACTGCTTTTCAGCACGAGCTGGGGAATGTATAGGAGGATCAGATGACACTTTCTCCCTTGGTTGGGTAGATCGGCGAGGTACGGGAGGAGAACGAGCCATCATATGGGCCAAGTCCACAAAAGAGGTAGACAGAAAATGGACGAGCGAGGCGACAAGGTCCATCTTTTGCTCGATGGAGGTCGAAGAGTCAGTTAAGGCGGAGAGGAGTTGGGCACTGAGGGCATCAACCTTAGCGGCGATGGCGAAAATTTAGGCGGTTTGGGCTTGGGCGTGATGGTCTAGCTGAGCAGACAGCACAGCATCGGAGTGAACCATGCCAAATGAGGCATGTCCAAGCGCCAACTCCAGACTTTTGGAGGACTCCCAGTAGGAATAGGTGCAGGTGTGCGCTGGGTAGAGGAGTCAGCAGGAGTGGAAGGGACGTCAGCAGCAGCAGCAGAGGGGGCATCTGAAGCATCAGAGGCTTCCGGAGCAGTAGAGCCACTTTGACTAAAGAGGTCAACAACAGGGATGGCAACTGCAGGAGAGGCGGACCGAGCCTCAGCAGGGGAGGGAACCCGTGCGTCATGGGCCTTTCCAGAGGAAACAGCGAAGGGAACGTCCGAAATGTGAGCAGGCGTAAGAAAGCCATGGTCCAGATTCTAGACGATCATATCCTCCGGGGTGTGGGTGTGTTTGGCATAAAACACTTTGATATGGTTGTCGGGGATAGAGGCAGTGCAGGCGAGGCTAAAACGAAACTATAGGTCTGTTAAAGTGTCGGCGGAGAGATGGTCAAGGTAGTCTCAGGGTTGAGGTAGGGGAGGCATAGGAGCTTCTGGAAGAGATTCCGGGACATCAGCGACGGCAGTGGCAACAGCAGTATCAACAGCGGCAGCAACAACGGAAGTGGAGGGAGTGGGGACATCCACAGCAGAAGGAGCTAGGGAAACAGCCTTAGGTAAACTGGGCTGAGAAGGTCCCACAACCTCAGAGGGGTCGGCACGGACGCTGTGGCCGGGAGGCTCGAGAGATGGAAGGGGCAGCAACGGACCGAATCCGGGAGGACCGGTGAGCATAGCAGACTTCGGGGGCACGACTGTCAGAGGGGTCACCAACTGAGCTGCCTTGTTGTTCCGAGGCAGGAAGAAGGCGGAGAGCAGCAGAGGGACGGCGGGCTGTCATGTTCCCATCAGGCGTAAGGTGGCGAAGATAATAAGCCTGAGGGAAAGGGATAGCATCAAATCAAGAAAAATGGGCCGAATGTAGATGCCGGAAGACAGCGCCGAATATCCACCCGAAAGAATGGTTCTTTGGACCGTTCTTCAGCAGTCGGAACAAGAATGTCCCCCAGTCCATCGGGAGACCCTCAAAAACTCCGTACATAGCCAATAGAAGGTCGTACGAGACGGAGTCCAGAGCAGTTGTACGAGCCAAGAGGCATCGGCTCAGTATGGTCGCCTTACATCAGTAGCGACCTTGGAAAGACTTCATTTTGTACTCCTTCCCTTTATAGGAGCAACCCATGGAAGCGGCCATTGTTTCAGCATCCAGGCGCTGAGGATCACCGAGAGGTAGATTGAGAGCGGCGCGGAGGACGGCGGGGGTGATCAATATAGATTCACCGCGGACGTAGGAGATAATGGAGTCGGTGGTAAAGCGGATCCGTTGGTAGAACTCAAGAATGTCTTCAATAAGAAGATCGACAGGATTGGAGATCAGGTTCAGGATGTGAGAGGCTTCCAGGAGTGGGGCGGAGTTCTAGAAACCAAGCCGGAGGATTGGAGACAGCGCGCCAATCAACTAGATGGCTGGGGTTAACGCCGGAAAGAGAAGTTTTGGGTGCCATTTGAGAGGAGAAGGAGGTGAGGTCTTGGGGATTGAAGGAGCGACAAGGGTTTTAGGCATTTGGAAAATGTAAAACTCACGCTGGGTAGGAATGTCCAGGATATATAAGACCGAGTCCGTGAATGTCAGTGGGTCTAAGGATTAAGCGAGTGAAACGGTGAACCGCTTGACAGGTTGATGTCATTAGTCTTGATAGCGGTGCGCCTCTGGATATAGAGATGACGTGGAGATGGCATGACCAGGGAATGATAACAGCTATTTGCCTTCTTTGGGAAGTATGTGCATCCCAAGACATGCATTTAATGGACCATCATTATTCCTCCTCAAAAGCACGCGATATTTAATAAGACATGGATTATCGCTATTTGAGAGTTGCAAGAGTCAGGAGGAATGAACCGACGATCATCCGGAGTATATGAGATCAGAGATAAGATCATCCGGATGAAAAGTAGACCGTGTCCGGAGAAACAGAGTGTGATAGAAGAGAAGTAGATTCCTTTGCTATCGTGAAGTCGAAGAGAAGAGAAGTACAACAACACTTCAAATCCGAGACTATAGACAAGATACATCGGTGAAGTTGCAAAGAGAATTTGAACCTGTAGCTTCACGAAAATAAACTAAAAGAACAGGAAGCTGTACAAGGAATTAGTACGGATATGAACAAGTAGTCTATTGAAGAGCAACGCAATCCGAACTAATGAGTAACAGAACTTAATGCAATGAAAAAGAATGTAATAGACACATACATACAAGAGAATGATCATTGTTACTGAATCAAGGCATATGTCAGATAATAAGCACACAAGTTCATATTAGTCAACATAGCAAAACCTTCCTACTGAATGACATAGCTAAGATAAATTAAAAATCATATGATTTGCCCAAATTAGGATTCATGAGTGAAACTGGAGAAATAAACACATGTCAAAAGCAGGAAAATGATCATCCGATTAAAATGCATGGTTGAAGAAAGAAAAACATCCTTGCATGCCATAATTCTGATTCAACAATGCATGTCCAGTTAGATCCGAAAGTGAAAGTTTAGAGGAAAGAGCATCCGAGACATATTAGGGGATCATTACAAAGATAATTGCTCCCCCTTAGATCATGCGATCCTCTTAGTGATAGACTCCCCCTCAGATAGACAACCAAGAAAAAGGTCACGAGGCATATACGGGGGGGTATTACTTGGATAATAAATAAAGCATTTTCTCCCCCGTAGATCATGTGATCCTCTCGATGGTCATTACCTGTTAAAGAATTTAGAACATGAAACAACACTGTCTACCCATTAGGAAACTAAACTTCAAGAGCTAATCAGACAGCGACTATGAGTACAACCACTAGGCATTCCGAGCTAACCCATTTCATTTCTTCAACTATACAAGTTAATAGAGCAATCAATATGAAACAGCATTCGTCATGTGGTGATGAGTGGAGATTAAAATCATGAAATCCTAAAGAAGTTATTCATATACGTTTTAATTATGTTGGCTTTAACGACTTCAGTCGGGAAACGTAAGCATCCTCCCATTATGAACATATGAGTAAATAATCAGAAACAAAATGCATGACACAAGTAAAAATAATCAGTCATGAGAAACAGTTGGTGTCAAATGTGCATTATAAATGCGATGCATGTTCTGAAAGAAGTACTATTGGAATTATAAAGTAGAAACTATGCAGATAAATCAAGCATACCTATTTTAAACAGAAGTTCAGAAAATCTTGCATCAGGTAGGGCTTGGTGAGTATGTCTGTGAGTTGATCATCCGTAGCAACATGTTCGAGAGATATGTGCTTTTTAAGAACATGATCTCGGATGAAATGATACCTGACTTCAATGTGCTTGGTCTTTGGGTGCATCACAGGATTATTGTTGATGGCAATGCCACTGGTGTTATCGCAGTACACAGGAACAGATGTCATGTTGAAGCCGTAGTTAGTAAGTTGACTTTGCATCCAGAGTAGCTGAGCGTAGCAACTCCTAGCAGCTATGTATTCCGCCTCAGCAATAGAGGTTGATATGGAATTCTGCTTCTTACTGAACCATGAAATCAATCTGTTTCCGAGAAATTGACAAGTACCGCTAGTGCTCTTCCTGTCGATGTGACAACCAACAAAATCAGCATCTGAAAAACCGGATAAGGAGAAGTTGGACTCCTTTGGGTACCAAAGTCCTAAATTCACTGTCCCTTTTAAATATCGCAATATCCGTTTCACATGAAGCATGTGTGACTCTTTGGGATTCGCCTGATATCTTGCGCAAATGCAAGTTGCAAACATTATATCCGGGCGACTTGCGGTAAGGTACAACAATGATCCAATCATCCATCTGTATTCAGTCACATTTACAAATTCGCCGTCAAGATCAGGATCTAACTTGGCACTAACGGGCATGGGAGTTTTTACGGAAGATGAGTTTTGCATTCCGAACTTCTTGATTAAGTCTCGTGTGTACATCGCTTGGTTGATGAAGATTCCATCCTTCATTTGTTTAACTTCTATCCCAAGGAAATACGTTAGTTCTCCCATCATGCTCATTTCAAATTTGCCAGTCATCAACTCTGCAAATTCTTCACAAAGCTTCGGATTGGACGATCCGAAAATAATGTCATCCACATAGATTTGTACGATGAGTGAATCATCTTTCTCTTTTCGTAGAAATAGAGTGGTGTCTATCTTCCCTTTTCTGAAATTATATTTGAGCAAGAATTCTGAAAGTGTGTCGTACCACGCCCTTGGAGCTTGCTTTAATTCATACAAAGCTTTCCGTAGTTTATATACCATATGCTCAGCCTTGTGTTCAATGAACCCCGAAGGTTGTTCAACATAAACCTCCTCTTGAAGGTCTCCATTTAGAAATACACTTTTGACGTCCATTTGATAAACCTTGAAGTTTTCATATGATGCATACACCAAGAACATTTGGATTGCCTCAAGTCTGGCTACTGGAGCGAAGGTTTCGTCATAATCAATGCCTTCTTCTTGATGATAACCTTTGGCTACCAGTCTGGCTTTGTTCCGGATTACTATTCCCTCGGTATCCAATTTATTCCGGAATACCCATTTAACTCCTATGACTTGTTGACATCTCGGCCTTGGTACTAATGTCCATACTTCATTCCTCTTGAACTGATTAAGCTCTTCTTGCATAGCTTCAATCTAATTTGAGTCTTGAAAGGCTTCTTCCACGAACTTCGGCTCTATTTGTGATAGAAAACACGAGTAAAGGCAAAGATTGGAAGTGGCGGCCCTGGTTCGTACTCCAACAATAGGATCACCAATCATTTGATCTGATGGGTGGTTCCGAGTCCACCTATAGTTCTGTGCAAGAGGTGATGAGTAGTTGATGATTTGAAGCTCGCGCGGATCAGGTGGATCTTGTATATCGGTTGGTTGAGCTTCTTCCGGACCACTCGTATCCGTAAGATGAACAGTTCCTGAAGTACTTAGAAATTCTTTAGCACTGTTGCTTTCAGTATTAACTTGTCAGGACGGACTTGACGGTTCTTCGGAGTTATGGATGTCCGTAATAGTTTGTTCGGAGATAGGTGGTAGTTGTCATGCCCCCGAATTCCAAGAAAACCCAAAACCAGGAACATGACTTCCCCTTGCCCGCACCCGAAAGGTCAAGGGGTTGGTGACTAGCACCAATAGAGACTACACCGCGGGTGCTATCTCAAATATGTAACCCCGTACGGCCATATATCAAGGGTAATCCTGTACTTTCTCATACATCATCATGCATATGATAAGTCAAACAGTCATATAGACATTACATCACAAACAGTATGTAAATACAACTGTCCACGGACCCATGTCCGGGATACAACACATAATAAAATACAGAATACGATCGTATCATACATCGTAATAGTGGGCACGTCCTCCTGGAAGAAAGTCCTCCACTAGTCTCGGGTCACACCCGAAAAGGGGTAAACAACAAGTAGGGGTGAGCGACAAGCTCAGTAGGTGACCCCAAAACTCCACATCATGCAACACATAAGTCTATACTATATGCTCAGTGTACTCGTGCACCGTGTAGTGTGCACAATCATCAGGACTCAGCCTGCAAACAAACATCAGGACTCAGCCTGCCCACACAGGACAACTTGTCCACGATCCTCCATGGGATCCCAGCTCAAGGCACTCAGCCCTAGCTCCACGAGCTCAACGGCTCAACTCAGGCCTTAGCCTGTCCACAGTGCAATATGCCTGGCCACGTCGCCGCCACAAGCCCGCCATCGGTGCATATGCCTGCCACGTCAATCACATAGCACCATCGGTGCATCACGGTGAGAACCCAAACAAGTCACGGAGTCCATGCCCAAATACCTCACACCAACATACTATGGCATGTCATTCTCAACATTTCCTTTAGAACTGTAGCCAGCCTTCACAAGTAAATCCTTAATCCTTGATTTATGAAGGAAGTACCCATAGCAGCTATTTTCTTGAAATCAAAAGTCCCGGCATTGAGTTACCATATCATAAATAAGATAATCTGATTTTTTGGAATTTTTCTGAGATGTCTAACCCCACTTTCCAAAAAGTCGCCGCTACGAACTTTTGGGTTTTTCCGAGATTTTACACTAAATCCCAATTTTCACATTTTGAAAGAGTGGGAAATAATTTTTCTAGTATTTTTCTTTGAATCCAAATGGGGGTATTTCGTTATTTACATTGTTATTTCCAAAAAGGATAATACTTAAATGTGGAGAGGCATAATGGTTTACAATGTAAATAGTCCAGGTGCGGTAATTACACCGTTCCGGAACATCGCCGCAGATTGAAGTTGCGGATCACCCATTGCGGAATGGATGCTACGGATTGATCGTTGCGGATTGATGTCGTGGAACGGATGCTACGGAAACATCGCCGGAGCGAAGCTACGAATCACCGCTGATACTGACCACGGATTCGATCCGGACTAATCGCTCTAGATCACTGATCCGGACTAATCGCTCGGACTACTGATCCGGACTAATCGCCCGGACTACGATCTGGACTAAGCTATGGACTACTGATCCGGACTAACTCCTCCGGACTACCGATCCGAACTAACTAAGTCGCGACTCCATAGTGCCGACCACTTAACCTGCTCACTCCATGACTACTTACTACAAACTTCGACCCTTACGATTGCCCTGAGTTATTGTTCATCATTGTTTTTTGGCCTGATTTTTGTCTAGGATCAACCCAACAACCCCAAGGCACTCACAAACACGCGTTTTACTAAACAGTACAAAATTATGTACCCAAACCGCTATAAATCGCTTCTAGCTACAGATTTTATGCTAAATCATCATATCTAACCCCAAAATTGAGTTTTTTCCCAAAACCTAGGGTTCATACTCAAATTCATAAATCATGAAAAATTCACGCATATTCCAAGGCAGAATCGAGATAAGAGGTTCAAGGACACCTACCTGGAAAGATTATTTGCGATCTACAAACTCTAATCGCCCCAAATCACCAAGGGAAGCTCTTCACCTTCTCTCTCTCTCTCTCTCTCTCTCTCTCTCTCTTTTGCTCAAACACGCATGCACCAAGCAAATTAAAGGGATAATGCAGTTTCTTAATTATTTATACTGCTGCCAATAATTGGCCTTCCAGCAATAATTGATCTCCCGAACGCAATAATTGACCTCTCGAGGTCACAAACTCCAAATTGAGTCGAATTACTGTCAAAACGCTCGAAATGACGAGCACAACACTATTCAGATAATATCACACTCAAATGACCGTCCAAATGCAAAGTCAACCAATAAAGCCCAAAAAGTCAACAATCGGGTCAAATGGGGCCCCGACTCGAAATCGGGCCCAAGTACAGTCAAAATGCTCACATCGACGACTACACTACTGTCCAGATAGTTGCATTCCCATAGAATGGCTATCTCTCAAAACTACCCAAATACGAGTCTTTACATCCTTCCCACCTTAGGACTTTTCGTCCTCGAAAATAAAACACATGCCCAAAGGACATAGCAAAATTCAAGCGCAATATCCCAACAACAAAACATAAAACATGATCACTGATCACACATGTGCAATGCAACTCACAACAAGCCAAAATGGCTGACAAAATCCAACAAAAACAAGCTAAACCGCATCTCAAACAACATATGCAAAACAAATGCATAAAACATAACTCATACCTCAGGGAAGGTCCTCACATCCTCCCCACCTCAGACTCGATCATCCTCGAACAGCTCAGGATGAAGAACCCGCATCTGGCTCTCTTTCTCCCAAGTCTGCTCCTCCATGCCTCTGTGTCGCCATAACACTCGAATGGGATCGTCTTGCCTCGTAAGACCTGGTCCCGCCTGTCCAAAATCTGTGCCGACATCTCAACAATAGCACCATCAACAGCCAAGTCTATCTCGCGATAGTCCAACATATGAGAAGGATCAGGGTGATACCGCCTCAACTGAGACACATGAAACACATCATGTACTCGTGCTAACTCTGGTGGCAAAGCTAATCGGTAAGCCATCGCGCCCACGGTGGCAACAATCTCAAATGGCCCCACAAAACGAGGGAAAAGTTTGGATCCACGTCCAAACCTCTGATGCCCTTGATGCGGTGAAACCCACAAAAATACATGGTCCCCCACCTCAAACTGCAAGGGTCAACGCCTCTGATTCACGTAGGACTTCTGCTTACTCTGTGCTGTCATCATACGCTGTCTAATCAACTGCACTATCTCCGTGGTTTCTCGAACCATATTGGGACCGAGAACTGCTATCTCTCCCGTCTGTGCCCAACACAAGGGTGATCTACAAGGCCGCCCATACAGCGCCTCATATAGAGCCATCCCAATCGTGGCCTGATAACTGTTGTTGTAAGAGAACTCCACCAAAGGAAGGTGAGTCTCCCAACAACCACCAAAATCAAGGACATAGGCACGCAACATATCCTCAAGCGTCTGAATCATCCACTCCGACTAACCGTCTGTCTACGGATGAAAAGCTGTACTCAGGTTTACCCTGGTACCCAAAGCTCGCTACAACTGTCTCCAAAACTGAGATATAAACCTCGCATCCCGATCAGATACAATAGATAATGGGACCCCATGCAACCGCACAATAACATCAATATACCTCTATCCCAAAGTCCTCACTGGGTCTGTCTCTCGAATCGAAATAAAATGCGTCGATGTGGTCAACCGGTCGACAACTACCCATATCGTGTCGTGTCCCCTGGAACGAGGAAGTCCAGTGACAAAATCCATGGTCACGTGGTCCCATTTCTACTCTGGCACTGGCAATGACTGCAACTCACCAACTGATCTCAGGTGCTCTGCCTTAACCTGTTGACAGGTCAAACACCTCCTCACAAAATCAGCGACGGCCTTCTTCAGGCTTGGCCACCAAAACTGCCTCCTCACGGCATAGTACATCTTGGTCCCACCAGGATGTACAGCTAACCTCGACTGGTGAAATTCCCGAAGAACCTCCTCCTGAAGAGAAGTGGGAACTATAAGGCAACCCCTATACCTCAATATATGCTCAGCATCCTCAGTCCAATCAGAAGATGTCTGCCCAGTCTGAATCCTGTCCCTGATGACCTCACAATCAATGTCTCCCAGCTGATCTTCTATGATCCTACGGTGTAACTCAAGGACTGCGACAACAACACTGACCCATCATCTCCCATTCCTTAATGGCACAATGGGCCACCACGGCCCTGCTCTTCCTACTCAAAGCATTTGCCACCATATTACCCTTCCAGGGGTGTACATCATATCAAACTGAAACTGTTACAGGTACTCCACCCACCGCCTCTGCCTAAGGTTCAAGTCTCACTGAGAAAAGATATACTGCAAGCTCTTGTGGTCCGTATACACCACAAATTTCTCCCCAAGGAGATAATACTGCCAGCTCTTTAAAGCAAAGATCACTGCAGCCAACTCCAAATCATGCGTGGGATAGTTCTGCTCATGTGGTCTCAACTGCCAAGATCCATAAGCAATCACCTGCCAAGCCTGCATCAACACACAACCAAGTCCCACCCTGGAAGCATCACAATACACCTCGAAAGGCACACCCTCCTGTGTGAGAATCAAGATACGTGCTGAGGTCAATCGTGCCTTCAGCTCCATGAAAGCACTCTCACACGCATCAGACCAAACAAAAGGAACTCCCTTCCTGGTCAAGTGTGTCATAGGAGCTGCCAACCGGGAAAAATCCTCCACGAACCTCCGATAGTAGCCTGCCAAACCAAGGAAGCTACGAATCTCAAACACATTCGTGGGCCTCTTCCACGACATAACCGCCTTGATCTTCTCAGGATCCACTGTGATACCCTCCGAAGATACCACATGCCCCAAGAAGTGCACCTGTTGCAACCAGAAGTCACTTTTCGTGAACTTCGCGTACAACCGATGCTCTCACAAGGTCTGCAACATAACTTGCAAATGCTCCTCATGCTCCCTCTTGGTCGCTGAATAGACCAAAATATCATCGATGAACACCACAACGAACATATCTAAATACGGAGCAAATACCTGGTTCATCAATCCCATAAACACTGCTGGAGCATTCGTGAGCCCAAACGGCATCACAAGCCACTCATAATGCCCATAATGACAACTGAACGCGGTGTAATGACCCGTGTGTAAGAAGTTAACCACAAACACCTTGGATGTTGGTGCACAAGTTTTAACAGATTTTGGAGCTCACTTTTGGTATAGTAGATGGCCTCAAACAATTGGCGTGCAAGAACAAAAGTTGCTTAGAATGAGGTCTTCTATCTATCAGTGAAATTTTAGAGCATTTGGAGCTGCACGTGAATTCACCCATTTCACATGCAAGCATATTTTTGCTTCTCAGACCTCTACAAGATGCAAGGAGGCTTGGGGTGAAGTTTGAGTGCATTTGGAGCTGCACGCCAATTGGGGAATTGGCGTTCAAATTGGCATGCAGGCATATTTTTGCATGGTTACCTTGGTTTTGTCATTCTAATCATCTTTTCCCAAAGGACCATGTTGGAATTGTGAATATTTTGGTGTGTATGGATGTGGGAAGGTCATAGCTTATTCCATCAAAACTACGTCGTTTTGATGCTAGGATTCACTTAATCAAAACTATGTCGTTTTGATGTTGTGTTGTCTATATAAGGATGAGGAGCCCTCTGTTTTAGGTTTAGGGTTTGTTGCTCCACCAACCGTCGCAGAGAGAGAGAGAGAGAGAAAGAGAGAGAGAGAGAGAGAGAGAGAGGGAAGGAGAGCTTCTGGTGGCTACCGGAGCGTCTTGCGTGGGTGGTCGGAGTCTTGCGTGGAAGCGGGAGCAGGAGAACATACAAGGTAGGGGTTCTGTTCTTCCTAAATCCTCCTCTGTTCTAGGGTTCTAGGATAGATTATGGATTATATCTGTTTATATATATATGTAATCCATATAGGTGTGATCTCCTATATGGATGTTGGCCTTCAATGGCATTTTGGTGTGATTCTGTTGTTGCATGCTATATGTTCGATGAAATGCCTGTGTGAATATAGCTGTGTGTATATGCCTATTACATGTTTGGTAATATGCCTGTGTGGCTGGACTTGTGATTTGGTGTATGTATGCATGCTGGGTGTTTATTCTATTGCCTGAATGGCTGGGTTTGTGCACTTGTGAATGGGTGCACAGCAAGTGTTTGGTTTATGCTTAAGTGACCGTAGTGTGTGATGTGTGCATGACTGTGGTATCTGGCCTGAAGAGGCGGTTAAATTACTTTGCCTGGGAGGCGGTTAAACTACTTTGCCTGAGAGGCGGTTAAATCAGTGGCCTGAAGAGGCAGTTAAATTACTTGCTTGAGATGTGGTTTGTTAGCCAGTGTGGCTGGGGCTGGGGTTACGCCTGGTTGTGTGGAATGTTTTATTTTCTTTTTCCTAATACTGCCACGTCACTACACCTGTGCACATGCATGTAGCCGCTAGGAACATGGGAAGGGTTGGGGAGACTTGATCCCTACTGAGCTGTGGTTGCTCACCCCTCCTACTGTGTTTGCTTGTTTGCTCAGTAGGGACTTGATCCCTACTGAGCTGTGGAAGACCATCTTCATTTTATTGTTCAGTTCAGTAATGTAATTTTATAATTTATGTAACCCCAAGGGGGGGAAATGTAATAAGGGATTGAACTGTAGTATGGAACATGGTTGGTTTGTGACCCCTTTGATGTTTGAAATTAAATAAAGATGTGGCTTGTTTGTTTATTGTAATTGTTAGTTTTGCTTGTGTGGCCTCCAGTAATCCAACCCCTTTACCCTCCATGTGGGTGAACGGGGAGTCACATACCGGTTTTCCCGGGTCGGAAATCCGAGGCGTGACAGTATGGTATCAGAGCATGGTCTAGTTGGCCTAGGGTAGTGGGCGGACCTGGTTATCCTAAGTCCTTTGGAGGAGCCTGGAGGGACATGCCTGATCAACATGGTCCTCTTTGAGCCTCCAAGGTGTACTTAGGGTAGTCCAGTCTTGTGGTAGGATTTGCATGCATTGGCATTAGGGCACTAGTTGCATTTGCTGTGAATGTGTGCTAAACTGTGGAAAATGTGGATAAGATAATATGATTAAGAGTGAAATGTGCAACTCTAATTTGTTTGGCAATGCGTACCGAACTGTAAAATGTGATTGATACAATGTATGTGTGTAATGTCATGTGATAGTGGAATTGATCAATAGGGTAGAGGTAGTGACGCGATAGATTATAAATTCGTTTTGACGTTTGTGCTTCTTACTTCGTGTAGTAAGAATGCCGCCGAGGAGAGGGACACGTGCGTCCGGGGCAGTGGCTGATGAGTCATCTGCCCATGAGGGTCCGAGTGCGGGACAGTCCGTTGGAGGGCATGTGTTGTTGCTGGCACAGCTACGAGAAGGCATCCGGCTGGAGGTACGTGAGCTACGGGAGGGACTCCGGCAGGAGGTTCGGGAGGAGGTGCACCGTGAGATGGTAGCACAGCAGGTGGTACCACCACCACCACCACCAGTAGGGGAGCTGCCTCGTGAGCGTGAGAGTTCGCTAGGTGGTGTACCGACTCGTGCAGAGGATGACGTGGTGACACGGTTCCGAAAGGAACAACCTCCGCGATTCAAGGGGAAAGGTGATCCCGTGGTAGCTGAGCAATGGTTGAGGCAGATCGAGCATGTGTTCTCCTTTCTCCTGCCCCGGGAAGAGGATAAGGTGCGACTAGCCATTCGGCAGCTGGAGGGGGATGCTTTGGAGTGGTGGACAAGTGTCGCGGGGAGCCGTGCGGTGCAACTCATGCTTTGGGAGGAGTTCTTGCAACTCTTCCATGATGAGTTCTTCCCGGAATCAGTGAGATGGCAGAAGAGGGAAGAATTCGGAAGCTTGAAGCAGGGATCTAGGACGGTACCTAAGTATGAGCGGGAGTTCCGGAGCTTGAGTAGGTTTGCTCCTGAGACTGTGACAAGGGAGGACCTAAAGGCCCACAAGTTCACTTTGGGCCTTAGGCCAGCCCTTAGGCAGAGGGTGGCAATTCTACGCTTGAGGACATATGCTGAGGTTGTGGAGACGGCCCTTATAGCCGAGAGAGAGCTGGATGATGGGAGGCAGGCCCATCAGGGTCGCCAGTTGCAGAGTGGGCCTAACCGAGATGCAGGACCCAAGAGGCTCAAGACGGAGGAGAGGGATAGCAGTTCTTTTCGCAGTCGGGGTCAGACATCTGTGAACCCTGGGAGGTTCACCTTTGGCGGCGGAAGACAGGGTGGTCCATCTGGGAGTCTACCTAGTAGTTGTCATCGCCGTGGGAGACGGGGTCACTTCAAGGGGGAGTGCCCCAAGAAGGACCGACAATGCAACAACCGTGGACGAGAGGGCCATTTGCGCCTGGGTTTGCGGGAGTGGCAATAGGGAGTGGGGGGCGTGGCATCCGGCGTGAGGAGTGATGCTAGCTTCCGTGCACCACCGAGAGACCGGCTCGTCGGTGGCAAAGCCACCCGGCAGGATCCAGTCAGACCCGACCTCAGGGGAGGCCAGAGCGACAGCAGGCTGATGCTAGAGGCAGTTAGGGCGGGAGCCGCCCAGTGAGTGAGCCGACCAGTGGCATGGGGCAAGGGAGGGTGTTTGCACTGAATGCGACACCCCAGGAGGAGGCTGAGCTACCACCTTCACCGGCAGAGGAGGGAGCAGGACCATCGGTGGTTAGAGGTACTCTTTTGATCTCCTGCATGCTTGCTTCTGTTCTTTTCGATACGGGTGCATCGTGTTCTTTTATTGCTGAGCTTATAGTTGAGGGCTTGGGGTTAACGTGTGTTGAGGCGAAGAGGCCCTTAGTTGTAGAGTCTTCGGTGGGAGGTATGATTGAGGTGCGACATGTTTGCCACGGTTGTGTGTTAACCATGGGTGATGTGGAACTGAGTTTCGACTTGCATGTGATGCCTTTGCGTACTTTTGACCTGATCTTGGGTATGGATTGGCTTATGGCTTTCCAAGCCAAGATAGACTGTTACTGGCGGTGTGTATCCTTCGTGTCACCCGCAGGAATCTCTTGTACCCTGCAAGGGGAGTGGGATCGTGAGACGAGTCGAGCCGGGCCGATGTTGGACCAGGTGGGGTGCCATTACCCACGGGTTGGCGGCCCTGACCTTTGCTGAGGAGGGGAAGGTGGAAAAGAGGGTGTGGCCCGCTGTTGTGGACCAATTTCAGGATGTTTTTCCTGAAGAGTTGAGGAGTTTGCCACCTAAGAGGAGTGTGGAGTTCACTATTGAGTTGGTGCCGGGGACGGGTCCGATTTCCCAAGTAGCGTATCGTATGGGGCCAGCCGAGCTGAGGGAGTTGCAGAGGCAAATCGAGGAGTTGGGGGACCAGGGGTATATCGACCGAGTACCTCACCTTAGGGTGCTCCGGTGCTCTTTGCTAAAGAAGGGCCGATGGCACGCTTTGTCTCGCATCGACTACAGGAAGCTAATTCAGTGGATCGTGAAGAACAAGTACCCGTTGCCTTGGATAGATGACCTGTTTGACCAATTGAGTGGGGCCCAGTGGTTTTCCAAAATAGATTTACGGTCGGGGTATCACCGGCTCAGGGTTAGGGAGGAGGACATCCCTAAGACGGCTTTCGGTGCGGTATGGGCATTATGAGTGGGTAGTGATGCCTTTCGGGCTCACTAATGCGCCAGCGGTGTTCATGCATTTGATGAACCAGGTCTTTGCTCCATACTTGGATTCATTTGTGGTGGTGTTTATTGATGATATCTTGGTGTATTCCAAGACCGAGAAGGAGCAAGTGGAGCACTTGGCAACAGTGTTGCAAACCTTGAGGGACCAGAATTGTTTGCTAAGTTTAGCAAGTGTGAGTTTTGGGCCGCAGGAGGTTCACTTTCTTGGCCATGTGGTGTCAGCTGAGGGAGTTAGGGTGGACCCAGCCAAGATTGAGGCTGTGGCATCGTGGGCGAGGCCAACCAACGTTTTTTAGATCCGTAGCTTTCTTGGCTTGGCGGGGTACTATCGTCGTTTTGTCGAGGGGTTCTCCCGTTTGGCGGCCCCTATGACGGCGTTGACTAGGAAAGGAGTGAAGTTTGAGTGGACGGACAAGTGCCAGCAGGCGTTTGAGACTCTCAAAACTCGTTTGACTACTGCACCTGTGTTGAGGTTGCCTGGGGAGGATATTCCGTATGAGGTATTTTGCGATGCGTCCACGGTTGGTTTGGGGTGTGTGCTTATGCAGGAGCACAGTGTGGTAGCTTATGGGTCAAGGCAGCTGAAGCCTCATGAGCAGAATTACCCTACCCATGATCTTGAGTTGGCGGCTGTCATCTTCGCCTTGAAGAGTTGGCAACACTACCTTTTGGGGGAGAAGTTCGTGGTGTTCTCCGATCACAAGAGCCTTCAGTACATCTTTACTCAGAAGGACTTGAATTTGAGGCAGAGGAGATGGGTGGAGTATTTGCAGACCTTTGACTTTACTCTTGCCTATACCCCGGGCAAGGGTAATGTTGTGGCTGATGCGTTGAGCAGAAAAGGGAAAGCTGAGGTGGCCGTGAGAGAGTGGAAGCTGATGGAGCAGTTGGCGATGTTGCAGCTGCAGCCTGTTGTTCGTGATGGTGGGACAGTCCTGAGTCCTTTGGTGGTTATGTCTGAGTTGTACCATGCGCTTCAAGGACATTTTTGGTGGCCTGGGATGAAACGCGATGTGGCTGCCTTTGTTTCGCGGTGCCTCATGTGTCAGCAGGTGAAGGCTGAGCATCAACGGCCGGCGGGCATGTTACAGCCCTTGCCCATAGCGGAGTGGAAGTGGGACCACATAGCGATGGATTTTGTGACTGGTCTTCCACCCACCACAGGGAGGAAAGATATGATTTGGGTGATTGTGGATCGACTCACAAAGTCGGCCCATTTCCTGGCTGTTCGCGAGCGGGACTCTATTGGGACCTTGAGTCATCTATACATGAACGAGATTGTGAGACTACATGGAATACCATCATCGGTTGTCTCTGACCGCGATTCGAGGTTCACTTCCCGTTTCTGGGCAGGTTTGCAGGAGGCTATGGGGACCAAACTTCACTTGAGTACAGCCTTTCACCCTGAGATCGACGGCCAGACAGAGAGGACGAATCAGACTTTGGAGGACATGTTACGGGCCTGTGTGTTAGATTTTGGGGGTTCGTGGGCGACTCACCTTCCTTTGGTGGAGTTTGCCTACAACAATAGTTATCAGGCATCCATTAGGATGGCTCCTTTTGAGGCGTTGTATGGGCGGCCGTGTCGATCACCTTTGTGTTGGACCGAGGTGGGGGAGACAGCTCTCTTGGGACCACAGTTGGTTCAAGAGGCTACCGAGAAGGTTAAGTTGATTCGTCAGCATTTGTTATCAACTCAAAGTCAGCAGAAATCTTATGCGGATCAGCGGCGGCGACCTTTGGAGTTTTCTGTTGGTGATCATGTGTTTCTTCGTGTTTCTCCACGTCATGGACATCGACGGTTTGGGTGAGGTTCCAAGCTATCTCCGCAGTTTATTGGTCCTTATGAGATTCTGGATCGTGTGGGGCCTGTGGCCTACCGGTTAGCGTTACCACCGCGGCTGAGTCGAGTGCACAACGTGTTTCACGTGTCCCAGTTGAGGAAGTACCATCCTGACCCCACTCATGTGATCGATTGGGGGACATTAGACATTGAGGATGACATGTCCGTTGTTGAGGCCCCTATCCATATCCTAGATCGGCGAGAGAAGCTTTTGCGCGGTCGTGCTATTCCTTTGGTTCGCGTGCTGTGGCAGCACCGTGGCATTGAGGAGGAGACATGGGAACGTGAGTCCGTGATGCGTGAGCAGCACCCAGAATTGTTCGAGGACGAACAATCTTAAGCGTGGGAGGTGGCTGTTGGTGGTTGTTGGCCAAGGGATAGTGATGTGTTTTCTTGTATTAGTTGTGTATGATTTGGTGTATTTGTTTTGTCTTTTAGACATGTGTTCATATTTGTGATGTGTTTTCAGATGTGTATTTGTGACATGCGGATATGTGTTGTTATGGATTATGGTGGTACCTTGTTATGTGCTGTGCGCGGTGTATGACCCATTTGGGTGTTGTGGCTCGCCGTGTGGGAAATGGGTAGCTTGTGTTTGTTTTCCTCGTATGTCATTTCTTTTCGAGGACGAAAAGTCTTAAGGGGGAGAGGATGTAATGACCCGTGTGTAAGAAGTTAACCACAAACACCTTCGATGTTGGTGCACAAGTTTTGGCAGCTTTTGGAGCTCACTTTTGGTATAGTAGATGGCCTCAAACAATTGGCATGCAAGAACAAAAGTTGCTTAAAATGAGGTCCTCTATCTATCACAGAAATTTTAGAGCATTTGGAGCTGCACGTGAATTCACCCATTTCACGTGCAAGCATATTTTTGCTTCTCAGACCTCTACAAGATGCAAGGAGGCTTGGGGTGAAGTTTGAGTGCATTTGGAGCTGCACGCCAATTGGGGAATTTACGTTCAAATTGGCGTGCAGGCATGTTTTTGCATGGTTACCTTGGTTTTGTCATTCTAATCATCTTTTCCCAAAGGACCATGTTGGAATTGTGAATATTTTGGTGTGTATGGATGTGGGAAGGTCATAGCTTGTTCCATCAAAACTACGTCGTTTTGATGCTAGGACTCACTTAATCAAAACTATGTCATTTTGATGTTGTGTTGTCTATATAAGGATGAGGAGCCCTCTGTTTTAGGTTTAGGGTTTGTTGCTCCACCAGCCATCGCAGAGAGAGAGAGAGAGAGAGAGAGAGAGAGAGAGAGAGAGAGAGAGAGAGAGAGAGGGAAGGAGAGCTTCTGGTGGCTGCCGGAGCGTCTTGCGTGGGTGGTCGGAGTCTTGCGTGGAAGCGGGAGTAGGAGAACATACAAGGTAGGGGTTCTGTTCTTCCTAAATCCTCCTCTGTTCTAGGGTTCTAGGATAGATTATGGATTATATCTGTTTATATATATATATGTAATCCATATAGGTGTGATCTCCTATATGGATGTTGGCCTTCAATGGTATTTTGGTGTGATTCTGTTGTTGCATGCTATATGTTCGATGAAATGCCTGTGTGAATATAGCTGTGTGTATATGCCTATTACATGTTTGGTAATATGCCTGTGTGGCTGGACTTGTGATTTGGTGAATGTATGCATCTTTGGGTGTTTGTTTATTGCCTGAATGGCTGGGTTTGTGCACTTGTGAATGGGTGCACACCAAGTGTTTGGTTTTATGCTTAAGTGACCGTAGTGTGTGTTGCGTGCATGACTGTGGTATCTGGCCTGAAGAGGCGGTTAAATTACTTTGCCTGGGAGGCGGTTAAATTAGTGGCCTGAAGAGGCGGTTAAATTACTTGCTTGAGATGTGGTTTGTTAGCCAGTGTGGCTGGGGCTGGGGTTACGCCCGCTTGTGTGGAATGTTTTATTTTCTTTTTCCTAATACTACCACGTCACTACACCTGTGCACAAGCATGTAGCCGCTAGGAACATGGGAAGGGTTAGGGAGACTTGATCCCTACTGAGCTGTGGTTGCTCACCCCTCCTACTGTGTTTGCTTGTTTTCCAGGGACTTATAGGCATTAGGTGGATACACCAAGGTGGAAGACCATCTTCATTTTATTGTTTAGTTCAATAATGTAATTTTATAATTTATGTAACCCCAAGGGGGGTGAAATGTAATAAGAGATTGAACTGTAGTATGGAACATGGTTGGTTTGTGACCCCTTTGATGTTTGAAATTAAATAAAGATGTGGCTTGTTTGTTTATTGTAATTGTTAGTTTTGCTTGTGTGGCATCCAGTAATCCAACCCCTTTACCCTCCGTGTGGGTGAACGGGGAGTCACGTACCGGTTTCCC
Organism: Taxillus chinensis; assembly: GCA_023512835.1. Classification (NCBI taxonomy): domain Eukaryota; kingdom Viridiplantae; phylum Streptophyta; class Magnoliopsida; order Santalales; family Loranthaceae; genus Taxillus; species Taxillus chinensis. Next base: position 10,407,561 of record CM042087.1, read on the forward strand.
CGGGTCGGAAATCCGGGGCGTGACACGCGGTCTTAGGGATGTCTGCCTCCCTAACCCTCAACTGATGGTATCTAGACCTCAAGTCTATCTTGGAAAACCACCTCACACCGCGAAACTGATCAAACAGGTCATCGATCCTCGGCAATGGATACCTGTTCTTCACAGTCACATGGTTCAGGTTCCGGTAGTCTATACACAGCCGAAGTGAACTATCCGCCTTCTTGGCGAACAACACTGGAGCGCCCCACGGTGAGCTACTCCGCCTGATAAAGCCTCATGCCAATAGGTCATCTACCTGCCTCTTGAGCTCCCTAAGCTCTATCGGTGCCATCCTGTAGGCCGCTAACCTGATCAGTGTTGTCCCTGGCAACAACTCGATCGAAAACTCTACCTCCCTCATGGGTGGCAAACTGACCAAGTCCTCGGGGAATACATCCGGGAACTGATCTACAATGGGTGGCAAAACAGCCTTCCTCTCTCTCCTCCTGTCAACCAACATCAAGCTGGCAAACTGGTGGGTCACATCACCCCACCCATGCCTCAAAGGTCCCAACCTGCATGCCTCCTCAGTCCACTCACCCACAAAGACACCCCGCGTGCCCTCTGGCGTGAGGAACATCACACGCCGTCAAAAACAATCAATCTTGGCCTCTACGGAGACCAACCAGTCCATACCCAGGATAACATCAAAATCATCTATCTCCATGATATACAAATCATACAACATGTTAACACCCCCAAGTGTTACCTGACAAGCACGACAAATACTCTCAAGTATCACAATTCCACCCAAAGGTGAAGCAATCATCAGAGATTGACTAACTGTCTTCTGGTCTAACTCCAATCCAACCATCGTAGCATACGAAATAAAAGAATGAGTAGCACCAGTATCAATCAAAACTGAATAGATAGTATGAGAAATGATAATGGTACCTCTCACCACTGAAGGCCCTTCTCCTGCCTCGTCCACTGGAGGAACCTCTGCCTCTCTGCTGGTAAGGGCAAACCTCCTCCCTCGTGCCCCACTGCCACTAGCCTGGCCCATTGGGGCCTTGCCCCGGTGATCAACATGACCCTGTGCCTCCCGCTGAGGCTGCTGCACCGCAGGTTGCGTCTGCGTGCTCTGTGCCAGCGGCACTAACCTCGGAGACGGAGCCCCACTCCTCTGTCCCTGATCTCTCGGACAAGGGCCAACACTGCTGGTTGAGCTAAGGGTAACACATTCCCTAGCTCCATGCCCCACTTTTCCGCATCGAAAACAGGTCATCTTTTTCCTCAGGCAATCTCTCGATACATGCCCAGTCAAACCACAGGTCCAACAGGCCCCTGGCCTCCTGCTGGATGAACTCTCACGGGGTCCCACCGCCTATCTGGAAACCCTCTGCACCTACCTCCTCTCAGGCTGAGCGGCACTGCTCTCCCCACTCTGCCTCTTCTTGCTCGGACCTGCCGAACCGCACGTCCTCTAGGCTTTCGCCTGATCCTGTCCTCGCTCAATAATGAGTGCCTTGTCGACCGCCTCCCGGTAGCTAGTCAACTACATCGGTTCCAGTTGTCTTTTCAAAGATGGCCTCAAGCCTTGAATAAAATCCTGCGTCTTACAAACTTCCTTGTCCCAAGCCTCAAGAGCAAACCGCCCTAAATCTGTGAAGGCTTGCACATACTCACCCACTGTCTGGCCACCCTGCTCAAGCTCATAATACTCTCTCTGTCGGGCATACTGTACCGAGCTGGGAAAATACTCCCCAAAGAAGCGCTCAACAAACTCTCTCCAGCTCATCTGGCTGCCATGGATGGCTCTCGTGGATTCCCACCACCTACGTGGGATACCCAACAAATAGTGTATCGCCACTCGCACCCGCTCCTCATTTAGCACCCCAATCATCTCAAAGATGTCCTCTGTCCATCTAATCCAGTCCTCAGCTACCTCTGGCCGCGAACCATCCTCAAAAGTCCTGGGTGCATGTTTCAAAAACTGTACAACCCAATCCACTCCTCGTCGTGTTGGCTCTATCACGACCTCCTACTGGTGCACATCCTGCACCACCCTCGGCTCCTGCTGCTGAGGCTACTGCTGCCTCTTCAGCTCATCCACCTCTTTAGCCATATCCCTCATCGAGCCCTACATACCCTGCATGGCCTCCTGCAACTGAATCAACACCTGAGCCAAATCAGGTCCCATAATGGGAGCTGATGACCTCTGCTGTGGGCTCTGCTGCCCCTGGTGCCCCGACTCTATCGTGGGCTCCTCTGCCAGGCCCTGGCCTCGAATAACTCTCCTCGGTGGTGCCATCGCACTGGCCATAACAACAAACAACAAACAATCAGTACTAGCACTGCTAACACAAACAGCCATCAAAGGCACAATCGACTCGTAGGTTCTCACCACACGACCCGTAGGTCCACAACCACGCATATAGCATCGTGTCACCCCTTAGGGTACACCACATGACCCGTAGGTCTACAACCATGCATATAGCATCGTGTCACCCCATAGGGTACACCACAATCCAGTCTTGGCTCTCATGGCCACGTGCCATTCAGGCACCAAATGCAATCACATCACAAACAAAGACAATCTAGTGCCTTATATGCACACAATCATACCACTAGAAATGCACCCCATGTATGCTCATAGGATGATCTAACTAACACCAAAATAACCTAGAATACATGTAAGGACTGCGTTGATCAGGCACCCTCCCTACAGTTTTCCAAGTCACATGGAATCAATTAACCACCCCTCACTAACCTAGGTCCGCTAAACCATGCTCTGATACCAACTTGTCACGCCCCCGAATTCCAAGAAAACCCGAAACTAGGAACATGACTTCCCCTTGCACGCACCCGAAAGGTCAAGGGGTTGGTGACTAGCACCAATAGAGACTACACCGCGGGTGCTATCTCAAATATGTAACCCTATACATTCATACATCAAGGGTAATCCTGTACTTTCCCATACATTATCATGCATATGATAAGTCAAACAGTCATACAGATATTACATCACAAACAGTATACAAATACAACTATCCACGGACCCATGTACGGGATACAACACATAGTCTCGGGTCATGATGTATGATACAGTACTGTATCATACATCAGAGTAGTGGGCACGTCCTCCTGGAAGAAAGTCCTCCACTAGTCTCGGGTCACACCTGAAAAGGGGTAAACAACAAGTAGGGGTGAGCAACAAGTTCAGTAGGTCACCCCAAAACTTCACATCATGCAACACATATAAGTCTATACTATATGCTCAGTGTACTCGTGCACCGTGTAGTGTGCACAATCATCAGGACTCAGCCTGCCCACACAGGACAACTTGTCCACGATCCTCCATGGGATCCCAGCTCAAGGCACTCAGCCCTAGCTCCACGAGCTCAACAGCTCAACTCAGGCCTTAGCCTGTCCACAACGCAATATGCCTGGCCACAGTCGCCACACAGGCCTGCCATCGGTGCATATACCTGCCACGTCAACCACATAGCACCATCGATGCATCATGGTGAGAACCCAAACAAGTCACAGAGTCCATGCCCCAATACCTCACACCAACATACTATGGCATGTCATTCTCAATATTTCCTTTAGAACTGTAGCCAGTCTTCACAAGTAAATCCTCAATCCTTGATTTATGAAGGAAGTACCCATAGCAGCTATTTTCTTAAAATCAAAAGTCCCGGCATTGGGTTCCCATATCATAAATAAGATAATCTGATTTTTGGGAATTTTTCTGAGATGTCTAACCCCACTTTCCAAAAAGTCACCACTACGAACTTTTGGGTTTTTCCGAGATTTTACACTAAATCCCAATTTTCACATTTTGAAAGAGTGGGAAATAATTTTTCTAGTATTTTTCTTTGAATCCAAATGGGGGGTATTTCGTTATTTATATTGTTATTTCCAAAAAGTATAATACTTAATGTGGAGAGGCATAATGGTTTAAAATGTAAATAGTCCAGTGCAGTGCAGTTGCACTACTGCGGAACACTGCTGCGGATTGAAGCTGCGGATCACTATTGCGGAATGGATGCTATGGATTGATGCTGCGGAACGGATGCTACGGAAACACTGCTGCGAAGCGAAGCTACGGATCACTGCTGCTGATCCGGACTAACTACTCCGGACTACTGATCCGGACTAACTACTCCGGACTACGATCCAGGACTAATCGCTCCGGACTACCGATCCGGAATAACTCCCTCCGGACTCCGATCTGGACTAACTAAGTTTGCGACTCTACATCGATCACTTAACTCTGCTGATTCCATAGCTGCTGACTCCACGACTGCTGACTACGAAGCTGCTGACTACAAACTTCGACCCTTACAGTTCGCCCAGGTTACTGTTCATCATCATTTTTTGGCCTGATTTTCGTCTGGGATCAACCCAGCAACCCCCAGGCACTCACAAACACGCGTTTTACTAAATAGAGTACAAAATTACGTACCCAAACTGCTATAAATCAGTTCTTAACTATAGATTTTATGCTGAATCATCATATTTAACCCCAAAATTGAGTTTTTCTCCAAAACCTAGGGTTCATACTCAAATTCATAAATCATGATAAATTCACGCATATTCCAAGACAGAATCAAGATAAGAGGTTCAATGACACCTACTTGGAAAGATTATTTGCGATCTACGAACTCCAATTGCCCCAAATCACCAAGGGAAGCTCTTCACCTTCTCTCTCTCTCTCTCTCTCTCTCTCTCTCTTGCTCAAACACGCATGCACCATGCAAATTAAAAGGATAATGCAGTTTCTTAATTATTTATACTGCTACCAATAATTGGCCTCCCAGGAATAATTGATCTCCCGAACGCAATAATTGACCTCCCGAGGTCACAAACTCCAAATTGAGTCAAATTACTATCAAAACGCTCGAAATGATGAGCACAACACTATTAAGATAATATCACACTCAAATGACTTCCTAAATGCAAAGTTAACCAATAAACCCCGAAAAGTCAACAATCGGGTCAAACGGGGCCTCGGCTCGGAATCGGGCCCAAGTACAGTTAAAATGCTCACATCGACGACTACACTACTGTCCAGATAGTTGCATTCCCATAAAATGGCTATCTCTCAAAACTACCCAAATACGAGTCTTTACATCCTCCCCACCTTAGAACTTTTTGTCCTCGAAAATAAAACACATGCCCAAAGGACATAGCAAAATTCAAGCGCAATGTCCCAACAACAAAACATAAAACATGATCACTGATCACACATGTGCAATGCAACTCACAACAAGCCAAAAGGACTGACAAAATCCAACAACAACAAGCTAAACTGCATCTCAAACAACATATGCAAAATAAATGCATAAAACATAACTCATACCTCAGGGAAGGTCCTCACAGTAGTCCTGAGTCCGAGTCTTCTGAAGCATCATCAGGAGCATTTCTTCTTGCTTCACCAGTGCTTGTTAATTGGTCAATAATAGTAGCAGGAACATGTCTGAATTGAGAGTAGTCGATTATATTTGTATGGTCCTGCATGATTGAATTTGAAGATCCTATACTTGACCAGTCAAGGTTAGATTCATCAAAATTGACATAGATAGATTCTTCAACAGTTAAACGCTTTCTATTGAAAATATGATAAGCCTTGCTATATAAAGAATATCCAACAAAGATCCCATCATTGGATTTTGGCTCAAATTTACTTCGGGCCTCTTTGCCGTTATTTAACACGTAGTAAGCACACCCAAAAGTTTTGAAATGGGAGATTGATGGCTTCCTTCCTCTCCACATCTCGTAAGGTGTTTTCATGGTAACCTTATTGATAAGAGTTCTGTTCTGAACATAGCATGTAGTTAACATAGCTTCAGCCCATAGACTGAGAGGAAGCTTTGCCCCTGCTAACATGGATCTACCGGCTTCGACTAGAGTGCGATTCTTACGCTCAGCAACTCCATTTTGTTGTAGAGTCCTGGGCGCAGAGAAGTCATATTGAATGCCTTGTTCAGAACAATATGATCTCATATCGGAAAAATCAAACTCCGTACCATGATCACTCCTGATGCACTTAATGCTCAGTCCTTGTGAATTGCTTATCCAGTTGAAGAGATCTACAAGATGTTCAAAGGTTTGATCCTTTGACTTCGGGAACATCACCCATGTATACCTGGTGAAGTCATCGATAACCACTAGAGTATATCTCGCACCGGCAAGAGAAGCAATTGAAATGGGACCACAGAGGTCCATGTGAAGAAGTTGCAGTGAAGTAGTTATTGAATTAACTGATTTGCTCTTAAAGCTGTGTTTGGTCTGCTTACCGAGTTGGTATTCTCTACAGATGGAGTCTTTGGAGAATTTGTGTTTGGGTAAACCATTTACTAAGTCAAGCGACGCTAATTTAGACAAGGTTTTAAAATTTAAATGTGCGCAACGCTTGTGCCATAGCCAACTTTCGTCATTTGATGCTTTAGTGAGGAAGCATATAAGGTCAGAAGAATTATTTCTTAAGACCACTGAATATATGTCCTCATCTCTTAATCCGGATAAATTAACATCTCCGGATAGGTTTTCCCTCACTGTGCAGGTGTTGGACATAAAAGAGACAGTAAATCCTTTGTCACATAAATTACTGACACTCAGCAAATTATGCTTCAAACCTTCGACTAATGCAACTCTAGTGATTGATACACAGCCGTTGGTTAAAGTGCCATACCCCACAGTCTTACCTTTGTTGTTATCCCCATATGATATGGATAGGTCTCGTTTGTCAGTAACATCAACGAGCAGAGATTGATCACCCGTCATATGTCCAGAGCATCTACTATCGAGGATCCACTTGCTTTGATTGATCTTTAACTTCAAGTGATCCGGTAATGCAATCCAAAGATGCTCGTGTAAGACAACAGTTTACACTTTTGGCGCCCAAACTTGTTTCGGGCGGTTAGGAGAAACATAGCAGTGGTGTCAATAGTTCTGGATTTAACTTTGTTAGGAATTTTAGCTTTCCAGGTTGACTTTATTTTGTTAGGTTCAGCTGCTTCTTTTACTTGGGTTTTCTTGGGAGAGACACTCCTTTGAGATTTAGATTTTGATTTGCTCGAAGAACCCTTTTTGATAAACTGATCTTTATTAATATAAATTGATTACAAAGCCAGCTATTGCGAAGACTCGTATTTGGGTAGTTTTGAGAGATAGCCATTCTATGGGAATATAACTATCTAGACGGTAGTGTAGCCGTCGATGTGAGCATTTTGACTGTACTTTGGGCCCGATTTCGAGTCGGGGCCCCATTTGACCCGATTGTTGACTTTTCGGGGTTTATTGGTTGACTTTGCATTTGAGCGGTCATTTCAGTGTAATAATATCTGTTTAGTGTTGTGCTCGTCATTTCGAGCGTTTTGACTGTAATTTGACTCAATTTGGAATTCGGGGCCTTGGAGGTCAATTTTTGTGTTGGGAGGTTAATTATTGACTGGGTCAATGGTTGACTAAGTCAGTTGACTGGCAGAAATATAAATAGCAGAAAAAAAAAGAAGAAGCTTTCACTTTACGTTATTACGTTTGTGCGTTTGAGAGAGAGAGCTTGATAGAGCTTGGAGGCCTTGGCGATTTGGGGCGATTTGGGTTCGTAGAGCTCAAAGATTCACTTCAAGTAGGTGTCCTTGAACTTCTTATCTCTCTCTTATTTTGGATCTGCACGAATTTATCATGATTTATAAAATTGAGCATGAACCCTAAAATTTGGGAAAAACCAATTTTGGGTTAGATCTAATGGTTTAGCATAAGATCTGTGGTTAAGAACTGTTTTATATCATTGTGGACATATGTTTCTGTGATTTTGGGGTTGATTAACTGTGTTTTTCATGAGGGTTGATAAGTCAACCATGGAAATATGGGTTTAGATTTAGATTTCTGGAAATCTAGAATTTTATATGTGTTTCTGTTGTTTCAGTGTGATTTAGAGGCGTTCTGGATGCATTTTGAGGTAAATATCATAGTTTGTTGCGAAAGAGGGGTGTTAGTGAGCGTCTAGGAGTTTCTGGGCGCGTTTCAAACGAAGAACAGGTGAAAATGATGATGAACAGTACCCTGGGCGCGTTACTGGGTCGAACTGATGAAAATCTGAAGTTCTGGGTCATAGGGTCGTAGTTCGTAGACTCGTAGTTCGTAGACCCGTAGTTCGTAGACTCGCAGTTCGTAGACCCGTAGTTCGTAGACCCGTAGTTCGTAGACTCGTAGTTCGTAGACCCGTAGTTCGTAGGGTCGTAGTTCGTAGGTCGAAGGTCCGAAGTTCGTAGTCCGAAGGTCGAAGATCGAAGACCCACTTCGAGTCTTCGAGGCACGCTACGCAACTATGAGTCACAGCTCCAGCTACGAGTCTCCGAGGCGCGCTGCAGTTCCACACTAGGAGTCGCAGCTCCAACAGTGTAACTGGACACTGGACTACACTAGACTGGACCTATTTACATTGCAACCTATACCCATCTACACATTTAAGTATACTTAAGTTACAATGTAAATAACGAAATACCCCCCATTTGAATTCAAAGAAAAATACTAGAAAATTGGGATTTAGTGTAAAATCTCGGAAAAATCTCGGAAAAACCCAAAAGTTCGTAGTAGTGACTTTTTAGAAAGTGGGGTTAGACATCTCAGAAAAATCCCCAAAAATCAGATTATCTTATTTATGATATGGGAACCCAATGTCGAGACTTTTGAATTCAACAAAATAGCTGCTATGGGTACTTCCTTCATAAATCAAGGATTGAGGATTTACTTGTGAAGACTGGCTACAGTTCTAAAGGAAATGTTAAGAATGACATGCCATAGTATGTTGGTGTGAGGTATTGGGGCATGGACTCCATGTGGCCGGGCATATTGCGTTGTGGACAGGTTAAGGCCTCAGTTGAGCCGTTGAGCTCGTAGAGCTAGGGCTGAGTGCCCTGAGTTGGGATCCTGTGGAGGATCGTGGACAAGCTGTCCTATGTGGGCAGGCTGGGTCCTGAGGTTTGTTTGCAGGCTGAGTCCTGATGATTGTGCACACTACACAGTGCATGAGTACACAGGGCATGTAGCATTGACTTGTATGTTTGCAAGATGTGGAGTGTTAGGGTCACCTATTGAGCTTGTCGCTCACCCCTACTTGTTGTTTACCCTTTTCAGGTGTGACCCGAGACTAGTGGAGGACTTTCTTCCAGGAGGACGCCCACTACTCTGATGTATGATACAGTTATATTTTGTATTATTTTATGTGATATCTCGGACATGAGTCCGTGGATAGTTATATTTGTATACTGTATGATGTGATGTCTGTATGACTGTTTGACTCATTGTATGCATGATGATATATGACAAAGTACAGGATTACCATTGATGTATGACTGTACAGGGTTGCATATTTGAGACAAAGACCCGCGGTGTAGTCTCCATTGGTGCTAGTCACCAACCCCTTGACCTATCGGGTGCGGGCAAGGGGAAGTCATGTACCCGGTTCCGGGTTTTCTTGGAATTCGAGGGCGTGACAGCTATCAGATAAGCTCCAATATTCATAGTGATAATGACCTATTTCTCAACAGATGGAATAGACACTATGATGCGGAGTGATAACAGGGGATGCAGGTTTCTCAGGTTTAATAGATTTTCTACTCTGTTCCCTATGGCCTAATCCTTTGCGATTGGGTGACGCGCTCTTGGCCCTAGATGCACCAGCCTTAGCCTTTCCTTTCTTTCTGGGTGCTACAATTTCGGCTTTAACTGCAGCAACCTTCCCTTCATCGTTAGATACGGGTGCTCTTGCTTTGGAGGCTGACTGACCTCGGCTCCACAATCATAGACTATGGTGCCACCTGAAATGAAACCATCCAATGGTTTAGATGTACTAACAGGGTAAAGGTTGGTTAGTTTTGGAATAAAATCCGGAGGACACTCAATAGTCTGTGTGGAGGTCGATGGTTCGGAGCCTAGGCCAGGTTTGACTCGGATGTTGTCTGGATCAGTTCTAAAAGTAGAGGCTATTTCCCCGGATTTTAACCACTTTATGATTTATTTCCTTTTCCTGTTCCAGTTCATTTTCGAGTCATTTCACAATCACTTTTAGGCCTGTTAGGTTGGTATTTAACAAGTGATTTTCAGCTCTTAGATCATGATACCAAGCCTCTTTACCCCTGAAGTCAGTTATGTCTTTTTCTAGTCTAGCAACAGTAATCTCAAGACGTTTGTTCTGACTTTCCATATCTTTGTACATTTGAGTAATTATTAGTCTCTCATTCTTTTCATGATCATGTTCAGTAATAAGATATTCTAATTTATTCATAAGCTCAGAGATCGAAGGTACCTCAGTATCTGCCATGAGGCAGACGTTCGGCTTAGGAGTTGGCTCATCATCCGAGGATTCCTCCTTTTCTACCGAGCCACTGATGTACTTTGTGACGAATGCCTTCCTCTTGTTCTTGCTGTTGTCTGAGGTGGAGCATCAAGGAGTAACCTTGTCACTTTTCTCGGTCACTTTAGATTTGGATTTACAGTCCTTGGCCCAGTGACCGGGTTTCCCGCAGTTATAGCATTCCTGGGAACTAGACTCCTAGCGCTCCTTTCTTCGGAATGACGATAAGGAGCCTCTTCTGAATCCTTTTCTGCATGGCTTCGAGGCTGCGACTGTGAGGCTTTGAGGCTATGACTACGAGGCTTCGAGCTGCATCTGCAAGGCTTCGAGGCTGTGACTGCGAGGCTTCGAGGCTGCATCTGCGAGGCTTCGAGGCTGCGACTACGAGGCTTCGAGGCTGCAACTGCGAGGTTTCGAGGCTGTGACTGCGAGGCATCGAGGCTGCAACGGCGAGGCTTCGAGGCTGCAACTGTGAGGCTTCAAGGCTGCAACTGCGAGGCTTCGAGCTGCGACTGCGAGGCTTCGAGGTTGCATTTGCGAGGCTTCGAGGCTGCATCTGTGAGGCTTCGAGGCTGTGACTATGAGGCTTCGAGGCTGCGACTGTGAGGCTTCAAGGCTGCGACTGTGAGGTTTCGAGGCTGCGACTGCGAGGCTTCGAGGCTGCAACGGCGAGGCTTCGAGGCTGCAACTGTGAGGCTTCGAGGCTGCGACTGTGAGGCTTCGAGCTGCATCTGCGAGGCTTCGAGGCTGCGACTACTAGGCTTCGAGGCTGCATCTGTGAGGCTTCGAGGCTGCATTTGTGAGGCTTCGAGGCTACGACTGTGAGGCTTTGAGGTTGCGACTGTGAGGCTTCGAGGATGTGACTGCGAGGCTTCGAGGCTATGACTGCGAGGCTTCGAGGCTGCATCTGCGAGGCTTCAAGGCTGCAACTGTGAGGTTTCGAGGCTGCGACTGCGAGGCATCGAGGCTGCAACGGCGATGCTTCGAGGCTGCAACGTCGAGGGCGTTGATTGTCTTTTCGCAAGCTTGACTTTTCATGCCCAAAACCATTTTGGCCATAACTTCCTCATTTCAAGTCGGATTTGGGCATGATCAAGTGCGTTAGTCTCTAAATTCTGTCTTCTATCTTTTGGTGCTAATCTTGGGGCATTTTGAAGTCTCTTGGAAATGGCTCTCACTCTTGGGCTTCTCTGTTGAGTTCAGTTGCAATCTGGCTCGGTCAAAATGGACTCCAACATATACTATACTAAACAAAGGGGAAGACATGGAATAAGGATCTGAGTCTTCCACTCGTGCAGACTAAGGACAAAAAGACATGGAGTAAGAATTCGAGTCTTTTACTTGCACGAACTAAGTATAAGCAAATGTGGAATAAAGATTTGAGTTTTTGACTTGTGCAAAATAAGCATCCGAGTCTTCCATTTGCACGAACTAAGGACAAGAAGACACGACGTAAGCATCCGAGTTTTCTACTCAAACGGAGTAAGAGATCAAGGTGTTCAATTGACACGGAGTAAGGAACACTAACACAAAATAAGAGATCTGAATGTTCAATTAACATGGAGTAAGGAATGTTGATACGGAATAAGGTATCCAAGCACTTCATTAATACGGAGTAAGGAACTTTGTTGTGATATAAGGGATCTGAGCACTTAATTGACACAGAGTAAGCAACTAAAGACACAGAGTAAGTATCCGAACCATTCATTAGCTCAGAATAAGTCTGCATACTCCAGAATAAGAATATACTGCTCCAAATACTCACTAAGTTAGATCAGTGTATTCAAACACATTAACTTGTTGTGTCCCGATGGAAGATAGATCCATTAAAGACATTTATATCATCTTACATGTGGATCACTCAGATGCGATGACAAAGTTTTAAATGAAATTTAAATTATGCAACGCAATTCAATATGCTCATACTTCCAATATCTCGAGCTCCTCATCCACAGCATTTAAGGGATGGATGATTTCCAAGGAGAAGACCTTCAATACAGCACATCACCCGAAAAACCAATGTTAAAGTTCCAAGAGGTCAACACAAGGGATGTTTATAAATATACAGTTGTGTATACTTGTAAACGTGTGATGAAATTTTGAGTTATATGCTAGTGTGTGTGTGTAATAGAATAGAACTACTGTAAACAAAAGAGAGATACTTTCAGTATATACAAAGCTAGTGAAAATAACTTTATCTACTTTCCATTTTGTTGTAATTATCATTTGATAATAAAGCAAAATACTTCCACTATCTGATTGTCTTCCACAACAATTATAATTTTCAATCAACTTTAGTGTAAGAATTTTCAAAGAACCCTATTCACCTCCCTTTAGGCTCTAAGGGACCAACAATCCCCCTGAAGTATGATTATATAAGCATATCTTGGACAAGACCCGCTCGTAGTCCATATCGGTGTTAGTTACTAATCCCTTGACCTTTCGAGTGTAGGCATAGGGAAGTCACGTCCCTAGCTTCGTGTTCCCTAGAATTCAGGGCTGTGACAAATTTTATGTCTAGTTGCATTGCAGTGATGTGTGATGATTTGAATGATGGGCCAGGGTTATGTGTTGTTTTGATGTGGGTTACCTAGTATGCTCTTTAGTTGTGGTTCAAAGAAAAAGAAAGATAGCTAAAAAGAAAATTTTTTTTAAAAAGAAAGAAAAAAGTGAAAGAGATTTATGTTTTTTATTACATCCCTTGTGTATTTGGTTTGGCCAACTATCTATATTTGACTTTTTTTATAATTTTTCCCTTAACGTAATAATTATTATATTATCAATCGATAAAATTATTATTAATATGTTTATGACTATTACATTATTAATATCTTTTACTAAAAAATCTCATATATTCCATCTTAAATCCAAACATACCTTAAAATTAATCAATTGACTTTTTTTTCTTACCTAATCATACCAAATATATGGTATTTAATGTTAAACTTTATTTTATTTTATTATAATTTTTTTTATAAATTATTTATTTTTTTAATAATTTTATTGTTACTGGTTAGAGCATTCACAGTGGGCTTAATAGAGTTTAGCTATAATTTAATCAAATACTTATTTTTTTATAAATTATAACTAATTTATTTGAGACCATGAAATAATGGGCTCATTAAAATTTTAGCATTTGTTTTAAAATATTTAATTTAATTTTACGCTTCCCCCTGCCTTGCTGTGGTCTCTTTTCCTGTGTAAGACCGATCCCGTCACCACATTTGCAATGCATGCCATGGCGGAATGACCAAGATGATGCAGTCTTACCGCCCGTTCCAACTGTACACTCCCGCTCCCCAAGTCGTGTGCGTGTGTTATGCCAGACCCAGACGACCAGTAAGCCTTTCCAAAACAACCACACTTCGTCCAAATTAACAACGCCAAACATCAAATCAAGGCCTCTAGTTCAACGTGTATCAAGTTTCCTAGGCCTTTAAGGACTCGGAACAATTTATTTTAGGTTTATTTTCAATAAAACAGATCAAACCGTGTTTTACAACTGAGGGCTCTAATGGGCTTGAGTCATGTCTCACATCACGATTTGTAACACCTTCATTTTCAATGTTTTCAAGCTCGCTCGCATATGGATTGGCCGTGGGACAGCTTCTCGCGTAGAGTACTTTGGGGGTGTCGAAATGAGAGAGGAGGACAACGTAGTAGGCAGTTGCGAGGTGACAGAAGAGAAAATCAATAAATAAATAATATAAAAATATTTAGCCAGGTATTATGACTGGTTATATTTGGTCAGGGAAGTAGGGTGAAGTTAAATTTTCTTGAGTATCTCTTGGTAAGCTAAAATTTCAATCAAAAGCAATATTTAACTTACTATAGTAATATTTTGCCTAATGATGCTCTAATTTTATTTCATATATTTTTTTTCTTAAACTATCATTTTGCCCAATATACCCTTTTTCTATATGTTTCCTAAATTCTAAAAAACCCTAGGTTTGCTGGGCAGAAGGGCGTCGTCTGGGCATGCGGGGGCGGGGGGTGGGGCACCATGAGTCGCGTTGGGGGGATGGAGGCGTCGTCGCACGCGAGGGGGATGGGGAGCGATGTTGTGCGTTGGGGGGGGGGGGTGGGGAACGGCTGTCGTGAGGGGTGGGGATGGGAGAGGACGAGATCCTGCAACTTGTGTCTTCAAGGGATTTGCCAAGGTGGAGAGAGAAAATCACGGTAGATATGTAAATTGATATTATTTGATGACATGACATCATTAGCAAAAACAAAAGTAAAGTTATATTTATCTTTTTTTTTTTGCTTTTGCCTATGGTTTGCCTGATGGAATGGAGAGAAATTTTAGCAAAATACGCATTTGGTTTTTGCTTTTGCTAATGGATTGGAGATTTTCTAAGGAGGCTATTGTGGGATTGATTGTATTCGAAGTTTTGGTTATTTTTTTGTTAAATTTTAACTTTAGTCTACCCACTATCAATGCTCTTAGAGCACTCACAGCTGGCTCACCAAAAGTTAAATTTTAACTAAAGAATAACTAAAGTGTTACAAACAACCCACACTGGCCTCTCTATTGGTACAAGTAAATTTAATCAAATATTAAATGATTGGTCAAATTTAGCCGGTCAATATGATTAGCTAAATTATATTTTATTAATTTTTAAATTATTCTTACAAACTCGACCGAGACACCGCACATGCGTCAAGATCGGAGACGCCAAATTTAACCCTTACCCCTACACAAATCAACACATCCTCCCTCCCTCCCTACACTGATCGGCCGAATACTTCATTTCCTATCTCTCCTCCTTTTTAGATCTACCACAGAAGGCCCAAAGGGCCACTTCTCTTTCTTTGCGAACGCCCACTCCCCCTTTCCGTTGAAAAAGATATACTAGCAAGAACAAGAAAAATAAAAATAAAAAAAAGAAAGAGAAAGAGATGTATTTGCTTTGACGAGAAAGAGAGGTTGTCGTCCACCTTTTTTTCCTCGCTTTTTCTTTTGATTTAAGCGAGCATCGAAAAAAGGTAGATGTTGATGAGAGGCGATGGAGGACGTCCTCGTAGGGAGAGGGAGGTGTGGATGTGAAGGTAGTGAGGTGTATGGCGAGCGAGAATAATAAAAAATTATAAAAAATAATATTTTATTATAATAATTAAAAAAATTATTGAGATTGTTATTTGATGTGATAAGTAATAAATATTTAAATTTTATAAAAGCATTTTTTTAAGTTTAATTTTAACTTAAAAAAATAACTATGCCGCGTGCTCTTAGTAAGTAAGGCTAGATTGTTCTTTTTTACGCCACGTCTTACGTCGTTAATTTCACGTTGATTTTATTATTGCGGATTTGTTCTTTTTAACATCTCGTTCCATCGTCGCCGTAACGGGCACTCTATCCAAGCGCTCGAAGCAATGAGACCTCAGATCGTTTTATTTGGGGATTCAATAACAGAACAATCCTTCAGACCAGGGGGTTGGGGAGCAGCCCTTGCCTACAATTACTCTCGGAAGGTTCGATTTCGTTTACTTCTCTCTCTCTCTTCTCTGTTTGTGGTGTGAGGTTGCATTCACCATTCAAGATTTTGTTCCGACTTAGGCCGACGTAGTTCTTCGTGGGTACGGTGGGTACAACACCAGATTGGCTCTGTTCTTGTTGCATCACATTTTCCCCCTTGTAAGCTTCCATTTTACTTCATTGTTATTTATTTTTCTTTTATCTTTATGATATATATATATATATATATATATATATATATATATATATATATATATATACCAACAAGATATTACTGCTTTGAATATTTCTTAAAGTCTTGGATCTGCTGACTTATTATTTCGGGACCAACAAGCTTCCTCCGTTGATATCCCCCGTTTACTCTCCTCCTTCTTTCTTTTTTGTGAGCCTGACCCTAAGCATATTTTCCATTTGTTTGCCCTCTTTGTTTGGTTTGAGGTTCTTTCGGGGCTCCACATCAATTTGGGCAAGTGCGAGTTAGTGCCCATTGGGGTGGTACCTCATTTGAGGGAACTTGCGGATATTCTTGGGTGCAATACTTCTCACCTGCCTCTTACTTATTTGGGCCTGCCTTTGGGGGCTGCATTCAAGTATTCTTTTATTTGGCATTCGATTATTGAGAAGATGGAATGTCGGCTGGCGGGGTGGAAGCGGATTTATCTTTTCAAGGGTGGTTGGCTTACTTTGATCAAGAGCACACTCTCCGATTTGCCTACATATTTTTTATCTCTTGTCTCTATCCCTGCTGCGGTGGCCTCCTGAATTGAGCAGGTCCAGAGGAATTTTCTGTGAGGTTCTACAATGACGGTGGCCCGACCTCATTTGGTCCGGTGGCCGGTGGGA
The DNA here is from genome assembly GCA_023512835.1 of Taxillus chinensis. Classification (NCBI taxonomy): domain Eukaryota; kingdom Viridiplantae; phylum Streptophyta; class Magnoliopsida; order Santalales; family Loranthaceae; genus Taxillus; species Taxillus chinensis. The sequence continues at coordinate 10,424,231 of CM042087.1, forward strand.
GTCAGTTTCTCGGCCCCTTGGTCAGGGTGGTCTCGCTATCAAACGGATCCAATGGTTTAACGAGGCTCTTCTTGGTAAGTGGCTCTGGAGGTTCGGGCTTGAGCGGGCTGCCCTGTGGCGAAAAGTGCTTGTGGTGAAATTTGGAGCCTTGGAGGGGGGTCGGATGTTCTGAGTCCCACGTGGTCCTCATGGGGTGGGCTGTTGGAAGGCTATCCATTCATGATGGGATTTCTTCTCTCAGTTGGTGGCTTATGTTGTGGGGGATGGCTCTTCTATTCGGTTTTGGGATGATATTTGGTGTGGTCTGGTGCCTTTGAAGGAGGCCTACCCGGAATTATACCGTCTTGCTTGTCGCGGGAATGGCTGTGTGGATGATTTTCTGCAGGCTCGTGGGAATTCTTTGCATTGGGAGGTGTATTTTTTTGCGTCTGGCTCAGAATTGGGAGCTGGAATCTTGTTCCTCTTTCTTTGCTCTTTTGTATTCCAGTTGCCCCTCTCGGACAGCGTTGGACCGGTTGTGTTGGCGTCATGCTCTGTCAGTTGGCTTTAGTATGCATTCCTTATATTCTCTTCTTACCCCGGATGCCACTCTTTGCTTTCGTGGAGGTTGGTTTGGAAGGTTCTGGTCCTTCCTCGGGTGAGTTTCTTTGTTTGGTTTGCGGTGCTTGGGAGGATCCTTATGGCGGACAACTTGCGTCATCGTGGTATGGTGGTGGTTAGCCGTTGTTTCTTGTGTCAAGCAGATGCCGAGTCTATTGATCAAATTTTTCTTCATTGTTCGTTTGCCTGGGAGCTTTGGAATATGTTTCTTGGTTTGTTTGGGCTTCCTTGGGTGATGCCTCGAGGTGTGGTTGATTTATTTTCATGTTGGGTTGGTTGTGTGGGTCACCGGTCGCCACTTTGGCATGTTATTCGGTTATTTCTCATTTTATCTTGTGGTGTCTTTGGTGCGAGTGCAATGCTAGGCTGTTTGAGAATCTCGCGCTTCACGTGGTGGAGCTTAAGGCCTTTGTATTGTATTTTCTTCTTAGGTGGCTCTATGCTTCAGGTTGTTCTTGTTTTTCTTGTATTGTGGATGTTGTTGATGGGTGTTCCTTTTGAACTGGGTGTTGTTCATTTATTGTCTCTTGTTCTTATGTTGTTTCTCTCTTAGTGCACATCTTGTGTTTTTAATAAAGTTTTTATTATCTAAAAGAAAAGATATATATATATATATATATATATAAAATTGATAAATAAAAAAGAAAATCAGTGAGAACCAATCATAGGTGATCTAGGGTGGGTGAGAGGATAGTTACAGGGTTATACGACAGGCTCCTATAGCAACTCATGATCGTTTTCACTTACATATATATGTTATTTTCCGACCCATTTTGTCACCTTTTTGTTTCGAGCTTGCCTTAATTTTATTGTAAATGTGTCTTTTATGGGAATGCGTATCGCTACTGTGTTGAAAATTTGAAAAGTACGTTGTGTGCGCGCTCTATCTCTCTAAGGCATTCTTATAGTTTCTAGATATCTCCAACTTCCATCCCATGGTGACTTCACATTGATGCATAGTGGAGACTATATAGGGGGACGTCTTACTGTGTGGTGCTTGGGTATTATAAAACATTTGGATGTCAAGGGCAAGAGTACTACTAGATGCCAACACAAAGTGTTGTCAATCTACTTTGGCTTGTGTTGGGTTCTCTTTTTTATTATTTGAATTTGAGTTATTTGGGTTATTTATTACGTTTGAATTTGGGAGTTTCTATTTGAGGTATTTATTGCGTTTGAATTTGAGAGTTTTTATTTGGGGTATTTATTGTATTTGAATTTGAGAGTTTCTATTTGGGATATTTATTGTCTTTGAATTTGAGAGTTTTATTTGGGTCATTTATTATGTTTGAATTTGAGGATTATGTATTTATTGTGTGTGAATTTGAAAAAAGGTGAGGACTTGGCTATAAAAAAGGATATCAAGAGGTGAGTGAGGATATGCTTAATTTTGGGAAAAAATCCTATTAGAAGGTTATTGTATTGGGAGAGACGGCTGCCTCTCGAATTGCAGACTATATATTCTGTTTTGTTTCATACTTCATCTACCAATAAATATACTTTTTTTTGCTCGGGTTCCTATCAAATTGGTATCAAAGCGCGATCTTTGGACTTATGGTTGTAAAAAAAGTCGAAATCTTGGAAGAGAAATGGGAGGCAGAGATCAGCTCCATCAAGGCCATCATTGACGAGCGATTCGAAGCCACCAACAAACAATTCTCTACCTTGGCCACCAACAAACAGTTCTCCACCTTGGAGGTCATGCTACACAAACTGATAGAGCTCAAACAAAACCCTCCAGTCATTCCATCGACCGGAGGAGGGGTGGTCAATGAGCTCCCTGGCAATCACAGTGGGAGCTCCTTAGCGATTACAGTGGTGAATGAGCTCCCTGGTGACACAGCAAAGGGCGATGAGGCTGGGAAGGGAACGCGCACGCAACTTGACGTGGTTGATCTGAGCGGATCGAGAACCCACAAAGAAGGCACCAAGGGACCTCGTCCTAGGGTTGTCTTCTTTGGTGTCAAGCGAGGCGATAGCGGCAGAGGCAGTTGGATTGGGGCTGAACATAGTGGTGTTGATGTTTATAGACCGCCAAATGGACAACCTATCTCTGGTGGCGGCTACCTAGCACCAGCATGGGACACGCGAACCACGGGAGAGCCCTGGCATGGAGGGAGCACAGTTGGCCATCATGGGGTAGAGGAGTTCGTGGCTGGTGAAGGTGGTCCTAGCTATGGACCTGAGGAGGTCGACCCGTCATGGGTTGCGCGACGGCCTAAGGAAGCACAGCGAGCAACATCATTTGCTACAGGACCAAACTCTGGGCAACCAGGACAACGACTAAGGCAGAACGGAGGTGGACGGACAACACTATTTGGGGAGGCGCTGAGTCCGGGGGAGGGCTGGCATAGGGCTACAACACTGCCTAGGAGGGAGCTCAGCCCTGGGCAGAGGAGAGGAGAGCAAACTCACTGGGAGGAAGGAGGTGTGGGGCATTAGGGTATGGCCCACTTCAGTGCCGAGCCTTGGGAGCAAGGGCATGATGTGGGAAATGGCTCTTGGGCTGGCAATTTTAGGAATCGAGGAAGGAAAGAGCGCTTGAATGGGACAAGGCCTTTACGATACGCAATCGGTACGGGTATCCTCAATGGGGGTCAAATTCAAGGGTTTACAAATTAAAAATGCCCATATTCGACAGGGCGGATGTGCATGAATGGTTGTATCTGGTGGAATGCTATTTTACTGTTAATGGCTTCTCAGAAAATGAAAGGTTGACTGCAATGGGTGTTTGTTTGGAAGGTAATGTACTAGCATGTATCCAATGGCGCGAACGGGCTATAATTTTATAAGGAGATTCAAGTTTAAGCAATACTTTGGTATTGCTCAAGAATATGACAAAAGCGATTCACGATACAAGGGCAAGACTCTTGGTGGAATTGGGCATTCTTGAAGGGACACCCACCAAGTCACATGGGGTGATCCTAGGACCGGTTCAACAATTGTTACACCCTTTTGAGGGGGTTTTTCAAATGGCTATCAGTCTACCCTCATGGCAAGATCTCGAGCATGCAATCATGCTTAAAGATGGAGCCTCTCCCGTGAGTGTCCGCCCGTATAATTACCTCCAGATACAAAAGGATGAGATTGAGCAATTAGTCGTGGACATGTTGGAGCCTAGAATTATATAACTAATTGTAAGTCTATTTTCAAGTTCAATTTTATTGGTAAAGAAAAAATATGACGGTTGACATTTTTGTATCGATTATCATGCCTTAAATAAGGCAACGATGCTAGATAAATTTCCAATTCCGATGATTGACGAATTATTGGACGAGTTGCATTGTGCAGCACTATCTACTAAACTTAACTTGAAATCAAGATATCATTAGATCTGCATGCAGCCAAAGGATGTGGCCAAAACTACGTGTCGGGCTCATGAAGGGCATTGTGAATTCTCGGTCATGCCGTTTGGCCTTACTGATGCTCTAGCTACCTTTCAATCTTTGATGAATAAGGTATTTCAATCGTACCTGCAAAAATTCATCTTAGCTTTCTTTGACGACATCCTCGTCTATAGTTGTTCCTTGGGAGAACATGTGAGGCATTTGGAACTGATATGGGCAGGGTTACGTGAACAACAATTGTACGTCAACCGCAGCGTGGGGATCAACCTTCGTTGTTTCATGTCTGATGCTCCTAAGCAATGGGCCCAGGTTGGCATGGGCGAGTATTGGTACAATACTTCGTATCATACTGCTTCAAAAACTACTCTTTCCAAGATCCTGTATGGGCAAGACCCCCCACATCTTGTACATTATGGGCATTCTACATTGACTGAGGATATGAAGATTGTGTTGGAGCCCACTTCTCTAGAAGGCGAGTGCCCAAGTTCGATGGGCCCACCGCACATGATGGAGGTGCTGATTCGGTGGAAAGGCTATGAAGCAACATGGAACCACTTGATGTGAACCACATGCAGTTCTTTTCGTTCCACCTTGTGGACAAGGTGTCTCCTTGGGAGGGGAGTAATGTTGGGTTCTCTTTTTTGTTGTTTGAATTTGAATTTGAGTTATTTGGGTTATTTATTACGTTTGAATTTGGAAGTTTCTAGTTGAGGTATTTATTGCGTTTGAATTGGGGAGTTTCTATTTGTGGTATTTATTGTATTTGAATTTGGGAGTTTCTATTTGGGGTATTTATTGTCTTTGAATTTGAGAATTTTATTTGGGTCATTTATTATGTTTGAATTTGAGGGTTATGTATTTATTGTGTGTGAATTTGAAAAAGGTGAGGACTTGGCTATAAAAGGATATCAAGAGGTGAGTGAGGATATGCTTAATTTTTGGGAAAAAATCCTATTAGAAGGTTATTGTACTGGGAGAGACGGCTGCCTCTCGAATTGTAGACCATTTATTATGTTTTGTGTCATATTTCATCTACCAATAAATATAATTTTTTTTTGCTCGGGTTCTTATCAGCTTGTTTATTTTCCAGTTAATTGTCTTTTGTTTGTCGCATAAGGAACAAAATTTGGCTTATCAAAAATGTAGGTTTGCATCTTTCGTTCATATCATATCACTGATATGAGAGGGGTATTTTCTTGTGATGGTACCTAAGCTTGTCACTAGATTTTTCGTTGTAACTTGAACATCAATTGTCAATATTGCCTCCTTGGATTTTGAAATTGATTTCTCACCCATAACTACCATTATCTCCTTTCTGGATTCCTAGATGGTTTCTGAGAATGCAAGAAAAAATGATATAGCTTGGAAATAGCTATGATATTAATGAATTATTCAAGGGTAGGTCCTGAAATTCACATATGAAACCCTTACAAGATTTGGGCCAACTCATCAAAGTTGTTGTCTTTGTATCGAGCCCGAAGGTCTTTCATATACCATGGCAATGTTCTACACCAAACAAATAGTTAGCCTTCATGATTGAATAATGCATGTTTTCCTCCAAAACAATTAGTTGAGTCCAAACGTCTTTCACATACCATGGTGGTTTACAAGAGGACAATAGCATTAAAAACCAAACAATTCACATAAATTCCATACTAATGAGTTCCATTACTTCTCATACTTGGAAGCAAAACTAAACCCACAACAGAACAAAAGTTGTTAACTTACACATACCATGGTGGTGTACAACACCACAAGTACCCTTATGCAAAAGCTCCACCAATTTTCATATTGGAAAACAACATACAGCTCAATTTCAAGGAGCAAGGGATTCTTCTCCTACTGCGTCTCACTGCTCTAGTAACCATAACCTTTTTTGTTGGAGTCTGCAGTGGCCCACTTACTATCACATTACTCCCATTTAGCATAGAATGAATTGTAGGAGGGCTATGGTTGTGGTGCATTCAACAACACCTCAGTGGGTGGTCCATGAGATCTTGTCTTGTTAGATATTTGAGTTGTTCCTGGCAACTTGCCTTTGGGTGGGAAGGGTCTCTCTTCTAATACAATTGGCGAGGAAGGTATTTCCTCTTGTGATGTAGTGGAGTTGTTGGCCAATTCTGGTATTGTGAATTGTATCTACTTCACCGATTGAGTTGACTTCGCCTTTTCTATACTCTTCATCACCCTATAAGATAGCAATCATTAAATACATTACACATCAAAACAATGCTTAAACCTCAAAATATATGAAAATCAATGTAATCACCTATTATAAAGTGTATTAGAGACCGTAATCACAAAGTCTCGGTGAAAGATACCAATATTAAAGAAAGGTAGATAGAATATTTTGACAAGCTCTTCAATGGGCTTGATGATGTGAATATACTGTCAGAAGAATTCAATCGGGATTTTCTATGCAGAATAAGGCTAGGTGAAATTAAAAAGACTTTGTGTTGTATAAAGATTAAAAAGGCAGTAGGCCTGGATGCGATTTCTATCAATGTTTGGAAGTGTCTCGTTGAGTTTGGTGTTAAATATTGGATAAAATTGTTTAACAAGATTTGACAAAGTAATAAGATGTTCGTTGAATGTAGGAAGAGTATCTTGATGCCTTTGTATAAAAACAAAGGAGACATACAAGGTTGGTCAAATTATCGAGTAATAAACTCATAAGTCATACTATGAAGTTTGTGAGAAAGGATAATTGATTATCGTTTAAGAAAGCCATAATTTTTTAAGGCACAAGGTGCACTCAAGGCACGGGCCTACCTGAAGTGAGGCACAATTTTTTGTAAAAGAAATTCTAAAATATATTAATTAAAGAAACAAATCAATTTAAACATAAATAAGTCAATTCTCTCAATTATAGCAAACTACTCAAATATGAAATTATTACAACTCAAAAGTTTAAAGTATAAAAATTAAAAATGATAAATCTAAACATCATCCTAATGAAGAAATGCATCATCATCACCATCACCATCACCATCGTCACTATCACTAGATTTATAACCCTCAACATCATCTTTCTCTATTTCTTTAGAATATGCCTCTTCTTCCTCGTACACTTGATTTGGCATTGATGTAGGATACTTAAAGCTCCAGAGGTAGAGATAGAAGGATCTGCTCTTGGTGTGTTCTTTTTGTTTGATGATGATCTTGTATAAACTCTACTATGACCAACTTCTACAGCTCTAGAAATAACACCCACGGTCAAGAAATCATCCTAAAAAACAAGATCATCATCCTCATCATCCTCATCAGACTCTCCATTCATTCGCCCAACCAACCACTCATTAGAGTCATCTATGTCTGTCAATAATATGGGGTCTATGACATCACAAATATTGTATTGACTCTTCAAAGCTTGATTGTATTTGATAAATACCAACTCATTTAACTGCTTTTGTGATAGCTTATTTCTCTTCTTGTTGTGGATCTACAAGATTTATAATTACAACTAATTAGAATGTAGTGATTTATAAAATAAATTTTTAGACGCAATAGAACACATGTTCAAAAACACTCCAATTTCTTTTACAATAAGATGTACTGTAAGTGAGGCTTACAACTTTGATGACAAATTTTTTATATTTATTATAATGATAATTAGTAACCTTTAATAAACAATAAAATAAAATGTTATTAAATAAAATTTTAGTGACTTTATTGAATGTCTTGTTTGTTCGTTGTCTAGTAGCCATGTTATGCCCAAAGAGACCCTCAACATTCTAATGCAAAGTCAGCTCCTCAATAATTATCTTGTATTTCAATGGAAGGAATCAATCTTTGGATGCAGTTGTATATGCCTGATATTACTTCTACATCTTGCTCAATAAATGAATTTCCATAAAAGAATTGTGGGTTTAAAAAGTACCCACCTGCATTTAAAGGTCGATGAAGCTAACAATTTCACCTATTATCAATGATAGCAAATGTATCCGTAAACCTAATATCATCCACTTTAAATCCTCTACCAATTACTTCTTTAGCTTTATCTATGGCCTTATAAATATATCTCATAGGAGGCTTTTTCTCTCCCATCAACCAATCAAAGTACACGAACAAGTGTAATTGTCAACTTATGAGAGAAGACAATAGTTTTTCAAAAAGAAGTCATCAAAATAATTTGAGCAACTCTTTTACTTTTTTGCTCCTTTGCCCACTTGGAATTTGTCTAGTCCTTTGAAGTAAACATCTTTTTCAAGTTATGTTTTTGGTGATAAATACTTGCTAGTGTTAAAAAGGTCATAGCAAATCTGGTGAGAGTAGGCCTAGCTATGTCCTTTCGTTTTCTGAAGTGCCTCAATATGTTTAACAAGCCTGAATGACCATACATGTAGGCATTCACTTCTATTGTCTTTTTCAATGTTCTGTTGATGTTAGGCATCTTTCCGATGTCTTCTAACATTAAATCTATGTAGTGGGCAACACATGGTAACTGTTGGATCGAATCCAAAATTTGGAAGATGTAGATGAAACCCTATGCAGTTTGATTTGAGATCTTTCGTTTCTTTATCTCTAACATATTGCAGAAGATAAGTTTAAACGTCAAACTCAGATTCACTCGTGAGCGATACGTTACGGATAGGATATATAATTCTGGTTCGAATTATTGTGAGTATCGACAAATGACTCGATAAATAACCGAGATATCAGAAGATAGGGGGTAATGAACATTAATGCGGACTAAAAGATCCGAGTCTTCTACACGCACGGAGTAAGGATAGGAAGACATGGAATAAGGATCTGAGTCTTCAACTCACACGGAGTAAGGATAGGAAGACACGGAATAAGGATCCGAATCTTCAACTCACACGGAGTAAGGACAAGAAGACACGAAATAAGGATCTGAGTTTTCAACTCGCACGAGAGTAAAGCTGGAAGACACGGAATAAGGATTGAGTCTTAACTCGCACGGAATAAGGAACGCGATACGAAATAAGTGATCTGAGTGTTCAATTGACACGGAGTAAGGAATGCTGATATGGAATAAGAAATCTGAACACTTCATTAATACGGAGTAAGGAACCTTATTGTGGAATAAGGGATTCGAGTACTCAATTGACACTGAATATGCAACTAAATATACGGAGTAAGGAACCTTGATGTAGAATAAGCATCCGAGTCTTCTCTTAGCTCAAAATAAGTTTTCATACTCCGGAATAAGAAGATGTTGCTTTAATTTTCACTAAGTCAGATCAGAGCATTCAAACTCAAATAATTCCCTAAGTCAGATCAGCGCATTCAGATCAGCTCAAAGAAGGTGTTTCGATGTAAGATAAGATTTGTTGAAGACATTTATATCATTTTACACGTGGATCACTCAGATAGGTGGATAAAACCTTTAATGAAATTGGAACTATGCAAAACAAATTTAATACGCTCATACTTTTAATATATCAAGCTCCACATTCATCACATTTAAAAGAGAGATAGTTTACAAGGAGAATATCATCAATGCAACTCATCACCCGGGAAGCAATGTTAAGTTTCAAGATGTCTACTCAAGAGATATATATAAATATACAGTTGTGTATACTTGTAAAAGTGTGCTTTGACTTTGAATTCTATACTAGAGTGTACGTAATAGAATAGTCTCAGAGTGCTACTGTAAACAAAGAGAGATGTTTCTTCATTAGATAAAAAAACTAGTGCAAATAACTTTATCTGTTTTTCATTTTGTTGTAATTATCGTTTGATAATAAAACAAAATACTTTCACTATATCTGATTATTTTCAGCATCGATTCTATCTTTCAATCAGTATTAGTGTTGTGCCAAATAACAGAGTAAGAATTTTTCAAAGAGCCTATTCACCCTCCTCTAGGCTCTTAGGGACCAATAAGTAGTATCAGAGCAAGTTTTACCTGCTCAAGTAGAGATTCCTTTCTCTCTCTCTCTCTCATATTTATCAATGGCCGAAGAAAGCATCATGCTGTACAATGTTCACATCAACTCAAGTGTGTTGGAGCCCATCACTGATTGCAGCAACATTGATAATACTATTCTAGCCCAAACATTCGAACCACTGCTTAACACCTCAGGAGTTCTGCTTTCACTTTGAGCAAATCTCCCAAATTCACGCATGAACTCTTCTCTCAATGGAAGGTTCACATGCGCACGTTCATGACGTGCCATGATCACATGATGTGGCCCTGTCTTCATCAGGAGATTCCAACTCCGATGTCAATCGGAGATACAGAGTAATGGACGAATGTTGAACTCACCAACAAAGAAAGAGCCTGACAATTTGCAAGTGAAAAGGCACTGGCGTACATTACGTCTTCCTTGGACTCAGATGCATTCGCGGACGTCTAGGGTTGCACAACGGTGAAAGCCGCATGGGATAAACTGACAATCTTCTATGAAGAAAATCAATCCGATATGCAAAACATCATATGTGCTCTCGGGTAGGAGTTTGAGACCTATTGCATAAACCTGATAAATCTCTTGAAAACATCTACAGGAGATTTGGCAAGCTCATACTTGATATGAAAATTGTCAATGAGCACCATTTTGTTTTTTAAATCAATGATAAATCTTTCCGCTCCTTCCCTGATCGATATTACTCCAACAAACTTCAGATGCAGGTCACACAGAATTAGATGTGTTCCCCTAGAAGAAATCTACGGAGAGCTAAGGACTCACGAGGTCAGGTTCAAATACTCTGATCGAGATGAGAAAATAACTTGAAAAGAAAAAGGGTAGCTTTTAAAGCTACAGATGAATGTTTGAACATACAACATAAGAATGATACTGAAGGGTCGAAAAGTTCTAACTCTGACTTAGAGGAGATTGCCATTCTTCTCAAATCCTTTGATAGGATTTTGAGGAAGGAAAGGAAAGGACATAAAGGAGGATTCTCATCATTCTCCAGAAGTGAGTCTCTATCCCAAGATTGCTACAACTGTGGGAAATCGGGTCACTATGCCAAGGACTGCAAATCAAAATCCAAGTTGGTAGACAAGAGTGACAAGGACAGGTTTCGACGCTCCACCTTCGATAATGCCAAGAATAAGAGAAAGGCATTTATCTCCAAATATGAAAGTGGCACGAAAGAAGAGTAATCCTCTAATGACGAGTCAACCGAAAAGACAAACGTCTGCCTCATGGCAAATACTGAGATACCTTCTATCTCTGAGCTTTTAAGTAAAATGCAATCTCTTACTATTGAACGTGATCATAAAAAAAGTAAGAAATTAATAATTACCCGAATGTATCAAGACATGAGTGGACAGGCTAAAGAGATTTAGTATCAAAATCTTAAGAGCTGAAAATCATTTACTCAACATCAACTTAATAGACCTAACTGTAAATCTAAAGAGACTCGAGAATGAACTTGAAAAGGAAGATGAAGTAAATTGTAAGTGGCTAAAATCAGGGGAAATAACTTCTACGTTTAGGACTGATTCGGATGATACTCGTGTCAAACCAGGCTTAGGCTTTGAAGAATCAACCTTCGCTCTGTCCTTTGAATGTCCCTCAGACTTTACTCCCAAACTAACCAACTTATATCCAGTGAGCACGTCTAAACCATTGGATAGAGTTGCTTCAAGTGGCATCATAGTTTTTGATTGTGGAGTTGAGGTTGTTACTGCGTTCCCCTAAGCAGTAGCACCGGTACATAATGATGAAAGGATGGCTACAGTTAAAGCCGAAATTATAGCACTCAAAAAGAAATGAAAGGCTAAAGGCCGACGATCTAGGGCTAAGGGTGCTTAATCCAATTACAAAGGAATAAGCCATAGGGAATAGGGGAAGCAAACATGTAAAAGCCAAGAAATCTGTATTTCTGTTTTCCCTCCACACTATAATGAATGCTCAATCTGTAGAAAAATAGGCCATTATCACTATGAGTGCTGGATCTTGTATGATGACTAGTTGTGTAATCAAGCTCATATCAATAATAAAAATCAGTTTATTAAAAAGGATTTCTCAAGCAAAACAAAATCGAAACCCAAAAGGAGTCCCTCACCCTAGAAAACTCAAAACAGAGAAGTAAGGGAATCAAATAAAGTAAAGACAACATGGAAAGCAAAGGTTCATCAAAATGATAAATCCGGAAACGTTGTCTCTGTTATTGCTTCTTCTAACTGTCTGAAACAAGTTTGGGCACCAAAAGTGTAATCTGTTGTCGTCCAGGAGCATCCCTGAAATTCACTACCAGCCCACTTGAAGACAAAGATAAATCAAAGCAAGTGGATACTTGATAGCGAATGCTCACGACACGTGACAGGTGATAAGTCTTTGCTCGTAAATGTTATTGACAAACGATGACAATCCGTCATATATGGTGACAACAGTAAAGGTAAGACTGTGGCGTATAACATTTTAACCAATGGTTGTGTATTAATTACAAATGTTGCATAGTCGAAGGTCTAAAGTATAATATGCTAAGTATCAGTAATTTATGTGACAAAGGATTTACTGTTTCATTCCTGTCCAATACTTGCACAGTTACATATATCAAATCTAGAGATATTAAGTTATTCAGATCAAGAGATGAGGACATATATTCTGTGATCCTAAAAAATTATTCTTCTGGTCCTATATGTTTTCTCACTAAAGCATCTCAAGAAGAAAGTTAGCTATGACATAAGCGTTGTGCGTACTTAAATTTTAAAACCTTATCTAAATTAGCATCGCTTGATTTAGTCACTGGATTGCCTAAACTTCAGTATTCCAGAGAGTTTCTGTCGAGAATGTCAACTTAGCAAGCAAACCAAACATAGTTTTAAGAGCAAATCTGCTAGTTCTATCACTGCTCCCCTACAACTTCTTCACATGGATCTCTGCGCTCTCATTTCTATTGCTTCTCTAATTGGTGCGAGATATATCCTTGTAGTTATTGATGACTTCACCAAATATACATGGGTTCTGTTTTTGAAATCAAAGGATCAAAGCTTTGAACATTTGATAGATCTCTTCAACAGAATAAGCAACTCACAAGGATTGAACATTAAGTGCATCAGGAGTGATCATGGTACTGAATTCGATTTCTCAGATATGAGATCATACTATTTTGAACAAGGTATCCAACACGACTTTTCTACGCCCAGAACACTCCAACAGAATGAGGTTGCTGAATGTAAGAATTGCACTTTAGTCGAGGCTAGTACGGCTCTGTTAGCAGGAGCAAAGCTTCCCTTCAATTTATGGGCTGAAGCTATGTTCACTGCTTGCTATGTTCAAAATTGAATTCTAATAAACAAGATAACCATGAAAATACCTATGAGATGTGGAAAGGTAGAAAACCATCTATTACTTATTTCAAAACCTTTGGGTGTGCTTGCTGTGTGTTAAACAACGGTAAAGAGCCCTGGAGTAAATTTGAACCAAAAGCTGATGATGGGGTCTTTGTTGAATATTTGTTGAATAGCAAGACTTATCGTATTTTTAATAGAAAACAGTTTAAGGTTGAATAATCTATTCATGTTATGTTTGATGAGAGTAATCCGAATTGATGAAGATCTTCAAGCTCTAACGTGCAGGATTAGACAGACACCATTGATTATTCTAAGTTCATGGACGTTCCTACACTATCGATGACCAACCCGCAAGCAACAGTGAAGCAAGAAACAATGTTACTGATGATACGGACCTTGATCCTCAACATCACTTCGGACTAGCTAATAGGGAAATCTAGAGTACCAGAAAACCTCAACGTTTTTTCGGACAAGATAATACTAAAGTCTTTGGTACCGGAGAAGGTCAACCTACGAATTCAGTTGAATTACCCAATCTGAAAGAGCTGTGAATTGTCGAGGATGCACCATTACAAGCACAGAACTTATGATGGATTCGAAATCATCCATCTGATCAAGTGATTGGTGATCCTACTGTTGGTGTAAGTATTAGGGCAGCCACCTCAAACATGTGCTTGTATTCATGCTTTCTATCTCAAATAGAATCAAATGTGATTGATGAAGCCTTACAAGATTCAAATTGGATTGATTCTATGCAAAAAGTGCTAAATCAATTTAAGAGGAATAACGTGTGGACATTATTACCAAGGCCAAAATCGTAATAGGTTATTAGGGTCAAATGGGTGTTCTGGAACAAACTCGATACAGACAAAATAGTAATCCGGAACAAATCCAGGCTAGTAGCCAAAGATTATTGTCAAGAAAAAGATATTGACTATGATGAAATCTTCGCTCCAGTAGCTAGACTTGAGGCGATCAGAATGTTTTTAGCATATGTCATATGAGAATTTCAAAGTTTATTAAATGGATGTCAAGATTGCTTTTCTAAATGGAGATCTTCAAGAGGAGGTATATGATGAATAACCTCCTGGATTCATTGAATCCAAGGTTGAACAAATGGTGTACAAACGATGGAAAGCCTTGTACGGATTGAAGCAAGCTCCAAGAGCTTGATACGATATACTGTCAGAATTCTTGCTTGCTCATAAATTTAGAAAAGAAAAAATTGATACCACATCGTTCTTACGAAAAGATAATAGTCACACCATAATTGTACAAATATATGTTGATGACATTATTTTCGGATCATTTAATTTGAAGCTTTGTGAAAAATTTGCAAAGGTGCTGACTGACAAGTTTGAGATGAGTATAATGGAAGAACTATCTTACTTCCTAGGAATTGAAATCAAACAAGCTAAATATACACGAGACTTGATTCGAAAGTTTGATATATAGAACTCATCTCCCATGAAAAGTCCAATGCCAGTTAGTGCAAAATTAGATCTTGATCACATTGGCAAATTAGTAAACGTGACTGAATACATAGGAATGATAGGATTATTGCTATATCTTACAGCAAGTCACCCGGACATCAGGCCGATCCCAAAGAGTCTCTCACATGCTTCATGTCAAGCGGATATTACGATACCTAAAAGGGACGATAAATGTGGGACTCTAGTATCCTAAGGAGTCAAATTTCCTCTTAGCCGGATATTCTGACTTTGCTAGTTGTCGAATAGACAGGAAAAGCACCTATGGGACCTGGAAGTTCTTTGGCAACAGACTTATATCTTGGTTTAGCAAAAAGCAGAATTCAATCTCAATTTCTACTGCAGAAGTTGAATATATAGCTATAGGGAGTTGTTGCGCGCAACTTCTATGGATGCAAAGTCAACTTACTGACTACGATTTTACTATGACGTCTGTTCCATTTTACTGTCACAACACGAGTGCTATTACTATCTCCAATAATCCTGTCATGTATCCTAAGACAAAGCACATCGAGGTCAGATATCATTTTATTTGTGATCATGTTCTCAAAAAGCATATATCTCTTGAACATGTTGCCACAGACATGCTCACAAAGCCTTTACCAGATGCAAGGTTATCTAAACTGTTACTCAAATTGGATATGCTTAATTGTTCTGCATAGCTTTTACCTTCATTCTCCAAGTAGTTCATAACTCTAGAACATGCATTGTGCTACTCATAGTAGTGAGAAACAATTACTGGACTTAAATGCTGATCATACTTAATTTTAAATCGTGCACCATGTTTTCTGATAATAATCATATAATTCTAAACGGGACGATGCTTGCTATTCTGAACCAAAATTGGTAAATCTAACATAATTAAGAATATATGAATAAGTCCTCTTTGGATTTCATGAGTTCTATTTTCATCTCTCACCACATGTCTTATAATGAATTTTCAACTTGTATGACATTTTTAACATGCCATGTTGAAGAATAGAAATGAGTTGGTTCGGCAAGCTTGGTGGTTATAATCACATTTGCAGTTTGATCAGCACCTTGAGTGAAGCTTCATCATCAAAGATAGAACAACACATTTTAAATGATCGAATTCTTATTATAGGAGTTGACTTGTAAAAGCGTGCTTTGAAGTTGACTTCTATACTAGAGTGTACATAATAAAATAGTCTCGAGTGCTGTTGTAAACAAAGAGAGATACTTCTTCAGTAGATAAAAAGTTAGTGCAAATAGCTTTATCTGTTTTTTATTTTATTAGTAATTATCGTTTGATAATAAAATAAAATACTTTTACTATATTTGATTGTCTTCCGCATTAATTTTATCTTTTAATCAGTATTAGTGTTGTCTTTAAATAGAATTGTAAATTTTTTTTAAAGAGCTTATTCACCCTCTTGTAAGCTCTTAGGGACCAACAGTAACCAATTTAAATGTTGGCACTTCACTTCCAATAATTTTCCTGTTACATGTTATAGGCCTATTTATTAGAATTCATGATGAAAGTAAAAATATAGTAAACTAATTTTAAATTTAATGGTTACCTACCATCACATAATTTGAAGCACTATCTGTTATAACTGACAACATTAGCTTTCCCAATTTGCTCCGCAAAAGAATCAAGCAAACATACTTTTTCTAGTCATGTTTATACTCAGAAGCATCAGTGGACTCAATAAACATGGTTCCTTTGGGACAATTGACCAAAAAGTTTATCAAAGACTTTTCACGCTTGTCTTTCCAGACATAATAGAACCTACATTCTTTGCCCATTCATCTCTATGACTTTTCAACATATTGTTTGTATTGCTCAACTCGTTCTTCAAGAGAGGAACCCTCACCTCATGGTAATTAGGTGACTTCATTCCTATTCCATATTGGCCAATGGGCTTAATAGCAACCTTAAAACTATCATAATTGAGAGCATTAAATGTTATCCCCACATCATACATCCACCTTTTCATGTGAAGGCATACGTTGTCCCTTGCTTTTTCTTGTAAAATGCTCATTGATTGTTATTTGTTTGCCTTTTCCCATCCTATCTTTTTTCCCCTTCACAACCAACTCAATGTCCTGGAGTAATGAATGAATCTATTAGTCCCTTTTGCCTTGCTTTTTTAAAATTTGGATTGGACTGATTTGCTACTTCCACCTGAGCTTATAACACTTTTATCTTGTTGATCAATCTCTTGCATTTTTGTTCCCTTTTCATCCTCACCAAAGTTAGCATCATCAAAGTCGGGCAACTTATTCATTTGGTATTTTTCTATCTTTTTGTTGGCCATGTAATCTTTTATTTCTTTTCTCACATGATCTGGACATTTAAGACATGCCTTAACATTTCTTTGCCCACTAGTTATATGTTGGTTGACTTGATAAAAATTGCAAGTGACTACATTTTTATTGTTAGGGACTTGTGTTATATACTTTCAACTTGGGTCACTTTTTGAATCTTCAAAACTAATAGATTACAAATATCTAATAGTCAAAAAGAAAAAAATCCATTGAAGATGTTTGAGATAGAACACAAAAATTATTCAATAAAAATTAGTCATATACAATGAGTCAAACGACAAACAAAAAAAAGTTATTGTTATTAGATTACCATAATTAGTGAGGTGACAATATTTCATTAGTGGGATTGCAATATTACGTAATTAATAATTTATGAGAATTAAGGATATGATATAATTAGGATTAATTATGTTTGATATCCTAATTATATATTTTCATAGATGCGTTCTTTTTTTGTGTATAAATCTGTACTCATATATTGTATTTAATATAGAAAATACATTCAAAATATTTGTTGTGTATCATGGTATCAGAGCATTTGTTCTTTGACGTTGACCATGACATCCCTGCGTCATGACCATGACGTCCCTGCACCTTGACGACAACGTCCTCGCTCGGCCGATGCCTCTTGCAACATCTCTCGTCCGACGAACCCAGACGACTCTGCCGAACAATGATGGCCATGCTCGACGACGTCGTGTTCTTTGATATCGTCGACGACGGCCCTACCTGACGATATCTGCCAGCTTCGACATCTTCGTCGACTTCGATTTCGTACACCTTCGTCGCCTACAACTTTGTTGCCCTCATCCATCATCGTCACCTATGACTTCGTTTGTTCCCAACATTGACGACTTCATTTCTACTCAACAGCGACTTCGAGTTCCAACATCGATGCCTTCGTCCCCGCATGACTTCGACTTCGTCCACCTATAACTTCGACTGTGTCCATCATCAATGATGCCTTAGTCGCATACGACTTTGAGCTCCACCATCTTACGCTTCCCCAACGACTCACTTCGACATTACGACTTTGTCATCTTGCGGATTCGCAGTTGACGGTGCACACTTTAACCTCTATCTCGTCTTCTACCTTGTGAAACATGGATGCGTGGTGGATATGGTGCCTATTATGTCTAAAAATCACGGACCATAAATTAAATGGTTCTAATTAATAATTATATGGATTGGAGCAAAACCTTCCGCTTGTACCTTCGGAGTATTGATAAAGATGATCATTTAACTAATGATCCTTCTAAAGATGATTCAAAACACATATGGCTCCGAGAAGATGTTCGCCTCTTTTTATAAATTCATACCTCCATTGATAGTGAGGTAATTAGCTTTGTATTACTTGTGAATTTGTCAAAGAATTGATGGTTACTTGGATTTCTTATATTTTGGTAAAGGAAATCTAACCCACATGTATGAGGTTTGTAAAGCATTCTATTGAGCTAACAAACAAGATCATGTCTTTTAAGAAGACTTATTAAGAGCTCAATGTGTTGTTATCTTTTAGCCCTAATATAAAGGTTCAACAACACCAACGCGAGCAAATGGCTGTTATGAGTTTCTTAGCTAGCTTTTCCTTTGACTTGGAGACTGCTAAGTCACAAGTCCTCTCTGGTTCTAACCTTTCCTCTTTATATGAAGTTTTTAGTCGGGTATTCCGCACAAAAGGTCCTCCACCAAGTACATCCAACAGTGCTTTAGTGAGTCAATGACATGAGCCTCGACAATCATTCCATCATCCTGCAAATCGAGAAGGGGAACTATCAGGATTTAAAGCACGATCACATAACTATGGAAGCGTTGTGTCATTATTGTCGAAAATCAGGCCATACGAAGCATGAATGTTGGAAGCTTCAATATAAAAATTGGAGAGTTTCTTCATCCCACTTTGCATCTAATTATGATTCTTTGACACTATTAGTTTAGATTTCTCTAGATGAGGTTGTTAAGTGTTCCAAGTATCAAGAATCCCTAAAGCCTGCATCTTCTTCTTTTACTGCTATCGTCAATTCAGGTACTTCGAATACGTGCCTTCTTTCCTCATCTTCTTAATGGATCATTGATTCTGGTGCTACAGATCATATGACAGGTAATTTTAGTCTATTTTCTAGTTTTTAGTGTCACACTTCTAGTTCTACTGTTACCTTAGCTGATGGGTCCTTATCTTGTGTTCGTGAGTTTGGCAACATTACACTAACCCCTCTCTTACCTTTATCATCTGTCTTATATTTATCTAATTTCTCTTTTAATTTAATTTCCGTGAGTCAGCTTACTCATCATCTTAATTGTTGTATCACCTTTTTTCCTGATTATTGCTTATTTCGGAATCTTGTGACAAAGAAGATTATTGGTAAAAGACATGAATCGGGGGCCTCTATACTCTTCACACTCCATTACCTTCATTGGTTGCTTGCTCTAGTGTCACTTCTTTCTTTGTGGAGAATTGTAAGTTGGGTCATCCGTCACTTTCCGTGCTTAAGAAGTTTCGTTCACAGTTTAGTCATGTATTTTCTTTAATTTGTGAGTCATGTTAGTATGCTAAACATCATCGCCTAAGAATTAATAAATGTGCTAGTGTTCCTTTTGAATTAGTTCATTCTGATGTTTGAGGTCTTTGTCCTATTATGTCAAAATCTGAATTTAAATATTTTGTTACCTTTGTGGATGATTATTTTTGTGTCACTTGGTTGTATTTAATAAAAAATCGCTCTGAATTGTTTTCTATCTTTTGTGCTTTTTGTCTTTGAAATCCAAACACAATTTAATGTTTCCATTCGTTGTTTCCGCAGTGATAATGCAGAAGAGTATATCGAAATATTGTACTTTATAAGACTTCTTGTGTCGATACATCTCAAAATGGTGTGGCTGAATGAAAGAACATGCATCTCCTTGAAATTGCTTGTGCCCTTTTATTCCAAATGAATGTTCCACCTTCAACAATTTAATGTTGATACTGGTGATTTATTGGTATATTCTACACCTTCTGCTGCTGTCATAGCTCTGTTTCTCCTGCCACTCACAAATATCCTATTACTCAAGTGTACTCCAGGCGCTGACCTCTTGATTCATGTTTTGTACCTACTACTTCGTCCTTAGATTTCGTTCCAAGTGATGATCTTCCTATTGTCTTACGCAAAGGTAAACGAACGTGAACTTTTCCTATTTTCTCTTTCGTTTCTTATAATTATAAGATATTCAGTAGAAGATATTTGAGATAGAACACAAAAGTTATTCAATAAAAATCATAGACAATACGAGTCAAACGGTAGACAAAAAAAAATTCATCATATTGAAAAAAAATTGTTAGTGTCAGCTATGCAAGGAGGGATGAGAACAAGCCGATAGAGAAAAATATTCGCTACTGTCAATTAAAGCGATAGTTGTCAAGAATGAGATGATAGAGAAGAAGGGATGACAATGTTAAAATAAAAAAAAACGAATGACAAAGAGAAGAGAAATGAGACAAGCGAGAAGCGAGAAGATTGAAGATAGTTGAGCAAAGAAGAAACCGAGAAGAGAGAAGAAGATACAAAAAAGAATAAGAGAGAAGACAACGAATCTAGCAGGGTTAGATTATTTGATTATTTTTATAGTAAATTTATTAATTTTCTAATTAAATTTATATTTATTTGGATCTACAAATAATATTGGATCTGACCCGAATACTCAATAATTCTTAGTAATTTGGGTCTAGTCCAATTCTGGCCCAAACTTACCCATCAACATGCTTAGGTCAATTCAATCAATATGTATTACAATATATATGTGTTTTACCTTCCCCATAAAATGACTCCATATTGGATTGCAATAAATCAAACAATGAACATAGATTGTCATAACATATTTTCATTTACTTGATTTTAAGGAATTGGGGGTCTACAACAAAATACCAAGTAAACACAATGCACACAATGTCAAATAAAATTAAACAAATGCCTAGCTTGTAATTTTGTTGCAAGAAACCAAAATCAAAACTTGGGGACAATGTTATCCGTTTATTTCTCCATAGCATTTGCTATAATCACTCAATAATGCCAAAGTGAGGCTTGTTGATAAATCGATGCAAAATTAAGGCCCGATGAAATTATCACTGAATTCAATAACGTGAATTCGCCGAAATCGTCCGTCGTTGCAAAGACCAGCAGACAAAGAACCCTAACGCCAGACAACAACAATGCTTTGATGAGTAGGCCCAGATATTGTAAGGGTTTCATATGTAAAATTCTGGAACTACCCTTCAATAATTCATGGATGCCCCAGCTATTTCTGCTATCATTTTTTTTTGTATTCGTGGCAGCAAACATGTGTGCCAACCTGGCAACCGTCATGGACTCCAACAAGGAGATAAAGGTTGTATGAATGAGAAACCAATATTAAAGTCCAAAGATGTAATATTGACAAATCGATGTTTAGATGCAAGCGAAGAATCTAGTGACAAGTTCAAGTAGCATGACAAGAAATTATTGAGAGAGAGAGTTCTTATTGACTTTGACGGGAAGGTAACACTTCTTTGATTGTTTCTACTCTGTTGTAACTAGATTTTAATGTTGTAGTTCATTCGATCAGACACTTCAATACTTAACACTGTTGATCTACCGATGTTTAATTTTGATTCCTGCTCTCCAAAGTTGGTAACCTTGGGAATAGTTAAATGGAGCTTACCTTTAAGAAACTTACATTCTCTCCTTTTGAAGGGCTCTACAAATCCTCCTCTTGTTGGGACAGTATTCTTTGGAGCTAATGATGCAGCTCTTTTGGGTAGGACCAGTGAAAAACAGCACGTGCCTGTTGAAGAGTACAAGGAGAACCTAAGAAGAATTGTTCATCATCTGAAGGTTCATGTTAGCAAGTTTTATGCCCTTTCAGTAGTAAATTACAGCCCCTCAAAACACAATTGAAACATTAGTTAATATTCTTGTTTCTTCTGAATCATAAATATCATTTTAGAAAACTATGGAAGGCAAATATGAGGTCAGAAATGAACTTTGATTTGACACACTTGTGTGAAATGAAAAAATGAGGGTTGATTGTTGGTTGCAGTCTTGTTCTCCCAGCATGCTGGTTGTGCTTATAACCCCACCACCAATTGATGAGAATGGACGTAGAGAATATGCAAGGTAATTTTTTCTTTTTGCTAAATACTGTTTATGCATAGTTTTTTTTTCAGTGGTAGGTGTTGCAGTAAATCTTTTTAAAGTTAAATTTGTGAGCACCTCCCCCCTACTACTCCACTTGATAGTCCAGCTTTCATTATTACAATAATGTTTTGTAGCAGGACGTTTCTCGATACTTTCTACTAGTGTGATTTGGGGATATTAAACTATTGGTGATCCATCCAAGATGTTCATGCTTTCCTTTATTAAAAAACTAATAATTCAGAGCTACATAAGTGCGTCATCAAAAGATGTTGAGATATGGCATTACTGTTCATCATCAACATGTTCCTGCCCTATTATTGTTACCCTGTAGTGAACCTGAGGTGCACTTTCAACCTGAAGCTGCTAACTTTTCACCTTATCTATTTCGTTCATTGTTTAATATGTTGAAATAAATGTGCCTTTGCTTCCATAATCTTTCACATTGTTCATATTTAGTAATTCTTACACGTAGAAAATATCCAACAGGTTGCAGTTTCATTTCTTGGCTCCCTCATGTACCGTAAACATAAAAATAGGCAAATTATTAAAATATGAACATCATCTAGATCTTAGAACTGAAGGCTTTCTGCGTGCCATGCCTATCATTAGTTCAGTCTTTATCGGAATAAACTAATTAATTTTGGGCCTAGCAGATCTATATATGGTGAGAAGACTATGAAACTTCCAGAAAGAACTAATGAAATGACAGGAATTTATGCAAAGCAGTGCCTCGAGTTGGCTGCTGAACTGAGTCTCCCTTCAATCAATCTATGGTCTAAGATGCAGGGGACTGATGGCTGGCAGACAAAGTTTTTGAGGTTCGTGTTAGTTTGAGTTTTTAAACCTGTTTTGTAAACATATATGAATATTTTAAGTACTGCTAATGCATCTGATAGTTTAGGCAAAAGTATTAAAATTGCCCCCACACTGAACCAGTTTAGGTACCTCCTGATTTTTTGGCAAAGCCCTTAAATATTCAATTATTGGGTCAATTTCATCCTTGTACAAATTTATGTGAATTTTACCATTCTTACCTTGAATGCTGATGATAACTTTTGTGAGTATAACTATTACCTTTTCTTGTTTTGTTTTGTTAATATATGTTTGCTCCTCTATTATGACAACCACAATGAAAAAAAAATGTCAGACCCTAGTAAATTTTAATGTTCAAGGCAACCTATACTAAAAGTGGTGGTTTTCAATTTTTTTCCCGAAGTGCCTGAATTGACCCAAATTGAAAGTTTTAAGTCTTCAATTAGCGATGAAATTGGGCGTGTGCCAAAAGATTATGCAGTGCATAGTAGCCACTGTAACACAATCTTTCTTTACATCTGCAGTGATGGGTTGCACCTAACAAAAGAAGGCAATGAAGTCCTTCACGGGGAAGTTGTAAGAGTGTTTAATGGGGCGGGCATTTCTGCTCCAGATATGCCATTTGATTTTCCTCACCACACAGAAATTGATTGGAAGAACCCTGAGAAAACCTTTCTGCGACAATGGTCATAAAGTTTATCCATTTACATACCAAGTCTTCTACCTGGCCTTTCATCTGTGAGGGCAATTCCTTTTGTGATCGAGATATTGTGAAAATTTCCAGAAATCTGGCGATTTGTTTTGATGTATAAGAAAGTTGAGTTTTATTATTCGCCTAATGCAGCTGAAGTGGATACATTACTCTTGTGATTGAGAAACTATTTGAACACTGATCTTTTAATAAATTAGAACTTTGCTTCGATTTCCCCGTCTATGGATTGGGACGATCCCAGACCGCGCCCCCCCCCCCCCCACCCCGAATCTGCTGCTCTTTGAGCCGGCTGGACCTTCTTTCTATGTATCTAACTCTGAGCTGCGAGAAAAAATTATTTCTGCCCCTCTTCCATCAGATCATTTGTGTACTCGCTTCTGTTGCATCGAAGTAAAGAAGAGACGTTAATTATGTATCATTTGTATTATCTTTTTTTATGTTTTGATTGTTGTGTTTTTGCATTCCGGTTTATTTGGAATCTCTTTTTTTGGGTGAGATTCGACCCATCCTCATTGTAAATTTTGTTTTCTTCATTAATAAAGTTTTCTTTCTTTAAAAAAATAGTAAATTTGAACTTTGCTGGACAAATGTTGCCACTGTCTGCAGGGATTATCTGCATTAACTATTAAGCATGGTATGGTTTAACCATGCTTGGGATTAGGGATTAAGCATTAAGCATGGGATTATATAGTGTTTGGGAGCTACAAATATCACGCTTTCAATTTGAGGAATCTAAAATTGAGAACGTGACTTTTTTACATGTACCTCAAAGGGTCAAGGAATTGATGATAGCCATCAAAAGAAATTTAAAGTTGTCCTGATATATTAGCTTATAATTATACATTATGGGGTAATCATGTATAATACTAACATATTATTATACAATCTAGTATATCACAATATAAATATATAAACAAATATATTACAATTGTACATAAGACTACTAATAAGTAATGTTCTCCTAAAAGGAAAGCTTTAACCAGCCTCTAGCAATACTCCGAAAGGCAAACAATATCAAACAACGGTAGGGGGTGAGTCATAAGCTCAATAGATGACCTATAACTCTACACCATACCATGCAATACATGTTTAGTGCACAAGTGTTGTGCAATGCACAATCAAACAAGCATCAATCATTAGGACTTGGTCTAACTCAAACCACGATCAGGGAATGTACTCCCAACTTAGAGCACTCGACTCTCATTCGGGTGGTAGCTTGTTGGCCAACTCCAGGGCATACCAACACAACATTTCAGGTGCCTTCGCCCTTGTCGGTAGGACCCTCATCCTCTTAGCACAACCACAAGGACCATTTCACATCGGGACATCCTATCCACATCAAGACTTGGCATGTCCATTGCGATCCTAAAGGATCACCAAAGCAGCTCAAATCATTAGGATAGCCTTTCCATAATAGGACTTAGCATGTCCACCACGATCCCAAATAGGATCCAATTGCGAACGCAACCTATCAATATTAAGACGAACTTGTCCATGATCCTCAACAGGATCCCGATAGGGTACAACATCAACTTACCATGAGCTCATTAGGCCGTAGATTGACCCAACAGGGTATAGTACAATCTAGGAGCCTTAGCCACCTATCACACCCATGCAAAGAACATCCGCACAAAGCTCAACTCGCTTAAACTCAACCACCCGAATATGCCACTGTCACAATCAATCTCACATGGACCCAATGACCTTATATATCACACACAAATATACAAGCAAGAATAGCATATCACAATAGACCGAAAAGGTCCCACACAGTACACATATGGTACCAAGCTAACCGTAATAGCAAACATAATATGAGGCTCTCACAATGCCAACCACCCTCATCGTGCCACTAGCACCCCTTAGCCCTCATGGCTCAAACCATAGCACCTAACAAACTATGAATGTTTCATCACATGGCCTCACTAGGCCCTCATAGTGCCAACCACCCCATGGACTCCCTTATGCGTAAAACTATCTCAAACAATCCCTAGTGGAGAATGTCATGTTTCCTTATTGGAACTCCAACATTAACCTAATACATAGGTTCTAACATTGATAACGTGCATTTTATGCCGTTATTCTAGTGTTTATGTAGGGTGTTTAAGAGCATGACTAGAGCCTTATTGCATTATATTTCACATATATCTGCTCTAACCCCCTAGGAAGATGCTATTTGCAAATACATGCATTTTTAAGTTGTTTTGGTAGCTTTTGGAGATCACTTTGGACCAAGTATATGGCCTCAAACCAATTGGCGTACAGGAACAAACATTTCTCGGCATGATATCCGCTTTATCTCCCATAGAAGTTTCGGAAACGATCGGACGTGAACGCCAATTGGACTGAAATGGCGTGCAAGCATATGTTTGCTTATTTGCCCTCTACAAGATGCAAGGAAGCTTGGGAAAGAATTTGGCTAATTTGGAGCCGCACGCCAATTGGGCATATAACGTTCAAATTGACGTGCAGCCATATTTTTTCACCGATCTAGTCGTTTTTCTATGATGATCATTCTTTCCTAAAGGGCCTTGTCCATATTGTGCTTGGATTGAGAGATTTTAAAGTTTTAGTATTATTTGTCAAAACTACGTCATTTTGATAGATGGGCTAGGGTACACTTTATAACACACATCAAGGCCCATCCATTCTCTATAAATAGAGGCTCTACACGTCCAAAGGAGGGGAGCAACACATTACACGTCTTTAAGAGAGACGTTTTGGAGGCGTTATTCTAACCTAGGAGAGCGTGGTCATGATCATCCCGGGATTTTGGAAACTTGGGTTGAAGCTTTCTTTGTGCGCATGGATAAGAAGAAGATGTTGAACTTTTCTCGTTTTTCGTTTGCTT
Source organism: Taxillus chinensis (assembly GCA_023512835.1). Lineage (NCBI taxonomy): Eukaryota > Viridiplantae > Streptophyta > Magnoliopsida > Santalales > Loranthaceae > Taxillus > Taxillus chinensis. Next base: position 10,450,697 of record CM042087.1, read on the forward strand.
GTAATCATGTGTGAGTAGTTTCCTTTATCTGTGGGAGCAATGTAGCCCCCTATGTTGTCAATCGATTGATTGAATTTTTGAGTTTGTTTAATTGAGATTGTATGTTTTATGAATCTGTTCTTCATCTTTTAATATCTGGCTGTACACTGGTTTCTTAGCCATGTCGAGGTTGATCTTTGATTCATAACTTATTTGTGATTGGTGTGACCATTATTCTGTCATGGGTATGATAATTAGGCTTTGCATGTTGATGTCATGATGACCATTAGTGACAACACTTAGAAGGCTGGATGACCAATTGCGTACCTTGGCTTAGTTATAGCATGTTATCAATTAAATAATCTCATGAACCTTAAAATCAGTAGAAACAACATAGGGAGGTGAAATCATGGACCCTAGATGCATTTAATCCTTGAATCTTAATCCCAAAATCAATTTGCTTTCTTTGTTTATTAAGTAACACCAAATAAAAATTGGATCTTTAGTTATAAAAAAGAAAAACTTTTGGCCAAGACATTTTATAGGGCAAGAGTAATTGGGTGTTTTGATTTAAGAACTAGAAAACTAGGCTAATCCTGTGGGTTGACCCCTTGCTTCTACTTATTGTTTTAGTGCAAACTTAGGGAATTTATTATCTTGAAAGAGATTTAATGACATTAGCTAGCTCTTTTAGAGAGGCTAAAAATTTGTCTGTCAAATTGGTGCCGTTGTTGATTTAACGGTTAACTAGTTTTGAAAATCAACATTGAGTGAAATTGTTTGAAATCTTGGTGTTTTATTTTGTCTTTTATTTTTTTGTTATTTTGTGTTCTTTATTTGTTTATTTTGCATTGTTCGGAGCTTTGGGTGTGTGTTCTTGTTGTTTCACGGGAACATACACCAAGTGTTTGAGGAATTCCTAGTTGTGCATGCCAAGACAAGAGTTTATACCATTTAACGGAACCGAAAGATTGTTGAGCTCGCCGTGAAGCAATAGGGAAGCAACACGGGAGGTTGAAGAAGCACCGCAAGGCTTAGAGCATTAGAGGGGTGAATTGATGGCAGATTTAAGGCTTTAAGGCTTGATGGTGGTGCACCTAAAGGAGGGGCCAATTACAATGGCCAATATCGTAAGAAGAGGGTAATAGGTTTATGCCTGAAACCTTAGACTACGCGAGACCGATGATGTTAGACCGTTATTCTGGGATTAGGCAAACAAGAGTTCAAGCAAATAGTTTGAGTGAAGCCGGCATTAATTAATATGGTGAGTAACAACGCTTTTGGAGGAACAGCGTTGACGATCCACACCAAAGATTTGATGAGGTTCATGAGATGTGTGACACCATAAAGATCAACGATGTGTGGGAGGAGGCAATAAAGCTAAGACTTTTCCCTTTCTCCTTAAGGGATAGAGCTCTTGGGTGGTTTAATAGTTTACCAGCAAGTTCAATAAATACTTGGGAGGAGATGCAGACTAAATTCATGTCTAAGTATTTTCCCTTCCAAGGTGATCCGACTCGAGGGGAAATTAGCGATTTAGGCAAGATGAGATGGAGACTTTCCATGAAGCTTGGGAGCGCTTTTAAAGATTTGGTGAGAAGATGCGCTGACCATGGAAGACCCCAATGGATTCAAATTGAATCTTTCTACACTGATCTTCAATCTCACTCACAAGACAAGGTGAATTCAGCTGTTTGGAGGATGTTTAATGAATTTAGAGCCTCGATGCCGCAGTGAACTCTTGGAGAGACTGTCATTGGCTGATTGGTAGTGGTCTAACGTTCGCACTTCAAGGCCAAGGGAGAAGATATCTTCGATTGATACTCCCTCCAATGATATGCAAGGGTGATCCAAGCTTTACGAAAAGCATGAAGTGTTGGCTCTTAAAGTTGGAGGATCACAACATGCCTCACCAATAGAGCTGAGCAAGGATGGAGTGGAGCCGAAGATGCAAATTATGTTGGAGGGAAAGGCTTGTACCAGAGCAAAACAATATTATCCTCACCAACAAGGACAAGGGTACAATCGGAACTAACAACAATCTCGGGGATATCGGAAGAATCAGAACCGAGGGGAGATACATTTCAAGTATAAATATGTGCCTTGAGGATGAAGCAAAATCCGTATGCTACTGATAATTTCTTACATCCACCTCCCTGGATTCGAGCAACAACAACCTCGGCCTCGGCGAGAAAGAAGAACATGATCAGCATGAGGATGAGACAGCTTAAGAGAGGTGGGTGATTTGAAGGAAAGGGTAGGCGGTATGGAGTCTTGATTAAGAATATGGAGAAGTTACTTGTGAGTATGGCAGAATGCTAATCAAAGGGTGTCGACCAACACTTTTCCAAGTGACCGCGGGGTGAACCCCAAGGAGAGTTGCGGGGCTATCACTCTGAGGGAGTGGGGAAAGCATTGAAGGAGGACTGAAAAGAAGTCTATTCCCGGAGAAGAGCAACAAAAGCAGACCCTTGGAAGGCATTATTAAAGGAAAATCAGATAAAGAAGAAGAAAGGTTGCAAGACAAGAAGGAACAATAGGTGACTAAAGGCAAAATAGTTGAACAACAAAGGCAAGAGCTCAGGCCTACCATGCCATTTCCTCAGCGGATGAGAAATCAGAGGGTTGAGGAAGAGTATGAGCGCTTCCTGAGTTTATTCAAACGGCTTGAGATAAATATTCCATTTGTGGAAATTTTGGAGCAGATGCCTAGGTACAGAAAATATATCAAAGATTTTGTGAAGAAGAAGAGAAGGTATGGGGATCATGAGACGGTGGCGGTCACTAATGAGGTGAGTAGTGTTGTTCAAAAGAGCTTGCCCATCAAGCATAAAGATCCGGGCAGCTTTAACCTCCCTTGTGTGATTGGCAATGCACCGCAGCAGTAGGCTTTATGTGATTTAGGGGCCAGCATAAATTTGATCTCTTTTGCTTTGTACAAGCAGCTTGGACTCACAGGAATGAAGCCAACTTCTATCTCATTGCAGTTTGCGGACCGGTCCACTGGAAGACCTGAAGGAATCATTGAAGATGTGCTAGTTAAGGTGGGCTCCTTCATTTTTCCAGCAGACTTTGTAGTTTTGGAAATGGAAGAAGATAGAGGAGTTCAGCTCCTCCTTGGAAGACCGTTTCTCAGAACAGGGTGTGCATTGATAGATGTGGCTCAAGGGCAACTAACTCTGAGAATTAATGAAGAAACTTTAGTTTTCCATATGGGGAAGGCTTTACAAGGTCAAGAGGAGGAGGACTGCCTATGGGTTGAAGATTTTGAGGAGTTGGTGGAAGACTTTTTGGCAGAAGAAATTACAACAGCAAATGGAGTGCTCTAGCTTATAGAAGCTCAACAAAATGAAGAAGTGGACTTGACAGCTGAGGAGGATGAGCAAACATCAAATTCTCTGGAGCAAGCAAAGGAGGAGAAGGAAGAGGACATACCTCCAGCTCCAGAACTGAAGGAACTACCTGGACACCTAAGGTATGAATTTCTAGACTCTACAAATAAATTTCCAGTTATAGTTGTTGCTAGTTTAAATGATATAGAGTGCACTCAACTGCTAGAAATCCTTAGGAAACACAAAAAGGCCCTAGGGTGGAACATTGAAGACATTAGGGGCATAAGTCCAGGGATTTGTATGCACAAAATTTTAATGAATGATGACTTTAAACCCACAGCTGAAAGACAAAGAAGATTAAACCCTGCCATGAAAGAAGTAGTAAGAAAAGAAATTCTAAAATGGAAAAATGCGGGTATAATTTATTCTATTTCGGATAGTGAGTGGGTGAGTCCGTTGCATGTTGTGCCCAAGAAAGGGGGTATGACAGTGATTAAAAATGAGAAGAATGAATTGATCCCATCTCGGACTGTGACGGGATGGAGAGTGTGTGTTGACTATAGGAAGCTGAACAAGGCCACCAGGAAGGATCACTTTCCCCTTTTTTTCATTGACAAGATGTTGGATAGGTTAGCTGGCTATAGTCACTACTGCTTTTTAGATGGATACTCCGGGTATAATCAGATCATGGTTAAACCTGAAGACCAAGAAAAGACCACTTTCACGTGCCCCTTTGGCACCTTTGCTTTTAGGAGGATGCCATTTGGGCTATGCAATGCACCTGCCACCTTTCAAAGGTGCATGATGGCCATTTTCTAGGGCCTGGTGGAGGAGATCATGGAGGTTTTCATGGATGACTTTTCAATGTTTGGTTCCTCCTACCAACAGTGTTTGAAAAATTTAGATGTGGTCTTAGAAAGATGTGAGGAGAAGGAACTAGTCCAAAATTGGGAAAAATGCCATTTTATGGTAAATGATGGGATAGTTTTAGGGCACAAGGTGTCTTCACAAGGTTTGGAGGTGGACAAGGCAAAAATCTCCACTATTGAGACTTTGCCACCTCCAACAAATGAAAAAGGGGTGAGAAGTTTCCTTGGCCATGCTGGCTTTTATAGGAGATTCATTAAGGACTTCTCTAAAATTGCAAAACCCATGAGTAGGCTGTTAGAGAAGGACACAAGCTTTGAGTTCAATGAAGATTGCTTAGAAGCTTTCAACATCCTCAAGGGTAAGTTAGTCACTACACCAGTTATAGTCACACCAGACTGGGCTCAGCCTTTTGAGCTAATGTGTGACGCAAGTGATTATGCTATGGGGGTAGTCTTAGGGCAAAGACGTGATAAGGTGTTTAGGGTCATTTACCATGCTAGTAAGACCTTAGATGATGCTCAACAGAACTATACCACCACTGAAAAAGAGTTACTAGCCATGGTTTATGGCTGCAACAAGTTTAGACCCTACCTTTTTGGGTCTAAAGTAATTGTTTATACTGATCATGCAACTTTGAAATATTTATTTGCTAAAAAAGAAGCTAAGCCACGCTTGATTACGTGGGTACTCCTTTTATAGGAATTTGATCTTGAAATTAGAGACACAAAGGGAGCCCTAAATTCTGTGGCTGATCACCTCTCCCGTGTGGAGAATGCACCTAAGTCTCTACCCATTGTAGATGACTTTCCTGATGAGAAGTTGTTTGAGGTGCACCAGCTTCCTTGGTTTGCTGATATAGCAAATTATTTAGCTACTGGGTTTATACCCAAGCAATTGGACTACCATCGGCGAAAGAGGTTGGTAGTGGATGCTAAGAAATACATTTGGGAAGACCCTATTCTCTATAGGAGGTGTCCAGACCAAATAATTAGAAGGTGTGTCCTTGAGGAGGAGATAGATGACATAATATACCATTGTCATTCATCACATTATGGGGGCCACTTTGGGGTGCAGAGAACTGTTGCTAAGATCATGCAAGGTGGCTTCTATTGGCCTCACATGGTGAAAGACACCTATGTCTACATCAAAACCTGTGATAGATGTCAAAGGGTAGGTGGTCTGTCTAGGAAGAATGAGATGCCATTAACTGGAATTCTCCTAGTTGAAATTTTTGATATATGGGGCCATTCCCCAATTCTGATGGGTATTCATATATCCTATTGGCTGTGGATTATGTGTCAAAGTGGGTAGAAGCTATACCAACCAGAGTGAATGATGCTAGAGTAGTGACTCACTTCCTTACCAGAAACATCTTTAGCCGATTTGGGACACCAAGGGCTATAATTAGTGATGAGGGTAGTCACTTCGCAATAAATTGTTTGACAAGTTGTTGAACAAATATGGGGTAACTCATAGGAAGTCTTTAGCTTACCACCCACAAGCTAATGGACAAGTAGAGGTGTCCAACAGAGAGATTAAAGCCATTTTAGAGAAAACTGTTGGAGCAAATAGGAAAGACTGGTCTCAAAGGCTTGATGAAGCCTTATGGGCATATAGGACAGCCTATAAAACTCCCATTGGGATGTCACCTTACCGTATTCTTTATGGGAAGGCTTGTCACTTACCTTTGGAATTAGAGCACAAGGCTCACTGGGCCTTGAGGAAGTTAAATTTTGATCCACAAGAGGCCAAAGAGCTTAGGATGACTCAATTAATTGAATTAGATGAGTTCAGGATGGATGCCTATGAAAGTGCTAAAATTTATAAAGAAAGAACCAAGAAATGGCATGATAGGCAATTAACCAATGAACCTTTAACCTTGGGGCAGAAAGTTCTCTTATTTAACACAAGGCTAAGGCTATTTCCTAGAAAATTAAGGTCAAAGTGGATGGGACCTTTTGTGATAGTTGATAAGAAGCCATATGGGAGCTTTGAGCTCCAAGCTGTAGATGGCAAGAAATTTTGGGTGAATGGCAACAGGCTGAAACCATACTTTGATCCAACTCAGAGGGAGATTGTTGATTCGCTCTCTTTCACCACCTCATGATCTTAATTGAGAGTCTAACTACAGACTTTAAATAAAGCGCTGGTTGGGAGGCAACCTAATGTTTTATTTTATTTATTTTGATTCAACAATTTTGTTTGCAAGCTAACCCTGGTGCGGTAGATTTTGTTTCTTTCTTGACTAACCATTTGCAGGATGAGCCAAAATTATTGGGCCTTGGAATAAGTGAAGCCACAAGTACTTGAATTTAAGCCCAACGAATTGGCGTGCAGCATAGAGGTTGATCCATAGCTAAAAAGCAACTCAAAGGAAAAGTTTGGGCTAATTTGGGCCTGCACGCCATATTGAATGCTAATTGACTAATTGGCGTGCACCTCTTTTGCTTCTGAAAATTTCTGGGCTAGTGGATAAACATCACATGAAGCACTTTACTTCTTGCACGCCAATTGCTAGCAATTAATCCCAAGGGATAAAAAGGCAAAATACCAATTTTGGACCTCCTAGAAGCTTCAACAATATCACGTGCGTAAGAGACTATGCTTTACATCTCATGAGGGACCCACCACCAAAATTTGAGACAATTCGACTCGAACGCCAATTCACCCATATGACGTGCAAGGGTTAAAATGGTCCAAACGCCCGAAAATTGGAGGACACGTGTATGATCCAAATTGGGACACTTCTTCTGCACGCTATAAATAAAGAGGCCGAGAGCTAGGTCATTCACACCAAAAACTCATTTCTAGATCTGCAATTTGTGAAGCCCTGGTTCTTGCTGCTGTAGCCAAATTCTATCTTTCTTTTCTCTAAATTCCTAAAGCAAGATGGTGCGCACAAGGAGATCAGGCAAGGAAGAAGTTCATTTATCCAGTTCTTCCAGCAGTGAGGGTGGGGAGATGTTCCTGGGGCATGCTTTGGATCTAAGTGCCTTGGAGGAATCAGACCTGGGATAGTCAAGTGAGGTGGCCTTAAAGCTTCAAAATCTTGGGTTAGTGAGGTTAGTTTCAACTAGATGTGCTGTTTATTATCCTGCTTTGCATGAGTTTTATCATTCCATTTACTTAAATGAGGAGGAGGATGTGATTCTAGGGCAGGTGCGGGGGTGTATATTCGTATCACACTAGAGACAATTGGGAAGACCTTTAACCTTCCCGTGCCCTACCGACCACCTCCCTCTCCCGACCTTAGGGGAGTATGGTACCGCCTTAAATTATGCCAAACGTTCGAGAGGAGGAGGCGGTTTACTAAAAATGGCTTTGTGGGAAAATTTAGATGTTTAGCTCATCCGGTAGGAAAGTGTCATTGTTGCAAACCAGTGGAAAGGATGGTGTGCCTATGACCCATCTTGCATTCATGTATAGCATTGACCATATGTTAGATGTGGACTGGGCTGCTGCTATTTTCAATTGGTGGAAGAAGAACTTGACAAAGAGGGTATATGGCAGAATGTTATGTGTTATTTTTCAGAGCCAGCATGCTCAGCATTTTGCCCATTTAGACAACACCCCATTCCCCTGTCAATGGATTTTGAGAGTACTACAACCAGAAGGAGGCTTAGAGGTAAGCTCTAGAGGCAATTGGGGAAATCTTCCCCGGGCTGAACCACATCCTTCTCGACATAGTGTTTATATGGAGCGGCCTACTGAGTTTGCTGCACGAGATACCTCCACTCCATTGGATGAAAGGAAACAAACCCTATTGAATGCTTGCCATGTATATGCAATATAATGTGCACAAGGAAGATGTGTTTCACTTCTTTCAAGGTATCGATGGCAGTGGTAAGTGAGGTAGAAGTTATCAATTGGGCATTTACAAATGGACATATTCAGAGTGCTCAGTTTGAAGAGTTAATGGTACTTGTCTCTCAAGACCAACATGCTACTTCTAGACCGTCAGCCAGAGCATGGGGAAGCCCCTAAGCTCGGCTACAAGATCCCTACGAAGCATGGAGAAAAGAAACACAAGAGCTCGGGGAGGCAAATGCTAGAACCCAACGTGAAGTTGACGCATTAAGGAAGAACAACAAGGAAGTCAAGGGCCTCCTAGGAAAAATTTGGAAGGCCTTGAGCAAGAAGAAAGCATCCAAACACTCTCCCGTAGTGGAGATATCTGAAGAAGACTTACCTTCAGTTCATGAAGACTCTTCTCATGCCCAGGAAGATCCACTACAACTAGAAACTTCAGCGGGGCAAACTTATTATCCAGAGGAGACAGAGCCAGGAAGCAGGGCATTCACCTTTTCAACCCTTTATGGATCCTAACTATTCTCAAGCTATTGTGCCTATGGTGCTTCTGTCTCATGGGGGACATACATTCTTCCGCACCTCAAGACCTGCTCGGAGAGCCTATACATTTGACCATAGATCCAGCCCTATCATCTGCTGAGAGTCAAGCAGCATTTGAGGACTTCATTAACTCACAGGTGTTAAGAGCTCGCTTTGCAAGGGATGTGGACCTCTTCACCTCGTTTGTCCTTCAACGGATTTTAGGCGATGAATATCTATACTCAGATGAGGTGGACTTATTTTGCAGGACTATGTGTTTTGTAGTGGAGGCTGAGCCTCATAATTACCCATTGTCCCGGTATACCTCTATTATCTTTCGTGCGAGCTTTATGAGCAACCTTTGACTAAAAGTGTGTGGCGCCGACTTATAAATGGTTAGAATGAAGGGCACCATCCTTGGCATGGTATGCACGAGTTGCGATCCCGGTGCACATTGATCGTCACTATGTCTTGGTACGTGTGGATTTGAGTGCGGGCATGCGGTGCTTTATGATCCAGCGAAGGCGAAGGGTTCACGAAGAAAGAGACGGCTTATTCATGGGCTCATAAAAAGAATCAAGGATGCGATGAAAAAAAGAAGGATTGTTGCAGGACAAGCTCCCTCTTATTCACCTCAACGAAATGGAAATCCCTTAGCAGCCGACCAATTCAGCTGTGGGATTTTTGTTTGCTACTATATGATGGCTATTCTGCAAATGAGGGAAAGCTGGGAGATATGCGGAGAAACCTCAGCTGATTTTGTTACTCGTGCACGTCGAATGGTGGCCAATGTTATCTACTATTATAGCTTGCCAACTGAGAGGTAAGTATTTTCCTACTCCCTAGTTCATGCCATGAGGACATAGCATATTTTAAGTGTGGTGTATTGGGGAGTGACTTTAGCCACTTGCTTGTCTTTTATGTTATGTGATTGCATGTAAAAAAACAAAAAAAAAACAACAAAAAAATTTGCATGATTGTTTGAGTTGCCTGCTTGAGTGATTTGCATGTGGAGACATGGATATTAAGTATGCAATTTGTTTAGATTTGTAGCCACATTAGCTTAGTTTTGTTTATTTGAGAGTGTTGAGCTCAATTCTTTAGCTCATGGTTTTGTTCTATTAGTTATTAGAATAGAGTGTGAGTTTATTGAGTTTAGACTAGTGTGTGAGTTCAAATAAAGTAGAATAGAGAGTGTGTTTTCTTTGATGAGCACAATAGAGAACTCTCATGATTGCTTGGCAAGTACTTAATCAATAGCTGATGGCGGATGTAGAGATAGAGTTTACCATCCTTTGTTAATTGATAGGTTTGGGGCTTGAGATTAAAGAGAAATAGAAAAGTTATATTTGAGTGAGGCAGCTTTATCCTTTGTGAGAACTTAAAGGGAAACTAGGTGCTGTGCTAGCTTGGACTGCTTACTAATATCTGAATTTTCAGTAAAAGGAAATTGCATGGTTGTTGGACTTAGGGATATGGACATGAATGAATTAAGCTATGACTCATTTCAGTTGCTTAAAATGCCCATTTCATCATGATAGAGTTGTATGCTTGGGAAACCATGACTCTCATTGATTGATATTTTATTTTTCTTTCCGTTTGACTGAGTGTTTATTTTATTTCTGCATACTTGTATGTTTTTGCTTGCGGACAAGCAATGGTTCAAGTGTGGTGTATTTGATAACGTACATTTTATGCCGTTATTCTAGTGTTTATGTAGGGTGTTTAAGAGAATGATTAGAGCCTTATTGTATTATATTTCACATATATCTGCTCTAACCCCTAGAAGAAGCTATTTGCAAATACATGCGTTTTTAAGCTTTTTTGGTAGGTTTTGGAGATCACTTTGGACCAAGTATATGGCCTCAAACCAATTGGCGTGCAGAACAAACATTTCTCAGCATGATATCCGCTATCTCCCACAGAAGTTTCAGAGCAATCGGACGTGAACGCCAATTGGACTGAAATGGCGTGCAAGCATATGTTTGCTTATCTGTCCTTTACAAGATGCAAGGAAGTTTGGGGAAGAATTTCAGCTAATTTGGAGCTGCACGCCAATTGGGCATATGGCATTCAAATTGACGTGCAGCCATATTTTTGCACCGATCCAGTCGTTTTTCTATGCTGATCATTCTTTCCTAAAGGGCCTTGTCCATATTGTGCTTGGATTGAGAGATTTTAAAGTTTTTAGTGTCATTTGTCAAAACTACGTCGTTTTGATAGATGGGCTAGGGTACACTTTATAACACACATCAAGGCCCATCCATTCTCTATAAATAGAGGCTTCACACGTCCAAAGGAGGGGAGCAACACATTCTACACGTCTTTAAAAAGAGAGACGTTTTGGAGGTTGTTCGACCTGGGAGAGCGACCATCGCAGCCGTCCGGATTTTGGAAACTTGGGTTGAAGCTTTCTGTGCGCATGGATAAGAAGAAGATGTTGAGCTTTTTTCGCTTTGCGTTTGCTTGTAATCATGTGTGAGTAGTTTCCTTTATCTAGGGAGCAATGTAGCCCCCTATGTTGTCAAAGCGATTGATTGAATTTTGAGTTTGTTTAATTGAGATTGTATGTTTTATGAACTGTTCTTCATCTTTTAATATCCAGGTGTACCTGGGTTTTCTTAGCCTTGGTCCGAGGCTGATCTTTGATTCATAACTTATTTATGATTGGTGTGACCATTATCCTGTCATGGGTATGATAATTAGGCTTTGCATGTTGATGTCATGATGACCATTCAGGCAGACAGCACTTAGAAGGGCTGGCAATGACCAATTGCAGTACCTTGGCTTAGTTATAGCATGTTATCTGTCACGCCCCAATTTCCTTCCACTGGAAAAGGAGTAGTGACTGCCCATGCCCGCACCCGAAGGGACAAGGGGTTGGTGCAAGCACCTTAAAGGACCTCTAGCACGGGTGCTGTCCCAAAACCATAATCCAGGCCAACATGCCAAGGGGCATGCTCCTGCTCCCAAACCATGCACACAAACACAAATTGAATAACAACACCTCATTTTATTTCATTTCAAAGGCTAAATGTTTATTCCAACCCAGTCGGGGAAAAACCCCTATAAAGCCATAAATAAAACCAAACCAAAATCCAAACACATAAAACCAAAGTACAACAAGGAAATAATATAAAACTTTCGTCCTCGGGGGCCTAGCTCCTCGCCTTCACCTACCGCTGTAAACCTGCAAAAGAATCGGTTTATAGGAGGGGTGAGCAAACCACGGCTCAGTAGGGATCCGGTCTCCCCGAGACCCGTCCCAGCATACAACATGCATGATATGTGTATGCTTGTGCTCGTGTCGTGCCTAAGGCTAAAGCAACGAACATCACCCAAGTAAACACTCTTTACCGAACCCGCACCGAAGGGCGAGAGGACACCCCGCCACCACGGCGACATGACATACCACATTCGGGCGAATGTTGCATGGACACCAATGCAACATTTTCCACCCGAGTCGGATATGGTCAACCACCTCCTCGGGCGCCATATTCACCCTCGGGAATGGGTGTAGACTTAGCCCACCGTCGTGAGTGCTACACCGAGACTCGGGACCACGTCCCGGCCAAATCTCAAAGGGGTCCAACTATTGTGCCCGGCCCAAATCTCGGCTCGGTCTCAAACGGACCAACGAGAACAGCATAACATTACATCTCAACATGTAGCTCAGACAAAGCATTTACACTTTATCTCGGAAGGACTAACATGGTCGAGATACAAGCCACACACATCAGCCTCACAGCTTAAAATCAAATACAAATCAAGCACGAGTACACACCGATCGCACGGGTATATCATTAAACACCCATATACCAGGTCTCACGGCATTATATTGAATACATGGCATGCGAGGCCCTCACGGACATTTCATCAAACACATAGTGTGCAGGCCTCAGACATTTCATCAAACACATAGTGGGCATAAACAAACCCGGGAAAATCCCTCAAGGCCAAATTAACATCGAATCAACAAAACATGCCCCTGAAGGCCAACATCCATATAGGAGATCACACCTATATGGATTTACATATATATGTAGGTGTATATCCTAAAACAGAGGGGAGTTAGGAAGAACATAAATCCCCACCTCGGGCTCTTGTCCTATCCTCTACGCTAGACACCTTCCAACGACGCGAACCACCACGGCAACAGCCCGGAGATCCTCTCTCTCTCTCTCTCTCTCTGGCGGCGAAGTACTCAAGGAAGAACACAAGAACCCTAAATTCAAACTCAAGCCCTCCTTATATAGACACTACCCACATCAAAACGACGTAGTTTTGATTAAGTAAAACCCAGGATCAAAACGACGTAGTTTTGATCACACAAGTTAGCACCTTTCCGCACCCATATAGGCCAAAATACTCGGAATTTCAACATGGTCCTTTGGAGAAAGATCATTAGAATGTCAAAACCAAGGGAACCATGCAAAAAAAATATGGCTGCACGCCAATTTGCACGTGAATTCCCAATTCACGTGCAACTCCAAATGGACTCCAAATGCTCTCAAACTTCACCCCTAGCCTCCTTGCATCATTTAGAAGACAATCACACTTGCACGTGAATTGGACCCATATCACGTGCACCTCACATACACGTCCGTTTGGCCATGGAAACTTCGTGGTAGATAGAGGACATCATTCTAAGCATCTTTCCTTTTGCACGTGAATTCATTTGAGCCCATTCACTAGGTCAAAATCTAGAAAAACTCTACTCGAAGGCAAGCGCTGACTAACGTGACTAACTTAAGGTACGGGTCCTTACATCCTCTCCCCCCAAGACTTTTCGTCCTCGAAAAGAAAAGGTGGAATGAAAGAAAACAATCACAACCAAAGCATAGGCCTCCAACACCCTCTAGCACAAATTAATACACAACAAATCACAAATTATTTCACACATTTATACACTCTACATGGTCATAACTAGTTGGGCAAGTACGCGATTATGTTGAAGTTTGATGCTTGCCCTCCTCCCCTCCTTGAGTTGTTCGTCCTCGAACGGATCGGATAATGAGCACGCATCTCGGTCTCACGCTCCCGGGTCTCTTCCTCCAGCCCTCGGTGTTGCCACAACACCCGAACCAACGGAATAGTCTTACCTCGTTGTACCGCCTTGCGCTTATCGACAATACGAATGGGTGTCTCGACAACGGACACATCCTCTCCAAGATCCAGGGTACCCCAATCTAGCACGTGGGTGGGATCTGGATGATATTTCCAGCAATCGGGATACATGGAAAACATTATGAACTCTGCTCAAACGAGGTGGTAACGCCAACCTATAAGCAACAGGTCCAACTCCGCTCAAAATCTCGAACGGTCCAATGTACCGAGGGGACAACTTGGACCCAGGTCCAAATCTCTTATGCCCTCTTCGTGGAGAAACACGAAGGAATACGTGGTCTCCCACCAAAAACTCCAACGGTCGGCGTCGGCGATCCGCGTAAGACTTCTCGTCTCCCCGAAGCCGTAAGAAGGCGTTGCCGAATCAGCCTGAACTTTTGCCGTAGCCTCCTGGACCAATTGAGGTCCTAACAAAGCTGCCTCTCCAGCCTTTTCGCCCAACATAATGGAGACCGACACGGTCGGCCATACAATGCCTCAAACGGGGCCATCCCAATCGAAGAAGGCCAATCGTTATTATAGGCAAACTCCACCTAGGAGGAAGGTGGGAAGCCCATGATCCTCCAAAATCAAGTACACAAGCCCTCAACAAGTCTTCCAATGTTTGAATGGTCCTCTCGGACTGACCATCGGTCTCGGGATGGAATGCGGTACTCAAATTAAGTCGGGTTCCCAATGCTTCCTGGAGACCTCCCCAAAACCGGGATGTAAACCGCGCATCCTGTCTCCGAAACAATAGACAAGGGCACTCCGTGCAAGCGGACAATCTCATCAACATACAAGCGGCTTAACGTGCCGAGTAGAGTCGCGCTCTCGAATTGCCAAGAAATGGGCTGACTTAGTCAAGCGGTCCACTATGACCCAAATCATGTCCTTCCTCCCGGTGGTAGGAAGCCTGTCACGAAGTCCATGGTAATATGCTCCCACTTCCACTCGACTACAAGTAAAAGGCTGCAATTGACCAGCGGGTCGTTGGTGTTCGCCTTCACTTGCTCGACGGTAAGGCACACGGAAACAAACTCTGCTACACTCCGTTTCAGTCCCGGCCACAGAGCGTACGCGAACGGCATGATACATCTTAGTTCCTCCTGGATGTACAGCCAAACGAGAATGATGAAACTCCCTCGGCACATCCTCACGCAAGGGAGGTGGTACTATCGAACGCCCCCGAAATTTCAGCTCATGCTCAACTCCTTCGTCCAGGTCCTCGACAGCTCCCCGACCTCTATCGGGCCCGGATCACCCCTCACAGTCCACGTCGCCTAAGCGTCCCTCACGGACACGCGATACAACTCGGTATCACGGTGAGAGGACACAGGATAGCTCCCTCCTTTGCTGAAAGCAGGTCGCACCCGAAGCACCGCCAATTGCTCCATCATTTTCCATTCTCTCATGGAAACCTCAGCTTTCCCTTTCCTACTTAGCGCGTCGGCTACTAAATTTCCCTTCCCAGGCGTGTAGGAGAGTGTGAAGTCAAACATTTGCAGGTACTCGACCCACCTCCGTTGGCGCAAATTTAGGTCCTCTCGGGTGAAGATATCGTAGGCTTTTGTGGTCATTATATACCACAAACTTCTCTCCCAACAGGTAATGTCGCCAAGACTTAGGGCAAAAATAATTCGCTGCTAACTCCAGGTCGTGTGTTGGGTAGTTTTGCTCATGGGACTTCATTGTCGCGAGCCATATGCTATGACTTGGCGTTCTTGCATGAACACACCCAGTCCAACGCGAGACGCATCACAATACACCTCGAATGGCACTCCCTCCTGCGGTAGGCTCAACACGGTGCGATAGTCAGGCGAGTCTTCAACTCCTCGAATGCCTGCTGGCACTTGTCCGTCCACTCGAATTTGGCTCCCTTCCGTGTAAGAGCTGTCATGGGCGCCGCCAACCGAGAAAATCCTTCCACAAAACGCCGGTAATACCTGCCCGGACCCAAGAAACTCCGGATCTCAAAAACATTTGTGGGCCTCTTCCAAGATGCTACGGACTCAATCTTGGTTGGGTCCCTCTAACTCCTTCGGCGGATACTACATGCCCAAGAAAATGCACCTCTCGCATCCGGAAGTCACACTTGCTAAATTTAGCATACAAGTGATGATCTCGTAGTACTGCCAACACCACGGCCAAGTGCTCCTCATGCTCGACTTGGGTTTTGGAGTACACAAGGATGTCGTCAATGAATACCACCACGAAGGAATCCAAGTATGGGGCAAACACCTGATTCATTAGATGCATGAACACAAGGGTGCGTTCGTGAGCCCAAAAGGCATCACTAGCCACTCATAGTGTCCGTGCACCGCACTCGAACGCCGTCTTAGGGATGTCTTCGCTCCCGACCCTCAATTGGTGATATCCCGAACGCAGATCGATTTTTGAGAACCACCGTGCTCCACTCACGGTCGAATAAGTCATCAATCCGCGGCAAAGGGTACTTGTTCTTTACCGTTACTTGATTGACTTCAGATAATCAATGCAAAGTCGCAACGAACCATCGACCTTCTTAGCAAACAAGACCGGTGCACCCCAAGGTGAGGTACTAAGACGGATAAAACCTTTATCTCCCGGTTCCTTTATCGCCCGAAGCTCCCGCAACTCACCGGGTCCCATCCGGTATGCTACTTGTGAGATGGGTCCCACCCCTGGGCAATTCAATCGTGAACTCGACACTTGTGTGGAGGCAACTCCAACAACTCCCCGGGAAAGACATCCTGGAAATTCTCGACTACATCTGGCCACACCCTTTTCTCTAAGTTACCTTCCTCCTCAAAGGTTAGGGTGGCAAGCCTATGGGTAATATTGCCCCATAGCTCCCTCGTCGGTCCAGCTCTCCCGGCATCCCTATCCCATTCACCCACTAGGGTACAAGGGAAGATCCTGTGGGTGTAGTAAACGATACTCGTCGCCTATCATGATCAATCTTAGCCTGAAAGGCCATCAACCATCCATCCCCGGAATCAAACTAAAGGTCCTCATGGGCATTACATACAAATCAAATGAGAGGTCAACCTCTCCTATCGTAGCGCACACTCTCGACACATTTGGTGGATCAACTCCACTCCTCCCATTGGGGACTCGACCCTCGGAGGTCTATCAGCCTCCACACAATCAAGTCCAAGGCTCTCCACCAAGGACTTAGCAATCGAGGAGCACGAAGCTCCGGTATCAAACAATGCAGCAACAACGGTGCGGGATATTAAAATAGTACCTCGAACCACCGAAGGTCCAGCTCCACCTTCCTCGGAGGGTGATGGTAATTCCTCCATTTCGGCTGGTCTGAGGTAAGCCGCGAACACCCTGCCTTGGCCTGCCCCACCACCGGCCTCACTTGCCTTCCCTTTTGCTCCTGCTGCAGTCACCGGGGACGCCCCTCCGATCCTCCTTGTGGTTGCCTCTCCCCCGTGGCCTAGTGTGACCGGAACCGAACTGACCGGCCTGCCACGAATGTGCTGGCTTTGGGGCTGGGGCCCGAAAGTGGGTTCCACCCTTGCTCCCTTGTGCTAAGCTTCCAGCTCCCGGCTGTTCCCCTTGGCTTGAAACACACCTTGCTGATGTGTCCCACCTTCCCACAGCTATGACACGTCAAGTGCTGCTTGGGGCACTCACGTTTGACGTGCCTCGACAGCCCAACAGGTACACCCGCTTGGGAAGTTCCCAAGCGGCCTCCCTGTCCTCCAAGGTAACGGGATGCGGGCGGAGCCATTGAAGCTTGGCCCCCATCCTTGGGAAAAGTCCCACTCCCGGCTCAACCTTCGCCTCTTGGTATCACCGTGCTTGTCGCGCGCGCTTGCCCCATCCGCTCCTGGTGAGCCTGTCTTCCCTCCTCTAATCCTCTCTCAACAATCTTGGCGGTGTCCACGACTTGACATAGGTCTTCGGTCGCGACATCTCCACCCTTTGCTTCAGGGCAGGTTTGAGACCCATGGTAAACTTATGGGCCTTCAGGTCCTCCCTTGATATTGCTTCGGAGCAAACCGACTCAGCCCTCGGAAATCTCGCTCATACTCGGCTCTGCGGCGCGATCCCTGTTTCAGGCTCGCCGAACTCCTCCCGCTTCGCCACCGCAATGACTCGGAAAGAACTCCTCATGGAACAGTGGAGGAACTCGTTCCAGGCCATGGTCTCCATGTCCCGGCTTCCTGAGATGCTAAGCCACCATTCCAAGGCTTCCTCCTCCAATGCCGGACTGCTAGTCTCACTTTGTCTTCCTCCCGGGTCGAAGAAAGGAGAACACATGCTCGATCCGCCGCAGCCGGTGCTCTGCTCCTAGAGGTTCGGCTCCTCCCTTGAACCTTGGTGGATGTTCCTTTCGGAAGCTTGTGTCAACACGTCTCCCTCTTCCCGCCTCACCGGCACTTCCTGCCTACACGAAGGTTACGCCTCACGGGGTGGAGAGGGTGGCAGCTCTGTCGTGCCATCATCTCTGACGCACCTCGTTTAGGATCTCTCCCCTGAGGTCCTCACGCATGCTCGCACGTTCTCACTTAGGGCCCGGACTTGGGCCATGATCCGCTCCAGGGGATCATCGCCCTCACACGCCGTCCTCTTCCCTCTCAAAGACGGGCGAAGATTCATCTTCTACAACTGGAGTAGCTCGGGTTACTCTCCTAGGAGGCATCGTCTACATAATTTAAACCAAACTAGGATCGGCTTCCTCAAGCTCTCCACACCCTCATCCCCATGGGCCATGAGGTACTCAAGCAACATCTTACATTTAAACACACAGGAAAGTCACGAAGTACACAGCGGCTATTCATAGCAACAAGTCTCCAGAGAAAATCACCGAATTTCACGACAACAAGTTTCAAACAACATAGCATGTCCCATCACAATACTCATACGAAATTAAACTAGTGCCCTAATGCCAACGCATGTATGCACCCTCAACCCAAATGCAAGTGCCCTACTCCTTGGTCTAACTACCCCCGAGTACACCCCGAAAAACCAGATAGGACCACGTTGATCGGGCGTGTCTATACCGCCTCCTAAGAGTCTCGAAGCGCCCAGGCCTCCCCATTATCCTAGGTCCACTAGACCATGAACTATCGCTACGATACCATATTGTCACGCCCCAATTTCCTTCCCTTGGAAAAGGAGTAATGACTGCCCATGCCCGCACCCGAAGGGACAAGGGGTTGGTGCAAGCACCTTAAAAGGACCTCTAGCACGGGTCCTGTCCCAAACTCGCATAATCGGGCCAACATGCCAAGGGGCATGCTCTGCTCCCAAACCATGCACACAAAACACAAATTGAATAACAACACCTCATTTTATTTCATTTCAAAGGCTAAATGTTTATTACAACCCGGTCGGGGAAAAACCCCTATAAAGCCATAAATAAAACCAAACCAAAATCCAAACACATAAAACCAAAGTACAACAAGGAAATAATATAAAACTTTCAACCTCGGGGGCCTAGCTCCCTGGCCTTCACCTACCTTTGCTAAACCCCGCAAAAGAATCGGTTTATAGGAGGGGTGAGCAAACCACGGCTCGGTAGGGATCCAGTCTCCCCGGACCGTCCCCCCCGTACAACATGCATGATATGTGTATGCTTGTGCTCGTGTCGTGCCTAAGGCTAAAGCGACAAACATCACCCGGTAAACACTCTTTACCTGAACCTTGTGGAAGCGCGGAGGACACCCCGCCACCACGGCGACATGACATACCACATTCAGGCGAATGTTGCATGGACACCAATGCAACATTTTCCCCGAGTCGGATATGGTCAACCACCTCCTCGGGCGCCATATCTACCCTCGGGAATGGGTGTAGACTTAGCCCACCGTCGTAGAGTGCTACACCGAGACTCAGGACCACGTCCTGGCCAAATCTCAAAGGGGTCCAACTATTGTGCCTGGCCCAAATCTCGGCTCGGTCTCAAAGGACCAACGAACAAGATAACATTACATCTCAACATGTAAGCAAGTCCAGCATTTACACTTTATCTCGGAAGGACTAACATGGTGGGATACAAGCCACACACATCAGCCTCCACAGGCTTAAAATCAAATACAAATCAAGCACGGTACACACCGCCGCACGGGTATATCATTAAACACCCATATACCAGGTCTCAGGGCATTATATTGAATACATGGCACGGGCCTCGCAGACATTTCATCAAACACATAGTGTGCGGGCCTCACAGACATTTCATCAAACACATAGTGGGCATAAACAAACCCGGGAAAATCCTCAGGCCAAATTAACATCAGAATCAACAAAACATGCCATGAAGGCCAACATCCATATAGGAGATCACACCTATATGGATTTACATATATATGTAGGTGTATATCCTAAAACAGAGGGGAGTTAGGAAGAACATAAATCCTACCTCAGGCTCTTGTCCTATCCTCTACGTTAGACACCTTCCAACGACGCGAACCACCACGGCAAAACTTACCCGAGATCCTCTCTCTCTCTCTCTCTCTCTCCTGCGGCGACGACTGCAGCAAGGGGAAGAACACAAGAACCCTAAATTCAAACTCAAGCCCTCCTTATATAGACACTACCCACATCAAAACGACGTAGTTTTGATTAAGTAAACCCAGGATCAAAACGACGTAGTTTTGATCACACAAGTTAGCACCTTTCCGCACCCATATAAAGCCAAAATACTCGGAATTTCAACATGGTCCTTTGGAGAAAGATCATTAGAATGTCAAAACCAAGGGAACCATGCAAAAATATGGCTGCACGCCAATTTGCACGTGAATTCCCAATTCACGTGCAACTCCAAATGGACTCCAAATGCTCTCAAACTTCACCCCTAGCCTCCTTGCATCATTTAGAAGACAATCACACTTGCACGTGAATTGGACCCATATCACGTGCACCTCACATACACGTCCGTTTGGCCTGAAACTTCTGTGGTAGATAGAGGACATCATTCTAAGCATCTTTCCTTTTGCACGTGAATTCATTTGAGCCCATTCACTAGGTCAAAATCTAGAAAAACTCTACTCAGAAGGCAAAACTGTGACTAACTGTGACTAACTTAAGGTACGGGTCCTTACATTATCAATTAAATAATCTCAAGAACCTTAAAATCAGTGGAAACAACATAGGGAGGTGAAATTGTGACCCTAGATGCATTTAATCATTGAATCTTAATCCTAAAATCAATTTGCTTTCTTTGTTTATTCAGAAAACCAAATAAAAATTAGATCTTTAGTTATAAAAAAGAAAACTTTTTGCCAAGACATTTTATAGGGCAAGAGTAATTGGGTGTTTTGATTTAAGAACTAGAAAACTAGGCTAATCCCTGTGGGTTCGACCCCTTGTTTACTGCTATTGTTTTAGTGCAAATTTAGGGAATTTATTATTTTGAAGAGAGATTTAACGACATTAGCTAGCTCTTTTAGAGTGGCTAAAAATTTGTCTATCAAACATCCTCCAAACTTGGATTTAAATGGACCTATGGTGGACAAACCAACACCGTAATACAACTAAACAACTCATAAAGCACTAGGGTAACGATCCCTAAAAGTCCACACAAGGTCTCACAATGCATTCGAGTGAAACGAAGATGAAATGCCGTGAACGGGTGCAACCAAGCAACCCTAGTTATCTTGGGCTGGCAACACCTCGACCCACAATGCTCAACTGCAGGTTGTCCCTCCGTGTGGTTAGACAATCCAATCCCATCCGCTATAGCCACCGGCCGCAACCATCCCATTTGTTCTTCTCTAATTATTGAATTTTCCTGAATTTGCAACCACCAGTTCAGTCCACATCCGAAATTCATGCAATTGTGGGTTCCAAACACCAAATTTCATCCTCAAATAACATCATAAGGCCTATAGGAAGCCTAAATACAATTTATGGGAACCTAAAATGCCCCATACATGAAATTTCATCAAAATTCTAGCCAAGCACACATCCCCACTTTAATTTAACAAATTAACCATTTTAATTCGTTTTTTTGGAAACAATCCACATAGATATGTTAGAAAACACATTATAAACATGCTACGACGATCAAGTTGGTCAATTAACCTTCTAGAGTTCACCCAATTTCCATGATCTTTACCTAAATCATGCATAAATAATGTAATGACCCGTATTTAAGGACTTGAAGAGTTAGTCTAGGAACGAGGAAGAAGTTATAGACATGGTATTTTGTATTTGGGCAAGGACTCCGGATCGCTCCATTAGCAGGAGTTTGAGGAGCAAGTGCCTCGGCGGGGGTCTTGCTAATCGAGAATTCTAGGATAGCGCCACAAAAGTAAAATTATTTTGGAG
Source organism: Taxillus chinensis (assembly GCA_023512835.1). NCBI lineage: Eukaryota > Viridiplantae > Streptophyta > Magnoliopsida > Santalales > Loranthaceae > Taxillus > Taxillus chinensis. The sequence goes on from CM042087.1 coordinate 10,472,584, forward strand.
AGGCTAAGCTGGATTGTCAAGGTAGGGCTAGGTCGACACAACTTAGTGGTGGTCGATGTGGGATATTGTGGTCCACATGGTTGGCCTAGCATAGTGGTGGTCGATGTTGACCAGAGGGAGACTTTAGAGAGTTTTCTTTATGAGTTGGTTGATACGATAATGAATTTCGATGTGTAGTCGATGTATGGTCGATATAACATGAAAGTGGTCGATGTCGACCGAGAAGAGATTCCAGAGAGTTTTTCTCTAGAGTGGTCGACCTAGCTTGATTTTTGACGTGAGGTCAATGTGGCTAACGTGGCTTCAGATTGACCATGCAAGAGGCTAGATTGACCTTCCTTGGTCAATTTGGGGTGGCTAGTCGATGCGAGATTATGTGGTCAATGTGTGTATGTTTTTGGTCAACATCAACCCTATGCCAATGTATTTTCATTATATGCCATTATGTTATATGTGCTTTTGTTTTGCGTTTTTAGATTTATTTTCGTTTATGTTTTGGATCCGATTTACCAAAGAGATAGATAGATAGATAGATAGATAAGAGAGAGAGAGAGAGAGAGAGAGAGAGAGAGAGCGAGAGAGAGGAACCCAATCGGTTTGATCGTCAATTGTTGTGTTCGTGCGTAAGGGAAGGCATCCACTAAAGAGAAGCAAGGAGTAAGGAGGTGTAACGACCCATGAGTGGGTGTTAGTTCCACATTGCTTGGTGAGGAGAACAAAGTCCGCCTTATAGGAGGGGACGGATACCTCACCTCACAAGGACGCGTTTTGGGCGAGGCCCAAAGACAAAACCGTGCGGAGCAGGCCATGAGGGCGAGGCCCAAGATTGGTTGGCCAAAGCGGACAAAATTCTTGTGACGGGTATGGGCTGGGCTATCTCGGATGGTACACGCCCCGAATTTCCAACCCGAGGAGACCGGAATGTGACCCTCCCTTTACCCAAGTTGGATAAAGGGGTTAGAATACAACATACACTTCACATTTTATATTGAGAGACCAATCTTATATTTATTGAGTTCAAACATAACAAATGTGTCCAAAACATGCTTTTATTACATTAAACTCCACTTTACAATATCTCCCCACTAGGGTTACAAAGCTTACACAAAAACAGCAAAACTCAAATAATAGTAAGCAAGCCACAAGCAGGACTTCCACCTTGGTGTTCCCACCTAACGCCTGTAGGTTCTTGTAAAGAAAACAACATGGTAGGAGGGGTGAGCAACCACAGCTCAGTAGGGATCATGTCTCCCCAACCCATCCCATGCTCCTAACATCTACATGCCATGTGTACAAGTGCTGTGTCGTGATACAATTATTCCACAAGATATAATAACAGGCCATAGCAGCAAATACAATCATACACAGGCTGGTACATGAACCTTCCCGGGCTTCCATAGCCACCGGGTTCCAAGAGCAGTCTCGGGCTTCCACAGCCACCGGGTTCCAAGAACAGTCCCGAGCTTCCACAACCACCGGGTTCCACAAAACAGTCTCGGGCTTCCACAGCCACCGGGTTCCACAAAACAGTCCCGGGCTTCCATAGCCACCGGGTTTCACAAAACAGTCCCGGGCTTCCACAGCCACCGGGTTCCACAAAACAGTCCCGGACTTCCACAGCCACCGGGTTTCACAAAACACAGTACACATAGCCACTCAGGCATAAAACCAAACACTTAGCAGGCACACATTCACAAGTATACAAACCCAGCCACCCAGGCATAAAAACAAACACTTGGCATGCACACCTTTACCAATTCACAATTCTAGCCTTACTGGCATATTATCAAACACATACTAGGCATATTCACACAGACATATTCACACAGGCATTTTATCAAACATTTAACATGTACTGCCCACCCTACGTCAGAATCACATCAAGACGCCATTGAAGACCAACATTCATATAGGAGATCACACCTATATGAATTTACATATAAATAATATAACATTCAGTGCGATATCTAGCGTTTCATCCACTATGGGGCCTAACCCCGTATTAGGTACAAGGTGTCAGAACCCCTACCTTAAAGAAGATCCTCCTTGTCCCCGCTAAGACGCCGTTCTCCCCACTCAAGACGCTTCGGCAAGAAACCAGCGACTCCCCCTTCCTTCTCTCTCTCTAGCTCTCTCTCTCTCTCTACGGTAACGTGCGGTCAAGAGAACCCTAACCCTAGAACAAGGAGTCTTCACTTCTTTATATAGGCATCACAACATCAAAACGACGTAGTTTTGATTAAGTGAATCTCAGCATCAAAACGATGTAGTTTTGATTACACAAGCTACAACCTTTCCGCATCCACACACGATAAAATATCCATAATTCCAATATGGTCCTTTGGGAAAAGATGATTAGAATAACAAAACCAAGGTGACTGTACAAAAATATGGCTGCACGCCCTATTGCACGCCATATCCCCAATTGACTTGCAGCTCCAAAAGCTGTGAAATTCTACCCCAAGCTTCCTTGCATCATGTAGAAGGCTGATATGCGAGGAAAAATGCTTGCACGCCAATTGGTCCAATTGGCTTTCAGGCCTTTGGCTCTGAAACTTCTGTGGAAGGTAGAGGACATCATTCTAAGAAACTTTTGTTCTGCACGCCAATTGATTTGAGGCCATCTACTTGGTCAAAATAAATCTCCAAAACCTGACAAAACAGCCTAAAAGCACCTGTATATGCAAATAGCATCTTCCTAGGCATAAATGCACGTTATCACTTGTCACGTGTACCTCCCAAAAGTCCCCTCTTGGGCTCATCTCTTGCCTCAAACTTGTGCACCAACATCCAAGGTGTTTTAGCTAAAGTGTGTGGGAAGGAAACTTCCTAAAACCCAACAATTTCCACTCACAAGGTATCTGTGGTTAACTTCGTACATACCACAAACATGGGTCATTACAGGAGGACCTTTGATACAAAACGTTAAATCCAACCAAAAATCGAGGTGGGAATTCAGTACCTTTCTCTATGTATTGTTTGCACGGATCAACTTATTTTAGGGTTAGGTTTAAAGATTATATATATATATGTAAATTCATATATGTGTGATCTCATATATGAATGTTGACATGGAAAGATGTGTAAGAGGAGTTAACATGTGGGTCATAAGGTTACATTGGAGTTTGTTTCGTCTCATGCACTTCTATCTTGTTATGGTTGTATAAGAGACCCTAGGGCTTGCTTGAGAGCTCACAACTACAACAATTCTAGGTGGGGCTGTAATGACTTGTGTTTGGGAACCTGAGGAGTTAGCCTATGAGGGAGTTACAGGTTATAGATATGGTATATTGTGTTGTGGAAGGACTTTTGACTATTGTGTTAGCAGGAGTCCGAGGGTCTAGCGCCTCGTCTAGGGTCTCACTGCCTGGTCAGCGAGTGGGGGTCAAGGGCGGCGCCCCCTTGAGAATTTGGAGGCGGTGCCATAGAAGCCAAATTATTTTCAAAAAGCTAAACCGAGTTATTGTTCGAAGACTTGATCAATGCAGACTTGGTCGACATGGGTTATTGTGGTAAAAAAAGCCAAGATATTGGAAGTATAAGCTCATTGAATTACTAGATATTCTGGGCATCAAGTAACAATGAAGATCTTCTCGAAAAATGCCTATACTTTAACTGCTGCTTTTGTGGAGCTCAAGATATTGCAAGTATATGCTCATTGAATTGTTTCGCGTAATTCCAATTGTATTAAAAGCTTTGTCCACGCCTCTGAGTGATCTACGCACAAGATGATTTAGATGTTCAATGGATTTTTCTTACATCAAGACACAGCCAGCTGAAGTGATTAAATGCGCTGAACTGCCGTAGGGAATAACTAGAGTAACATTGTCTTATTCCGTTGCAAGGTTCCTTACTCCGTGTTAATGAAGTGCTCAGATTCCTTACTTCGTATCAATGATTGCTTACTCCGTGTCAGTTAAGTGCTCGGATCCTTATTCCATTGCAAGGTTCCTTACTCCGTGTTAATGAAGTGCTCGGATGTCTTACTCCGTAGCAAGGTTCTTTACTCCGTGTTACTTGAACGTTCGCATCCCTTATTTAGTATCAGCGATTTCTTACTCCGTGTAAATGCAAAGCTCGGATGCTTATTCTGTCACGTCCTCAAATTCCAAGGAACCCGAAACTAAGAACATGACTTCCCCTCCTTGCCCGCACCCGAAAGGTCAAGGGATTGGTGACTAGCATCAATAGATACTACACATGGTCTTTGTCTCAATTATGTAACCATGTATAATCATAATCCTGTACTTTCCCATACATCATCATGCATACAATAAGTGAAATATTCATACAGACATTACAACACAAATAGTGTACAACTGTCCCTGGACCCATGTCTAGGATACAATACATAATCAATACAACATACAATACTGTCTCATACATCAGAGTAGTAGGCATATCCTCCTGAAAGAAAGTTCTCCACTAGTCTTGGGTCACACCTGAAAAGGGTAAACAACAAGTAGAAGTGAGCTACAAGCTCAGTAGGTAACCCCAAAACTCTACATCATACAACACATATAAGTCTATGCTATATGCTCAATGTACTTGTGCATCGTGTAGTGTGTAGAATCATTAGGACTCAGCCTACAAACAAACATCAGGACCCAACCTGCAAACAAACATCAGGTCCCTACTTGCCCACACAAGACAGCTTATACATGATCCTCAATAGGATCCTAGCTCAGGGCACTCAGCACCAGCTCCACGAGCTCAACGGCTCAACTCAGGCCACAACCTGTCATCATGAGCTCAACCACATAGCACAACCTGTATATCCCGGTGAGAACACAAACAAGTAACAAAGCCCAAGGCCCAAATCCTTAAATCAACACACCAACACCTGTATGACATTATGGTTCACAACACTTCCTTTATAACTAAGGTCAGTCTTCACAAATATAATGACCCGTGTTTCGGTATGTGAGGAGTTAGTCATAGTTATGCCTTTTGAGTGGAAATTGTTAGGCTTTGGGAAATTTCTTCTCATACTCATTAGCTAGAACACTTTGTATGTCGATAAGCAAGCATAAGGCAAGAGATGAGCCCAAGAGGACACTTTTAGAGGGTGTAAGTGATAATGCATGTGACAATGCCTTTGTCACGTGTAGTGAGGTTTTTGCATGGGAGCCTTCTAGACTAAGTTATAAGGCTTGTGGTAAAGTTTTATGCCATTTGGAGGTTGCACGTGACAATGGATTTTGTCACGTGCAGCCATATTTTTGCAACGTCGTCTTTGATTTGTTATGCTAGTAATGTTTTCCCAAAGGGCCATGTTCAAATGGTGAGTAGTTTGTCCTGTGTGGAAGCGGAAAGGTTAAAACATGTTCCATTTATCAAAACTACATTGTTTTGATAAGTGGGGTGTCTATATAAAGAGGTGGAGGTCTTTTTGTTTTAGGTTTAGGGTTTCTTTCCGTCAGGCGCTGTAGCTGTCGAGAGAGAGAGAGAGAGAGAGAGAGGATCTCTTGATCGCTGCTGTGGTGATTTGCGTGGGTGGACGGCATCTAACGTATAAGCAAGGGCAAGGAGGATCCTTTTGAGGTAGGGATTCTGTCCTTTCTTGAACCCAATTCCAGGGTTAAGGCCTGTGGTAGATGTTTTGGTAGATTATTCATGTTTATTAATAAATATAAATATATATATACGTAAATTCATATAGGTGTGATCTCCTATATGAATGTTGTCCTTCAATGGCAAGTTGTTTGGTTTTGACGTTGAGTTCGGGGTCTGAGGACTTTTTGGGTTCGTTTGCATGGCAGTGGGCCTTAGAGGCCGTTGGGATGTTTGCGTTGTTCATTAGGCTTTGTCTCCAGAGTAGGCCTCGGGAAAACTTTGGGGGTTTTTCGGGGGAAATATATTTGATATGATAATTATGTTTGATGTGTTAATTAAGTTTGACATGATGATAACGTGGATATGTTAATGATGGTTTGTGTGTGGGTTGTTGAATACCTGTCTATCTGATTTGTTGTGATTGTGTGATTAAGTGTGTGCCATGAGAATTTGTAGAGCTTGTGTGGCTGAGGTTGTGGAAGCCTGTGTGGCTGTGGAGCCTGTATGGCTGTGAATGTGGAGCCTGTGTGGCTGTGTATGTGGAGCCTGTGTGGCTGTGGCTGTGGTTGTACCTGTTCTTGTGACTTGTTTGTGTTGACATATTATTTTGGATGTTGATTATACATGTTTAAATACTTGTACCATGACACTGCACCCGTACACGTTGACATGTAGATACTAGGAGCATGGGATGGGTTGGGGAGACTTGATCCCTACTGAGCTGTGGTTGCTCACCCCTCCTACTATGTTTCTTTTCTTTTCAGGAACCTACAAGCATTTGGTGGGGACACCAAGGTGGAAGACAGTTCTGCTTGTTGTTTTCTTTAAATGTTATTTAGTTTTATGATATTTTGTGGGACCTTTGTAAGCCCAGTGAGAAAATGATGCAACCCAAGTAGAGAAAGATTGTAAAAAGGTTTTGACTGAAATAAAGGCATGTTTGGTTTGTAAACATTTATTGTGGGTTGAAATTAATAAAGATATATGTTTTTGTCTTGTGGTTGTCTATTGTGGTTGTGTGTGGTGTCAGGTGTGGAACTATTTGTCTCAACCCCTTGCACACCGAGTGAGTAAAGGGGAGTCACGAACCGGTTTCCTTAGGTTGGAAGTCCGGGGCATGACAATATGGTATCAAAGCATGGTCTAGTTGACCTAGGGTAGGGGGCGGATCTGGTTATTTTGAGTCCTTTGAAGGAGCCTGGAGGGACGTGCCTGATCAACATGGTCCTCTTTGAGCCTCTAAGGTGTACTTGGGGTAGTCTAGTCTTGTGGTAGGATTTACATGCATTGGCATTAGGGCACTAGTTGCATTTGTTGTCTATGTGTGATTGTGTGGATAATTGAGATAAAGCATGTGATAGGAAAATACGAAGCACGTGATTTAATCTGTGCAACTATGATTTTATGATAATTTGAGATGTGTGCTTATGAAATTGCTGATTGTGCAATGTGATTTAATGAGAACTGAAATGTGTGCAAAGTGTGTAATGTCATGTGATAATTTAATTGATAGATGGGGTAGAGGTAGTGACACGCGATAGATTTCGAATGCGTTTTGACGATTGTCTTTCTTACTTCGTGTAGTAAGAATGCCACCGAGAGAGCGACGCAAAATCTAGGGCAGTGGCTGATGAGTCATCTACCCATGAGGGTCTAGGTGCGGGACAGCCCGCTAGAGGGAATGAGTTGTTGCTGGCGCAGCCGCGAGAGGGCATCCGACAGGAAATCCAGGAGCTGAGGGAGGGTATCTGACAAGAGGTACGGGGAGGAAGCTGCTTGTGAGATGCGGCAAGACAACAGGTGGTGCCACCACCACCACCACTAGTGGGGGAGTTACCTTGTGAGGATGAGAGTTCACCTGGGTGGTGTACCAATTCACCGTGTAGAGGATGACGTGGTGATGAACTTCTGAAAAGAGCAACCTCCGAGATTCAAGGGAGAGGGGGATCCAGTGATAGCTGAGCACTGGTTGAGGCAAGTTGAGCATATGTTTTCCTTTCTCCTACCCTGGGAGGAGGATAAGGTGAGGCTGGCCATTCGGCAGCTAGAGGGGAATGCCTTGGAGTGGTGGCAGAGTGTCGCGGGAAGCCGTGAAGTGCAGTTCATGTTGTGGGATGAGTTCCTGTAACTCTTCCATGATGAGTTCTTTCCTGAGTCGTTGAGATGGCAAAAGAGGAAGGAATTTGGAAGCTTGAAGCAGGGATCAAGAATGGTGCCCGAGTATGAGCGCGAGTTCGGGAGCTTAAGTAGATTTGCTCCGAGACTGGCAGGGGGAGGACCTAAAGGCCCACAAGTTCACCTTGGGTCTCAGGCCAGCCCCTAGGCAGAGGGTGGCGATTCTGTGGTTGAGGACCCATGTTGAGGTTGTTGAGACAGCTCGTATAGCTGAGAGGGAGCTGGATGATGGGAGGCAGACCCATCAGGGTCGTCCGTTGCAGGGTGGGTCTGATCGTGATTCAGGGTCCTAGAGACCTAAGACCAAGGAGGGAGGTAGCAGTTCCTTCCGCGGCAGGGGTCAACCCTCAATGAACCCAAGAAGGTTCACCTTTGGAGGCAGCGGGCAGGGAGGTTCAGTAGGAGGTCTCCCTAGCGGTTGTCATTGCTGTGGGGAGCAAGGCCACTACAAGAGGGAGTGTCCCAACAAGGACTGGCGATGCAAGAGCTATGAACGAGAGGGCCATTTGAGCCGGGTTTGTAGGAGCAGCAATAGCGGAGCAGGAGGCATGACATCCAGCATGAGGAGTGATGCTAGTTTCTGTGCACCAGCAGAGAGACCAGCTTGTCAGTGGCAGGCTAGCTAGGCAGGATCCAGCCAGTCTCGACTTCAGAGGAGGCCGGAGCGACAGCAGACTGATGTTGCAGGCAGTCATAGCGGGAACTGTTTAGTGAGTAAACCAACCAGTGGCACGGGCCAGGGGGAGGGTGTTTGCCGTGAATGTGACACCCCAAGAGGAGGCCGAGTTACCACCTCCACCGACGGAGGGAGGGCCAGGACCATCGGTGGTTAGAGGTACCCTTTTCATCTCTCATAAGCTTACTTCTGTTCTTTTCGATACGGATGCATCATGTTCATTTGTTGCTGAGCTTGTAATTGATGGCTTGGGGTTAGTATGTGTTGAGGCACAGAGACCCCTAGTTGTGGAGTCTCCGGTGGGAGGTATGGTTGAGGTGCGACGTGTTTGCCGTGACTGTATGTTAACCATAGGAGCTGTGGAGCTTAGTTTTAATTTGTATGTGATGCCATTGAGGACGTTTGATCTGATCTTGGGTATGGATTGGCTTATGGCTTTCCAGGCCAAGAAAGATTGTTATCGGCGGCGTGTATCATTCGTGTCACCTGCGGGGGTTTCTTGCACCCTGCAAGGGGAGTGGGATTGTGAGGCGAGTCGGGCTTGACCTGTCACGCCCCGAATTTCCAACCCGAGGAAACCGGTACGTGACTCCCCATTCACCCACACGGAGGGCAATGGGGTTGGATTACCGGATGCCACACAAGCAAGTCTAACAATTACAATAAATCAAATAAGCCACATCTTTATTAAATTCCAAAACATCAAAGGTTCACAAAACAACCAAGTCCCTGATTACAGTTTAATCCCTTAGTACATTCCCCTCCCTGGGGTTACATAAATCATAAAAGTACATTACTGAAATGAACAATAAAGTGGAGAGGGTCTTCCACCTTGGTGTATCCACCTAACGCCTGTAAGTCCCCTGGAAAACAAACAAACACGGTAGGAGGGGTGAGCAACCACGGCTCGGTAGGGATCATGTCTCCCAACCCATCCCATGTTCCTAGCATCTACATGCCATGTGTACAAGTGCAGTGTCGTGATACAATAATTTCAACAGACATAATAACAACCACATCAACAATTTACAATCTTCCACTGCCACACAGGCTAACACTTTAACTACAAGTGATTTAACCGCCTCTTCAGGCCAAGTTATTTAACCGCCTCTTCAGGCCAAGTGATTTAACCGCCTCTTCAGGCCAAGTGATTTAACCGCCTCTTCAGGCCACTGGTTTAACCGCCTCTCAGGCAAAGTTATTTAACCGCCTCTTCAGGCCAGATACCACAGTCAAGCACACAACACACATGGTCACTCAAGCATACAACCAAACACTTGGTGTGCACCCGTTCACAAGCGCACAAACCCAACCATTCAGGCCATAGAGCAAACACCCAGCATACATACATACACTAAACCACAAGTCCAGTCGCACGGACATATTACCAAACAATTAATGGGCATATACACACAGCTAAGTTCACACAGGCATTTCATCAAACATGTAGCAGGCATGTCATACAGGCATTTTATCAAACACTTTTCATGCATCACACAAACACCAGAAACACCAAAATCGCTATTGAAGGCCAACATTCATATAGGAGGTCACACCTATATGAATTTACATATAAATAATATAACAAATATAACTCATATTCTGCCCTAGGACCCTAGGACAGAGGAGGATTTAGGAAGAACAGAATCCCTACCTTACAACAGATCTTCCTTGCTCCCGCGCTAAACGCCGTCCTCCCCACGCAAGATGCTCCCAGAAGAACCAAGAACTCCCCTTCCCTTCTCTCTCTAGCTCTCTCTCTCTCTACGACGGCTGCAGCAGCTGAAGTGAACCCTAAACCTAAAACAGAGAGCTTCTCCTCCTTATATAGACAACACAACATCAAAACGACGTAGTTTTGATTAAGTGAATCCCAGCATCAAAACGACGTAGTTTTGATCACACAAGTTAGCACCTTTCCGCACCCATATAGGCCAAAATACTCAGAATCTCAACATGGTCCTTTGGAGAAAGTTCCTTAGAATGTCAAAACCAAGGGAACCATGCAAAAATATGCCTGCACGCCAATTTGCACGTGAATTCCCCAATTCACGTGCAACTCCATATGCACTCCAAATGCTCTCAAACTTCACCCCTAGCCTCCTTGCATCATTTAGAAGACAACCACACTTGCACGTGAATTGGACCCATATCACGTGCACCTCACATACATGTCCATTTGGCCTGAAACTTCTGTGGTAGATAGAGGACACCATTCTAAGCATCTTTCCTTTTGCACGTGAATTCATTGGAGTCCATTTACTAGGTCAAAATCTAGAAAAACTCTACTCAGGAGGCAAAACTAACTAACTCAAGGTACGGGTCCTTATATGACCGGTGTTGGACCAGTGGGGTGCCATTACCCACAAGTTGGCAGCCCTAAGTTTTGCTGAGGAGGGAAAGATGGGAAAAAGGGTGTGGCCAGCAGTTGTTGACCAATTTCAGGATGTCTTTGTAGAGGAGTTGAGGAGTTTACCACCTAAGAGGAGCGTGGAGTTCACCATTGAGTTGGTACAGGGGACGGGTCCAATCTCCCAAGTGGCTTACCATATGGGAGCAACTGAGTTAAGGAAGCTTCAAAGGCAAATAAAGGAGACAGTGAACCAGGGGTATATCAGGCCGAGTACCTCACGTTGGGGGTGCTCCAGTGCTCTTTGCAAAGAAGGCAGATGGCACGCTTCGTCTTTGCATTGACTATAGCAAGCTGAATTTGGTGACTGTGAAGAACAAGTATCCGTTACCTCGGATAGATGACTTGTTTGACCAGTTGAGTGGGGCCCAATAGTTTTCCAAGATAGATCTGCGATCAAGGTATCACCAGTTAAGGGTTAGGGAGGAGGACATCCCAAAGACTGCTTTCCGGTGCCGGTATGGGCATTATGAGTGGGTAGTGATGCCTTTTGGGCTCACAAATGCACTAGCAATGTTCATGATTTTGATGAACAGGTCTTTGCATATTTGGATTCTTTTGTGGTGGTATTTATAGATGATATTTTCATATATTCCAAGACGGAGAGGGAGCATCTAGAGCATTTGGCAACAGTGTTGCAAACCTTGAGGGACCAGCAGTTGTTTGCTAAGTTTAGCAAATGTGAGTTTTGGATGCAGGAGGTTCATTTTCTTGGCCATGTTATGTCAGCTAAGCGGGTTAGAGTAGACCCATCTAAGATTGAGGCTGTATCATCGTGGGAGAGGCCAACCAATGTTTTCAAGATTCATAGTTTTCTTGGCTTGGCGGGGTATTACCGTTGTTTTGTGTTGGACCCCATTTTGTCCTGGTTGGACATACTAACCCCATTTTGATATACCTTTCTGCCCATGCCATATACCTTGATGAACAGGTCCACAATGATCCCATACTTTCAAGGAATGGTTTACCCCAATTTGCACGAGATGGATACAATTGACACTTACGGGGGAGTCCAAAATTAATGATTTCTGCTACAAGTCCTTGAAGCGCCCCAAGACCAACACCAGGTGATGGAGGATGAAAATTGGAGACCAACGCACTTGACCGAGCTCAAATCGGACTTAAAATGAAGAAGTTATGGCCAAAACAATTTTCGGCAGAAAAAGTCAAAACGTGGCAAAAGATGGTCAATGCCCCTGGTCAAATCGCCCGAAAAAGTGGCCATGTGAAATTCTTCAAAGCGTTAATATAGGCGAATACGGATCTCCCCAAACAATCCCTGGAAAGTTATCCATTTTTGCATTTTAAGTGAAGGGTAAGAAGGTAATTAAAAGTAAAAAAAAACAAAAAAAAAAACAAAAAAAACTTCGGGGTTGATCGTTGACCTGCCGACACCTCGACCCATTGACCTTCGAAGCCTCGAAGCATCGAAGCCCCAAAGCCCCGAAGCCTCGAAGCCCCGAAGCCTCGAAGCCAAGTCTCGAAGCATCGAAGCCTTGAAGCCCCGAAGATTCGAAACCTCGAAGCCCCGCTGCCGACACTCTGACCTACGACTCGCCCCTTCGGACTTTCGAACCTTGTGAAGATGCCAGGACTTACGACGCCAAGACTTGCGACAATCCAACCTTCGACCGTTGACCATTGACCGTTGACCTGCCGACACTTCGACCTTCGACCCTTCAACCCTGGACACTCGAAGCCTATAAACCTGCTGACACTTCGACCTTCGAACCTTGACCCGGACGCCTGTAAGCCTTCGACCCTTCGACCCTGGACACTTGAAGCCTATAAACCTGCCGACACTTCGACCTTCGAACCTCGACCCGGACGCCTGTAAGCCTTTGACGAACGGGTATTTCGTGAGCAAAACCCAAGTGAGGGTTAAGCTACTGTCGTTTAAATCCCTTCTCAAAATATTAATTCCCTTAACTAATGCTAAACAAAATAGCGACAAGAAAGGGGTCGATCCCACAGAGATTACCAAGTTATCTAGCTTTAACTCAAATCACCAAATTAATCTTGCTTAAAACAATGTCTTGGCAAAAACGAAATCTTTTTATAACTAAAGATCTAATTTTTATTTGGTTTTCTGAATAAACAAAGAAAGCAAATTGATTTTAGGATTAAAATTGCAAGGATTAAAGGCATCTAGGGTCACAATTTCACCTCCCTATGTTATCTCTCCTGGTTCATGGTATTAGGGTTGTCCTGATTGAAAACATGCTAAATATAAGCCAAGGACAACAAATGGTCATTGAGTTCCTTTTGAGAGTTGTATGCCAGAATGGTCATCTAAACACACAAACATGCAAAGCCAATAAATCATACTTGCAAAAGGATAATGATCACACCAATTACAAATAAGTTATGAATCTCAATCCGCCCTAGACTAGGGCTAAGAATACCAAGGTGTACATCCAAAGATAGAAATTAAGAACACATTCATAAAACATGTAAAACTTCAATCATCCAAACCCAATATTCATAAACACAGCAAAGCAACAAGGGAGCTACATTGCTCCCCTAGATTATAAAAACTACTCACGCATGATTACAAGCAAAACCATAGCAGCAAAAGCTGAACTTCTTCTTCTAATCCACGCGCACAACAAGGCTTCAAATCCAGGCTCCAAAATCCGCGACGGCTGCTCTCCTAGGTCAAGGAGCAACCTCCAAGTCGTGAAGCCTCTCTCTCTCTAAAAACGTGTAGGGGGGTCTAGGATGTCTAGCGGGGGTGTGGAGGCTTTATTTATAGAGGTTGGATGGGCTTTGAGGTGTGTACCCTAACCCATCTATCAAAACGACGTAGTTTTGATAAGTGACACTCCAAACTTTAAAATCTCTATCTTCCATCCACAATTTGGACATGGGCCTTCAGGAACAAATGATCGGCATGGAAAAACGATAGGATCGGTCCAAAAATATCTCTGCACGCCAATTTGCACGTGATATGATGAATTCACGTGCAGCTCCAAATCAGCTCAAACTTCTTCCCAAGCTTCCTTGCATCCTCTAGAGGCCTGAGAAGCAAAAATATGCTTGCACGTGAAATGGGTGAATTCACGTGCAGATCCAAATGCTTCTGAAATTTCTGTGGTAGGTAGAGGACATCATTCTAAGCAACTTTTTGTTCTTGCACGCCAATTGTTTGAGGCCATCTACTATGTCAAAAGTGAGCTCCAAAATCTGCCAAAACAGCTTAAAAACGCATGTATTTGCTAATAGCATCTTCCTAGGGGTTAGAGCAAATATATATAATATATGAAGCAATAAGGCTCTAATCATGCTCTTAAACATCCTAAATAAACACTAGAATAACGGCATAAAATGCACGTTATTAAATACACCACATTTGAACCATAGCTTGTCCTCAAGCGAAAACATATAAGCATGCAAAAAAAAAAAAAAACTAAACACGCAGTCAAACGAAAGAAAAATAAAATAACAATCAAGGAGAATCATGGTTTCCTAAGCATGCAACTCTATCATGATGAAATGGGAATTTAAGCATCAAAATGAGTCATAGCTTAGTTCATTCATGTCCATATCCCTAGTCCAACAACCTTGCAATATCACCACTTAAATTTCAGATATGGGCAAGCAATCCATGATAAAATAGCACCTAGTTTCCCTTTAAGTTCTTACCAAGGATAAGCAGCCTCACTCAAATATAATAATTCTCAAGCCCAATACCTATCAATGAACAATGGATGGAAAACTCTATCTCTACACTCGCCATCAGCTATTGATTAAGTACTTGCCAAGCAATCATGAGAGTTCCCTATTGTGCTCATCAAAGAAAACACACTCTCTATTCTACTTTATTTGAACTCACACGCTAGACTAAACTCAATAAACTCACACTCTATTCTAATAACTGATAAAACAAAACCATGAGCTAAAGAATCAACACTCTCAAAACAAAATTCAGCCAAAGTGGCTACCAAACTAACTAATCACACATAAGCATCAAGCCAATGTGGCTTTTATTCTGAATCTTTCTCTTTTTTTTTTGTTTTTGTTTACTCACATAACACATAAATAAGATTGATTTTTCTAATGCATACCCCTTGCCATTTTGCTACATAAGGAGAGACAGAAATTCATTGATGTCTCACATCCCATTTCCCAATTAAGTGATGACTTTTTCACATTCTATATCACAGCCTTTTCCAATAATATCACAAAATAAAGAAAAGAATGCAAAGACACGACCAAGTGACTTAGAAGTCTTGCACCCTAACTCCACACAGCAAACACTGAGCACTAATAAGTAATCACATGCTTACTTGACTCCTACCATTAAATAACCAATGTTGAATGCAGAGAGGAGTATCAAATCAAACTATTACCCATACCCTAAAATGGCACTCAAAGGCTAAAAGAAGCTGTTCTCATTTTTCATTTCTTTTTCACTCAACTTTAAGGGTTACTTAGGTCTATCATAGCATTTCATGCTCAGCTAATATTCAAACTTCAGCTCCAAAAACATGGTGATATCATTCAAAAGATAAAGACATGATCAAACTAAATCAGAGCACATTTTAACTATTCAAAAACCCCTATCACAACATGATACTAATGTGGCATAAAAAATTAAATTTTAAGCCAAAATTGCATACTTAATATCCATGCCTCCACAAGCAAATCATTCAAGCAAACAACTCAAACAATCATGCAACTAAAAATAGTTTTTTTTAAAAAATAATTATAAATAAAACATGCAATCACAACATAAAAGACAAGCAAGTGGCTCAAGTCACTCCCCATACACCACACTTAAAATATGCTATGTCCTCATGGTATAAAATAGGGAGTAGGAAAATACTTACCTCTCAGTTGGCAAGCTGTAATAGTAGATGACATTGGCCACCATTCGTGGTATAAAAGAGGTCCATGTCCCTTGCAAAACAAGCCCTTAACACCTGAGAGTTAATGAAGTCTTCAAATACTGCTTGACTTTCAGCAAGATGATAAGGCTGGATTAATGATTAAATGGATAGGAGGGCCAAGAAGGTCTTCCAGGTTCACAGGCATGTATGTACCCCAAGAGACAGGATGTATAACAGGCACATGAGCCTGAGAATATGCAGGATCAGTAAAAGGCTGGAAGGGTGAATACCCTTCTGCTGGCTCTGTCTCCTCTTGAGGCTGATAGTAGGATGGCCTAGCTGAAGATTCTGGTTGAGGTGGATCCGCCTGGGCTGGATAAGAAACTTCGGGGGATGGAGAGGGTTCTTCATCAGATATCTCCACTATAGGAGAACGTTTTGATGCTTTCCTCTTGCTCAAGGCCTTCATTTTGCCTAGGAGGCCTTTGACTTCTTTGTTGTCCTTCCTCAGGGCTTCCACCTCGCGCTGGGTTCTGGCATTTGCCTCCCTGAGCTGCTGTGTTTCTTGCCTCCAAGCTTCGGTAGATGCAGCAGGAGGAGCTTCTGGGGCTTCCCATGCTCGAGGAGATGCATGAGCAGCTACGTTTGGGGCCTCCCATGCTCTGGTTCTAGGTTGTGAAGTAGCTTGTTGATCTCCAGAGATGAGGGCCATTAATTCTTCAAATTGGGCACTAGTGATGTGCCCATTAGTGACTGCCCAATTGATTACATCCACTTCGCTCACCACCTGCCCACGAATGCCTTGAAAGAAATTGAAAATATCTTCTTTGTGTACATTGAACTGCATGTACATGGCAGTGAGTCGTAGATAGCCCGCTTCCTTTGATCCACATGAGGAGAGGTCTCCCTTGCAAAGTCAGTGGATCGCTCCACATGAACACTGTGCCTAGCGGGCTGTGATGGAGGAGGAACATTGGTTGCCCAATGACCTCTGGTACTGATCCCCAAACCCCCTTCAGCATGCAATACTCTTAAAACCCAATGAGAAGGAAAAGTGATGCTATCCATGGAGGAAAAATGCAAAGCAGGCATGCTTTGAAATATCAAACACAAAAATCTGCCATTTATCTGCTTTGATGAGTTTTTCTTCCACCATTTCAAAATGGTAGTGGCCCAATCCACATTTAGCATATAATCAATGCTATACATCAACTCCAGGTGTGGCTTAGGCACACTATCTATCCCACTGGTCCGAATCAATAAGCATTTCCTACCAGGTATGCTAGGCATCTAAATTTTCCAACAAAACCATTCTTGGTATCGCGCCTTCGACTTTGAAATTTTCTAGCATAGTTGCATGCAGTACCAAATTCTCCTAGGCTTAGCTGAGGAAAGCTATCACTGGGTGCAGGGAGGTTAAAGCAATGTCTAATAATTTCAGGGGTAATTCTGATATAAACCCCTTTCACAACCCCTATCAATTCATCCTCACTCATAGAGACAGATGCATAAAATTCTTGTAGGGCAGAGTAGGAAATAGCTGGCTGGGCAGATACTAACCTTTGTAAGCTCAGATTTTGAATTTTAAGAGCCACCTCTCTAGCCCAGCCCAGCTCAAGCCTCCAAAGCTGCATATCAAGAGCATGCCCCAAGAGTATCTCCTCTTCAGGTTGGCTATCAGCACTAGGTGAGTGCACCTCCTCCTAGTCAGTCCTCCTTGTGCGCACCATCTTTGAAATGAGAATAAAGAGCAAAGAGCAGAAAATTGAAGAGCAAGAGAGCAAAAGAGCAGAGTTTCTCTAATACTCAGATCTGGAGTGATTTTGGTGTGGAAGCCTTTGAAGATGGCCTCTCTTTATATAGCGTACAGAAGGAAAGGTGCTCCAATTGGCGTGATACACGTGCCCCTAAATTTCAGTGTTCGACCAAAATAGCCCTTGCACGTGAATTGGCTGAATTGGCGTGCAGGTCAGAATCTTCCCAAACTTTGGTGGTGGGTCCCCCTTGAGCTGGCAAGCAATAGTCCCTTCTGCACGTGAATTGTATGAAGCTTCTAGGAGGGCTAAAATCGGTAGTTTGCATTTTTGAGCCTCCATATGACAGCTAGCAATTCGCGTGCAAGAGTAAACGTGATTCACATGGTCTTCATCTACCATTCCAGAAAGTTACAGCTCATCTACCTTGACTTTGACTTTAAAAATAATTCCACAAGTTCAGGACCCAATAATTTGCTCATCCTACAAATGGTTAGTTAAGAAAGAAGCAAAGTCTCCTGCACAATGGTTAGCTTGCAAACAAATTTATTGAATAAAATAAATAAAAGAAAATAACATAAAATAAAACATAGCAATAAACATTGGGTTGCCTCCCAACCAGCGCTTTATTTAAAGTCTGTAGCTAGACTTTCGGTTATGATCATGCAATGGTGAAAGAGAGGGAATCAACTATCTCCCTCCGAGTTGAATCAAAGTATGGTTTCGATCTGTTGCCATTCACCCAAAATTTCTTGCCATCTACAAACTTGGAGCTCAAAGCTCCCATATGGCTTCTTATCAACTATCACAAAAGGTCCCATCCACTTGGACCTTAATTTTCCAGGAAATAACCTCAACCTTGTGTTAAATAGAAGAACTTTCTGCCCTAAGGTTAAAGGTTCATTGTTGAGTTGCCTATCATGCCATTTCTTAGTTCTTTCTTTGTAAAATTTAGCACTATCATAGGCATCCAGCCTAAGCTCATCTAACTCAATTAATTGAGTCATCCTAAGCACCTTGCTCTCTTGTGGGTTAAAATTTAACTTCTTCAAGGCCCAATGAGCCTTGTGTTCTAGTTCCACAGGCAAGTGACATGCCTTACCATATAGAATACGTAAGGTGACATCCCAATGGGAGTTTTGTAAGCGGTCCTATATGCCCATAAGGCTTCATCAAGCCTTTGAGACCAATCTTTCCTATTGGCTCCAACAGTTTTCTCTAAAATGGCCTTAATCTCTCTGTTGGACACTTCTGCTTGTCCATTAGCTTGCGGGTGGTAAGCTAAAGACTTCCTATGAGTGACACCATACTTGTTCAATAACTTGTCAAACAATTTGTTGCAGAAATGACTACCCTCATCACTGATTATAGCCCTTGGTGTCCCAAAATGGCTAAAGATGTTCCTAGTAAGGAAGTGAGTCACAACCCTAGCATCATTCACTCTAGTAGGAATAGCTTCTACCCACTTAGACACATAATCCACAGCAAGCAAAATGTATGAATACCCATTAGAATTGGGGAATGGCCCCATGAAGTCAATGCCCCAAATGTCAAAAATTTCAACTGGAAGGATTCCAGTTAAGGGCATCTCATTTTTCCTAGACAGACCACCTACCCTTTGACATCTATCACACTTTTTGATGTAGACATAGGTGTCTTTCACCATGTGAGGCCAATAAAAGCCACCTTGCATGATTTTAGCCACAGTTCTTTGCACCCCAAAGTGGCCCCCATAATGTGATGCATGACAATGATGTATTATGTCATCTACCTCCTCCTCAAGGACACACTTTCTAATGATTTGGTCTGGACACCTCCTATAGAGAATAGGGTCTTCCCAAATGTATTTCTTAGCATCCACTACCAACCTCTTTCGCTGATGGTAGTCCAATTGCTTGGGTATAAACCCAGTGGCTAAATAATTTGCTATGTCAGCAAACCAAGGAAGATGATGCACCTCAAACAACTTCTCATCAGGAAAGTCATCTACAATGGGTAGAGACTTAGGTGCATTCTCCACACGGGAGAAGTGATTAGCCACAGAATTTAGGGCTCCCTTTGTGTCTCTAATTTCAAGGTCAAATTCCTGTAAGAGGAGAACCCACCTAATCAAGCGTGGCTTAGCTTCTTTTTTAGCAAACAAATATTTCAATGCAGCATGATCAGTATAAACAATGATTTTAGACCACAAAAGGTAGGATCTAAACTTGTTGCAGCCAAAAACCACGGCTAGCAACTCTTTCTCAGTGGTGGTATAGTTCCAGTGACCACCATCTAAGGTCATACTAGCATAGTAAATGACCCTAAACACCTTTTCTCGCCTTTGCCCTAAGACTACCCCCCACAAGCATAATCACTCGCATCACACATTAGCTCAAAAGGCTGAGCCCAGTCAGGTGTGACTATAACAGGTGCAGTGACTAACTTACCCTTGAGGATGTTGAAAGCTTCTAAGCAATCTGCATTAAACTCAAAGCTTGTGTCTTTTTCTAACAAACTACTCATGGGTTTTGCAATTTTTGAGAAGTCCTTAATGAATCTCCTATAAAAGCCAGCATGGCCAAGGAAACTTCTCACTCCTTTTTCATTGGTTGGAGGTGGCAGAGTCTCAATAGTGGAGATTTTTGCCTTGTCTACCTCCAAACCATGTGCAGACACCTTGTGCCCTAGAACTATCCCCTCAGTTACCATGAAATGGCATTTCTCCCAATTTAGGACTTGTTCCTTCTCCTCACATCTCTCTAAGACCACATCTAGATTTTTCAAGACCTTGTTGGTAGGAGGAACCAAACACCGAAAAGTCATCCATGAAGACCTCCATGATCTCCTCAACCAAACCCTAAAAAATGGCCATCATACACCTTTGAAAGGTGGTAGGGGCATTATAAAGCCCAAATGGCATTCTCCTACATGCAAAAGTGCCAAAAGGGCACGTGAAGGTGGTCTTTTCTTGGTCCTCGGGCTTAACCATGATCTGATTATACTCGGAATAGCCATCTAAAAAGCAGTGTGACTATACCGGACTAACTTATCCAACATTTGATCAATGAAAGGAAGAGGAAAATGATCCTTCCTAGTAGCCTTGTTCAGCTTTCTATAGTCAACACACACTCTCCACCCCGTCACAGTGCGAGATGGGATCAATTCATTTTTCTCATTTTTAATCACGGTCATGCCCCCTTTCTTGGGCACAACATGCAATAGACTCACCCACTCACTATCGGAAATAGCATAAATTATACCCGCATTTTTCCATTTTAAAATTTCTTTTCTAACAACTTCTTTCATGGCAGGGCTTAATCTTCTTTGTCTTTTAGCAGTGGGTTTAAAATCATCATTCATCAAAATTTTATGCATGCAAATCCCTGGACTAATACCCCCTAATGTCTTCAATGTTCCATCCTAGGGCCTTTTGTGTTTCCTAAGGACTTCTAGCAATTGAGTGCACTCCACATCATTCAAATTAGAAGCAACAATGATAGGGAATTGATTTGTAGAGTCTAGAAATTCGTACCTTAGGTGTCCAGGCAGCTCCTTCGGTTCGGGAGCTGGAGGCACGTCATCTTCTTTTCTCCTCCTCGGCTTGCTCCCAGAGAGTTTGTAGTTTGCTCATCTTCCTCACTGTCAAGTACATCTCTTCATCTTTTTGAGCTTCTATAGGTGAAGGGCTCCATTATTGGTTGTGGTAATTTCTTCGCCAAGTAGTCTTCCTCCAATTCCTCAAGGTCTTCAACCCAAAGGCATTCCTCCTCCTCTTGACCTTGCAAAGCCTTCCCCATGTGGAAGACTAAGGTCTCCTCATTAATTCTCGAGTTAGCTGCCCTTGAGCAACATCAATCAATGCACAACCCGTTCCGAGAAACGGTCTTCCAAGGAGTAGGCCGAACTCCTCTATCTTCTTCCATCTCCAAAACTACAAAGTCCGCTGGAAATATGAAGGAGCCCACTTTGACTAACACGTCTTCAATTATCCCTTCAAGCCTTCCAAGAGGACCGGTCAAGAACCGCAATGATATGGAAGTGGGCTTCATGCCCTTAAGCCCAAGCCGCTTGTACAAAGCAAAGGAGATCAAATTGATCTTGGCCCTTAAATCACATAGGGCTGTTCTTTGTGGTGCATTGCCAATCACACAAAGGAGATTAAAACTGCCCGGATCTTTATGCTTGATGGGCAAACTCTATTGAACAACACTTGCTCACCTCGTTAGTGGCTGCGACCGTCTCATGATCCCCATATTTCCTCTTCTTCTTCACAAAATCTTTGATGTATTTTCGTACCTCAGACTCTGCTCCAAGATTTCCACAAATGGAATGTTAATTTCAAGCTTCTTAAACAAACTCGGAAAGTGCTCATACTCTTCCTCAACCCTCCGGTTCCTCGACCTGCGAGGAAATGGCATAGAGAGCCTGAGCTCTTACCTCTGTTCTTCGACTATTGGTCCTTCTTTTCTTGCACTCTTTCTTGACTTTATCTGATTTTCCTTGGTCATCGGCTTCCAAGGGTCCGTTTTGTTCTTCCTGGAATTGCCTTCTTCTTAGGCTCTTCAGCTTCTTTCGATGCCTTCCCGCTTCTTAGAGTAATAGCCTTGCAGCCTCTCCTTGGGGTTCACCTCGGTATCACTTGGAAAAGATTTAGCTGAGACTCCTTGATTCACATTCTGGGCCAAACTTACAAGCAGCTTTTCTATATTCTTCATTGAAGATTCCATGGTGACTACCCTTTCCTCCAAATTATCCTCTCCTTTGGTTGGCTCATCCACATTCTGATATACCCTTGCTCTTTGCTGTTGAGGCTGAGGTTGTTTCTGCTCGAATCTTGGAGGTGGGTGTAAATAATTATCCGTAGCATACGGATTCTGCTTCATCCCTGGGGGCACATATTTGTACTGAAATGAGGTATCTCCCCCTCGGTTCTGGTTTTTCTGAAATAGCTGAGATTCTGTTGGTTCCAGGTTGTACCCTTGTTGTTGATGTTGAGGATAAAATTGCCGCTTCCGATATAAGCCCTTTCCTCCAACATAATTTGCTTCTTCACTCTCCACCCAGCCCCTGCCCGGCCATCGGTAAAGCTTGTTGTGATCCTTCAACTTTAAGAGCCAATACTTCCATGCCTTTCACTAAAGCTTGAATTTGTGCTTGCATATCATTGGAAGAATTATCAACCGAAGCTATCTTCTCCCTTGGCTTTGAAGTACGTACATTAGACCACTTGCCAATCAGCTAATGAATGACCTCTCCAATAGCTCTCTGCTGTGTCAGGGCTCTAGATTCATCAAGCATCCTCCAGTAGCTGCATTCACCTTGTCTTGTGAGTGGGACTGAAGACACGTGTAGAAAGATTCAATTTGAATCCACCGGGGTCTTCCATGATCAGGGCATCTTCTCACTAAGTCTTTGAAACGTTCCCAAGCTTCATGAAGAGTCTCCATCTCATCTTGCCTGAATCTGCTAATCTCCCCTCCGAGCTGGATCACCTTGGAAGGAGGGAAGTACTTTGACATGAACTTGGTCCGCATCTCCTCCCAAGTGTTGATTGAACCCGGTTGGCAGATCGTTGAACTAGCCAAGAGCTCTATCCCTTAAAGAGAAAGGGAAAAGCCTTAGCTTTATTGCCTCCTCCGATACATTGTTGATCTTTATGGTGTCGCACATCTGGTAGAACCTTATCAAATCTTGGTGTGGATCATCCACGGTCTGTTCCTCCAAACGCGTTGTTGCTCACCATGTTGATCAACGCCGGCTTTAGCTCGAAGCTATTTGCTTGGACTCTTGTCCGCCGAATCCCGGAATAATGGTCGACATCATTGGCCTCGCATAATCTAAGAAGGTTATGGGCATAAACCGATTACCCTCTTCTTCTGGATGTTGGCCATTGTAATTGGCCCCCTCCTTGCGGTGCACCACCATCAGGCCTTAAATCTGCCATCAATTCACCTCTCGATCTGCTCTAAGCCTTGCAATGCTTCTTGACCCTCACGTGTCGCTTCCCTATTGCTTCTACGCCGAGCTCTGAACAATCTTTCATGTTCCCGATTAAATGGTATAAACTCCTGTCTTGGCATGCACAACTAGGAATTCCTCAAACACTTGGTGTATGTTCCTATAAAACAACAAGAACACACCCAGCAGCTCCGAACAAAAGAAAATAAATAAATAAAAACTCAAAGAAAAATAACAGAAAATAAAAGACAAAATAAAACACCAAGATCAGAATGCAAACAATTTCACTCAATGTTGATTTCTAAAGCTAGTCAACCGTTGAATCCCCGGCAACGGTGTCAATTTGACGAACGGGTATTTCGTGAGCAAAACCCCTTGATAGCACTTGATGGTCCCTTGGAGCCTAGAAGGGGGGGGAAGGGGGGGGGTGAATAGGCTCTTATCGAAACTCTTTTGATCTCTTAAGGCACTACACTAATCTAGTCAAGTGATAGAATCACTGCGGAAGATAACCAGATAGTGGAAGTATTTTGTTTTATTATCAAGAGATAAATACAACAAAATAGAAGCAAGACTCTCTTACACTCTGTTTACAAAGGGATTCACACACTAGCCTAGATTATCTCTTTGAGCTCTTGTGCATACACAGGTTATTCAGGCTCGTTCGCACACATACACTTTTTTTTCACAAATGTACAAGTATGAATATTTATACAAACATTCCTAAGAGAAACCTTGGAACTTGTAGTTCCGGAATGCGTTCAGCACTAACTATTCCTTAGTAATCTCTCTGCCTTGACTGCTGCGGTTTGTGGAGCTCAAGATCTTGGGTTTGAAGAGTATTGACAGACAAGATTTTTAGCCTCTCTAAAAGAGCTAGCTAATGTCGTTAAATAAATTCCCTAAATTTGCACTAAAAGAATAGCAGCAAGCAAGGGGTCGAACCCACAGGGATTAGCCTAGTTCTCTAGTTCTCAAATCTAAACACCCAATTACTATTGTTCTATAAAATGTCTTGGCAAAAAGTTTTCTTTTTTAAACTAAAGATCTAATTTTTATTTGGTTTTCTGAATAAACAAAGAAAGTAAACTGATTTTAGGATTAAGTTTCAAGGATTAAAAGCATCTAGGGTCACAATTTCACCTCCCTATGTTATCTCTACTGGTTCATGGTATTAGGGTTGTCTGATTGAAAACATGCTAAACATAAGCCAAGGACAACAAATGGTCATTGAGGTCCTTTTAAGAGTTGTATGCCAGAATAGTCATCTAAACACACAAACGTGCAAAGCCAATAAATCATACTTGCAAAAGGATAATGATCACACCAATTACAAATAAGTTATGAATCTCAATCTGCCCCAGACTAGGGCTAAAAATACCAAGGTGTACATCCAAAGATAGAATTAAGAACAGATTCATAAATCATGCAAAACTTCAATCATCCAAACCCAATATTCATTTCAAATTTAAATAGAATATCTTAAATCCCTAGTGTCACGACCCGAGCAGCGTGGTGTTAGCGGGACGTTTCTTAGTGGCACGATTCAGGAATGTATTCGTGCTACGTAAAAGGAGAGGGGTTGGTTGAAAGCATAAATGGTGCGCAGCGGAAGGTTCCAGGCAGTTCGTGGAGGAAAACGGATGGAACCCCTTCGGAGTTCAGACGTGCCGACCCGGTTGAATGCGGGGAGCACGCTGCTAGTCGAGGACTTGACGTTGAAGAAGGAATTTGGCCATCCTTACACAAACTGGTCGGGAACTGGAGCCGTTCTCCTGATGAGCCCAGTGGCAGGGTGAAACCAGTCTATGTGCGCCTCAACCCTCAAAGGCTAAACTTAGCAAACCATGGATAGAGAAGCTAAGTGCCGCAAGGGGTTGAGAGGCGCAGGAAACCTGACCCCGTGACACCAATAAGATCCATTGGCATTACCTTATGAGTAGGGTCAGGCTTAAAATCCCCAAACAAATTAAGTTCCCCAACTCAGAGTACTCATTCTCCACAGAATATCACCATTCCCAGAGAAGCCATCAAGTCAAGCTCCTTAATATGGCGAAGCTCAATTTAATAGACCCTTCATGCACAAAAGGGAGTTCCCCACACTACAAGAAATCAGGCCTTTAGTAACACAGAAAGTGTGTTAGCGTAGGATACCGTAACACTTTTTGGGGTGTTAGGTCCGCTTGGCTTATGGAAAGTCCCCGACTTTATTAACACTTTTTGATGCGTTACAATTTTATGTTACGGTAGGTCATACAGTAACACATGTTATTGTATTATGAAACAATTTCGTAAGCTTTTTTTAAGCTTACTATAGAACTCTCTACATAACACTTTTAGTGTCTTACAATTATGTGTTGCCGAAAATCATACAATATGACCTTTTTTGTGTTACGAAAAGTGTCTGACATACCATAAGCCAAGCAGACCTAAAACACCAAAAAGGCTATAAGGTAGATGCCACGAAATACAATGAGCCCCCTCAAATGGTTACAATTATTGGTTTCAATTTCATAAATACCATTAAAGTTCGAAAACTACAAATATTAAAAAAAAAACAAACCATCAAAAATAATAATAATATATTTCCCCATTGAAAAATAGTATTAAGTGTTACAATCCAAAATAAGTAACTATGTTCAAAATACTTTACAAACCATAATACAAATTCAAAATGTCTCAAAACAAAATCCCTAATGTAATCTTCATTCCATGCCAGAATAAATTACCACAAAACTCCATCATTCTGCAAGAAAAAAATAATAATAAGTCTGTCAATATTATTATATATCTATATCATTAATTTGATTTACAAATTGAATGAACAATTACCTTAATTATCACCTTGCATTGAGCACTCCAAGTTCTGGCATTTGTTATTACTTACCTATGCAAGCAGTAATATATAAGTATTAATATGTATCATGGCGGAATATATGAGCATTATGTGGATAAATGGGGGTATGAGATTTCAATAAAACATGAAATAAACCTCAACAGAAGATTTTATCGGGGCAAGCAATTGGAGTTTTTATTTTTTTCCCGAAACAGCAACCCAAAAAAATGGGGTATGAGGTTTCTTAAACAAAAATAAAGTCCCCACAAACACACTCTAAGCCTTTTCCAATGTGAAGCCATTGTAGAAAATCAGCAGACGCGCCTAGAAGATGTGTTGTGGAAAAAACTCAACCTAGGACGAAATTCAGCAAGGACCCAATGCAACCCAGTAAATTTCAAATGCAAAACCCACAAATATGCAATGTTTCTCATCAATGACCGCTCAATTTCACATGGAATGGGTGGGTTCAAAATTACATAGCAAGAGTTTAGACCCAAGGTTTGTACATACAAATCAAATTAACCGAAAAGAATGGGAAGATGTACTAGTTGATGATAAGCATAGAACGCTCCTAGTCGTCTCAAACTAACCTATCTTAGAGGGCAAGGGGAAAAAAGGATGAAAAATCTAGGGTTTATGTGTAAACCTTGAAGGTTGCAGTCATTTGAAGGATAGGATTTTAAAACATGAAATAACTATAAAAAAGATAATACAAATTAAGCTCCAGTTGCTTGCCCTACTCGTGGAAAACATGAATTAACATGCATACAACAAATGAAACTTCCAGCAAGATAAAGTAGGGGAAGAAACACATTTTAAAAGCATACAAACACATGTATATGCATATTTCGCAAAGGAAAACATCTCACCTTGCAATAACTTTTTCAACAGCCATGCAACTATCGTACCAACAACTTCTCCAATAGTGAGCATCTCCCGGTTTGGGCGAAATAAATAAGCATTCGGTGCTTTTGCCACATCATCCCACACTCGCATGAATTGTTGTCCAAGAGGAATGTTGTGAACCATTACATTGGGATCACTAGAACTCCAACGACCCTCTGCAACTACTTCTCCAGACCAATCAAGCAAGTAGCAAGCATCTCTAGTGGCAGAAAATTTATGGCCTACACTCTACCATAATATCCAACAACCAAGTAATAAATTATAAACACTTGTATATATAGTCCAATTAACTATCACAAAGGAAATTATACTTTGTTTACCATATGGGGATGGTATAGTGTGGGATTGCTCTTCACTTTGTGGTGGTTTAGAACCCTAAGGTAGAAAGTACATTAGAAAGATTTTTTAGAATATAGTCATTTGTGGTATGATTATTGATATAAAAGGATCTTACCACATGACCCTTTAACATATCCATCAATGACATTTGGGTCTTGAGGGCATCTTGCTCTTTCTCATACATCTCCATCTTGGATTGACAAATATCAAGAATTGTCAAGCACGATTTGGTAACCCCTCTTCCTTGGCCTAATACACGACCAGATTTGGGATGACCTAACAAAATGGTTAGTGCATCCTTATTTACATTGGTCGTTGTAGATGATTCGGGTTATTACGTATAATTTCATCCAATTTTTCCTACACAAAAATGTAAGTTCAAAGTTAGTATAGCAATCACACCGAACATAAATAATAGACAAAATTGTAACAAGTTTAGTACTCACAAAGAGGGCAGAAGTCCGCTCATTTACTAGGCTCACCACTCTTCTTGGTATGGGCCTTCCGAAAGGCTTGTATCCTATGTATACGTTCACCCTTATTCTCTTGACCCTACCAAAAATATTGGAATATATCAAAAAATAACTACGAAAACAATCAGACCCATGACCCAAGAGGGAAGAAGTCTGAAAACACAAACCCACAATGACAGCAATAGAAATACACAAAGTGGATAAAAAAACACAAAATTGCATACCATGTCTGCAATGGTTCGTGCATAACCTCTGCGCCCTAAGGTAATTGGCAGTTTTTTCATTCTTCTCTCTTGGAATTTAGACCTTATATTCTATTCATGCAAATTTTGAACAATTTAAAAACATCAATTAGTTGAGAATCAATAAATTAGTGTACTGTCCCATGCTAATTAAGCAAGACAAACTATTTTACTTACATGATGTTCCTTGCTAGTTTTAAGTCTCACAAAAGCTTTCCATTCAAAGAACACTCTTTATGTTATCCTGGTTTTAATGCTAGGCGTTCGGGTCTCGTTTTAGCGTTCACAAGTTCCAGGACTACCCTAGACTTTGAGGATCTCCATAAATCATTCATTTGTTTAAAGCACCACGTCTTTTGCCGATCAGTATTGACATCATATTTTTCCTACAAGAAGAAATGAATAAGATTATATATATAAATTTTTGCACGTGTATGAAAAGTGAGATACTTTAAAACAACTATAATATGTGTAAGCTTTTTTTTACCTGAATTGAGGCCCAAAGAACATCTTTCATAGATTTTGACATTCTCCTCCAATCACTAAGGCTGTATGGGACAATCTCTCTAACCAGCACACCCAAGAATGAAGCCAACCATACAGAATGGGTACCAACTGGTTGTCCTTTGTTGTTCCATGTAATTTGTATCAATCCTTCATTCTTCTTGGCTGAAGATAATCTAGTTTTGCCTCTTTTCTTCCCACTACTAGAAATTGAGCACCCAGCTCCAGCTGGTTCATTCATTGAACTGTCATTTTTTATAATGGGTTCTTCCACTTCACCCACATTTTCCAGATCTGCCTGTTTCTCTGCATCTGCCTTATCTGCCTGTTTCTCTGCATCTGCTAAATTTTCTGGATCAATCTCATCAGCCACATTTGCTGGATCTCCTTCATCAACTAAATTTTCTGGTTCTGCTATAGTATTTATTGGTTCTTCCTCAACCAACGCATCAAGTTGATCAGTAAGGGATCTTCTCCTCTTTCTTGAAGTATCTGGAGGTAATTCCCCTTCATTTATTGGAACTAATGGAACTGGTGGTGAGTCCAACACTACTCTAGCATGAGGGCTACATTCCTCGGTTGTAGCTCCTGGGCATTTACTCTTACTAACTCTAACCTTATACCTTCTGGTTATCCTTTCTTCCAAAATTTTGTGCAATGTACTGTTTGCATGTATTGTTTCTTCGCACCGCTTTAACTCGCTTCATTTGATTGCTGGCCAACGATTTTACCCTTCCGTAGCAATGTCATCTTTCTACCTACTTCAAACCCCTGCAACATCAAACAAATCATAAGTTTTATGTCATTTTTGTATGGAAAAAATAGCAAATAGTAATCATATATATTTTCACGTGTCGGAAAAGTGAAAAGCAAGCTGTTTTGTGATTCACACCATAACACGGTTCAATGTTTACAATACATTGAAGAAACACAAGTCCGTCAAAGCCCCAATTAAATCGACAAAATTAAATGTTTACAATACACTAAAGAAACACAAAAGTTTGTCAAAGCCCCAATTAAATCCGACAAAATTAAATGTTTACAATACCTCGAAGAAACACAAAAGGAATTTCCCTGCTCTTCACCGTTTTCCAGCCCAAAAGAAAACTACGGTGCATTAAATGGATGAAAAAGGCCAAAAGAACACAATAACATTCATTGTTCTTCATTGTCATCCATCCCAAAACACCCTCTTGGTGAAGCCTTTAAAGCTATATACCAATTTGACGTGTCATTCTCTCTTGCATAGAATGCTTGTTTAGCTTGCGATGACAAAGATAAATGGATCCCTAATTGACTGAGCTTGGCCTACATTAAAGTTTGCAAGAGTATAAAAGTCAAGCTTCTTAACACCAGCTTTAATGTTTGCCCAATCACACCAAAACAGAGGCACCTTAAAGGTGCGATAGTCAAGCAAAATGATTTCCTTAATAATCCCAAAATACTCCTCTATCTCATTCAACCGTCCGTTGCTTTGTGATTCCAAATAAACACCACTATTTTGAGTAGTTTTCTCTGCCATTTTTTTGTGGAACCGCATCCCATTAATCATATAGCCTTTGTAAGATATGACATTGGGGCTTGGACCTTGTGCTAATTGATGTAGCATGTCATCTTGTAGTACATTTTAAAAGTCGAAAAAAATATTTTCTGTCAATAAGTTATTATATATGAATTTAATGAAAAAGAAAAACACATGTTTGGTTTCTACTTATAACCTTGTTGTAATACCACAAGGGGAACCCTTTTGAATGTTGATTCCATAGTAAGTATGGATTTTCTTTCAAATTTGGATGCAACTCCTTCAATTCGGCAATATGCATTCTATAGCAATTGTGCAAATTAGTAGATATTGAAAAAAATACTTCTCAATATAATAATATATACTTAGTTAAAGAAGAGTACTCACTTTAGGAATGACTCTATAACAGCCAAGTTAAATAGCACATAGCGGTGTGCTATAGCTATATGTTTCCCATCAAATGACATACTTATTCCGATTGAAAGTGGACGCTCTTCAAGCCGTGTAGGAGACAAAATATCACCATAGCTGGGACTTTTTTTCAAAAAAGTCTCACAAAAATGTACACATTCAAGAGAAAGATACCGATTTGCAATAGATCCTTCTGGGCGTGCATAGTTTGATACAAACCCTTTGAGTAACTTCATATATCTAGTAATATTGTGAGGAAAGTTATTAAGCTTAGTAAGAATTAATTGTATGAGAGAAAAACATATGAATTAATTATATGAGAGAACAAAGTATTTCCATAATACAAAGTAAAATCACCTCTCAAAATGGTACATCCATCGGAATTGTACTGGCCCACATTGTCTCACTTCTAGTGGAAGATGTACCACCAAATGAATCATTATATCAAAGAATGAAGGTGGAAAATAATCTTCCAATTTGAAAACAATTTCTGCTGCCTCTAATTCTAATTGTACTATCTCCTCCTTGTCAACAACATGTTGATACATTCCATGGAAAAGCTTGCAAAGTCGAAGAATCTCCACTCTAGGACCTTCTTCCATTAGACCCTTAATTGCAACTGCCAACAATTGTTGCATAAGAACATGACAATCATGGGATTTAAGTCCTGTCAGCTTATGCTTCTCCACATCAACACAATTGCAAATTTTAGAACTATAGCCATAAGGCAATTTTAGGTCAAATAGTCTCTTACAAAACAACTTCTTATCAGATTTTGATAGTGTATATGCTGCAAGGAGGAAGCAGTGATATTGTTTTCTTCATATGGATGGAGTTGTGGCATAATGCCCATCAATTCTAAATCTAATCTTGATTGGTAGTGATCTTTTGATTTCCCCTTGCAATCTAATAGTGTATTGATTATACTTTCACAAACGTTCTTCTCAACATGCATGCCATCCAAATTGTGACGCACAAGCAAGACCTCCCAATAAGGTAGAGTGAAAAAAATTGATTTCTTCTTCCACATTGTATCTTCTCCATCATAGCTCCTCTTCTTCGTACCTTTTCCCAAATTATTGACCACATAGAGTAATTGCTCGGCCACTTCAGTACCCTTTCTTTGTGGTAGGATATGGTGTTGCTTTATTCCTTAACTTAGTAGAAGTAAGTTTCTTCTTCCTGTAAGGATGATTTGCAGTAGAAATCTGATATGATTACAAAAGCACATCTTCCTACTATGCTTCAACCATTGAGCATGTGTATTTGGGCCACATAAAGGACAAGCGTATCTCCCTTTAGTTGCACAACCAGCAAGATTTCCATATGCTGGAAAATCATTTATTGTCCATAACAACATAGCCCTCATATTGAAAAATTTCTTCTCTGAAGCATCATATGTATACACTCCTCTCCATAAATCTTGTAACTCATCTATCAAGGGTTGCAAGTAAATGTCTATGTCATTTCCAGGTTGTTTAGGTCCTGGAATCAACGTAGATAGGAAAGTGAACTCATCCTTCATGCACAACGAAGGTGGTAGGTTATATACAACAAGCATTCGGCCAACAACTATATGTGGAACTCATATTTTTGTATGGGTTAATCCCATCAGTAGCAAGTCCAAGCCTAAGATTATTAGGCTCAAGTGAAAACTCTGGCCACCTTTCATCAATAGCATTCCAAGCCTCCGAATCTACAGGGTGTCGCATCTTCCCATCAGTGCTTTTATTATAAGAATGCCATCTTAGATTTAAAGCTGTCTCCTCAAATCTAAACATCCTCTGCAGCCTATGTATAGTGGGAAAATACCGTACAACTTTTGCCGCCTGGCCTATCATAATTTCCTTAGTATGTTCATTTTCCTTCCATCTTGAGGTTTCACACTTGGGACATAGTTGGGCAGCAGCATTTTCTTTTGTGAATAAGCAACAATCATTGACACAAGCATGAATTTGGGTGTAGTTTAGATTAAACTTGTTCAGGAACTTTTTCACCAAATAGATAGATGTCAGAAGAAGATTATTTTCTGGCAAAATATCTATCATTAGCTCTAACAGCTCATTGAAACTTGCATCTGACCATCCATGCTTTGTTTTCAAATTGTATAGTTCAACGATCGAGGAAAGTTTACTATATTTTAAACAACCATCATATAGTGGACTTTTTGCATCTTCCAAAGCAGATCTGAATTTTTCATCACTATTGTTAACCCCCAAATCATTGGTATTTTTGGTGTTAATTTTATAACCCATAAAGAACTCATGAAATGCAGCTCCAACATCTCTATCATTGTCATGATTCGGATCCTCTCCATGATGAAACCACGTTGTGTAATTTCTATCCATGCCATATAGTACCAAGTGAACATGAACCTCATCTATGAGTTGATGATATAGATTTTGACATTGATTACAAAGGCAAAGGATCTTATTTGGAAAACCAGCATTTCTTTCAACAGTGTTGACAAAATCTCTTGCTCCTTTATCGTACTCCTTTGTGTATCTACATTAGTGACATGAAGTACTCACTTACTAATCATGTGCTTAACTAGTGGGTAGAAGTAGCAAAAAAACTTATGTACTTACTAACCTATTAAGATGGACCCATGTCTTGTCCATAGAAATCAGATCTACCCAACACCTTTTAATATCATAAAAAAATCACAAATTATTCAATGGTTAGCAAACACTACTTGCAACAAAATGGACAAGACATGGTCGGTTCAACTTTACCCTGCAATACATATATAAAACTGAAGAACACAACAAAATAATATTTAGTGTAGTCCAGTGCCTTCATTTTACACTGCAGAAATGTTCGGAGCTGTCCATAATATATAAAAATGTTCAATTTTACCTTGCAGTCCAGTGTACTTCACTATCTTCCAATCAATGTTCAATGCAGTCCAGTGTTCATTGTTCAGTGCAGTCAATTTTAGTGTTCAGTGTAGTCCAGTGTTCAGTGTTTAGTGCAGTCAATTTTAGTGTTCAGTGTTCAATGCAGTCCAATGTTTAGTGCAGTCAATTTTAGTGTTCAGTGTAGTCCAGTGCTCAATGTTCAGTGCAGTCAATTTTACCCTGCTGAAATGTTCAGTGCAGTCTAGTATTCTTCACTGTCTTGCAGTCCAGTCCAGTGTTTTTTATTTGTGGATAGATGTTTCTCAATCTCTTTGATGATCGAAGGTAAACTGAATCAGCTTTTTGGTAATTTAATTGGAGAATGAAGTCCATTGACAGAGGAAAAGATAGCTTTTTCGTAAATGAATAAATATGCAGCTAATGTTTTGTTCATAAATATAGCTTTGAATTTTATTTTTATTAGTGGATACATTAACAGACCCTTATCTCTTTAAAAAAACTTGGATTTTGATTTGCTCCAGTTTAGGTGCAAGTTTGAAGGACAAGTTCAGTTTATGATATATGTTTATGTGGCTTGGGATTTAAGAATTTTGTGTATATACTTCAAGCGTATACCTTGTCGGAGTCAATCATAAGCCATATTCAACTCAGACTTGGGTCACAAGAATGGCAGCTCCATTATTTATATGCTTGTCACAGTATTTTAGACTTTTGCGACTTCTACAAACTTAATTTTTAATATTTAATTTCAGGGTCATTAATTTCCATTGGGGTTTTTTAATTAATAATACTTTATGTGTGCTACCAATATTCTTAACAAACATTTATATATACTTATTTTTTGACAACTTCTTAGTAACTTTTTTTAAAGGAGATGCTACCAATTATCCTTGCTAGCATTGTATTTTGATCTTCCTCATCTTTTCTAGCATTGGATTTCCATACATAGAAGCTTTGTGATTGGATTCGTGATGAAGTTCATCCACTTGCTCGGGTCTTTATAATTCACAAGAAAACCAATATAAACTAAAACCTATTTAAACTTCTTTACAAACATCATATAGCATAAAATAACCCAAAAAATGAAGAGAACAAAATAAGACAAAACAAATAAACATAAGTAGCTAAACGAAAAACCCATATATGACATGCCAGAGAGTCTAACAAAGAAACCAAGCCAAAACGAAGCCCCTAGCACGGAATACACAAGAGAAACCAAGGTACACGCATAACCAAAGCAGGAATTTCACGTAGACGAAATCAAAGTACAAAACAATTCCAAAATAAGATCGAGTAGAAATTAAAAGATAAGATCGAGTAGAAATTCTTACGAGATGTAGATGTGAACTAATTGGAAGTCAAAAATGGACGGATGGATCTTCAATCTCTTTTTCGTTCAGAAACTCCCTTCCAAACCCCCAAGGTGAAAGAACTCGATTCACGTCATTGAGGTGAGAGAAAGGTGATGCGAAGGAGATCCCGCGTGCGGAGGACTTCGGATCACAGAGCCTTCGGTTGGGTTAGTGCAATTGGGAGATTCCTTATAGCTAGGGTTCGTCGATGAAGGATTGAGTGAGTGTGTAGGGTTCGTCGTGAGAGAGAGAGAGAGACTGTATCGCGTTTGAGGAACGAATGAAGGAGATCTTTTTGTTTTTTTTAGGTATGGGCTAGGGTCGAAAATAAGGGAGGGATTAATTTTGGGCGTGCCGGTAACACTAAAAATATCCCGCTCACCCAAAATGGACTGCGTGCAATCCAAACCCAATTAAGATGCTGCGCGCGTTTTTAATACCAACATATTGTAACATTTTTTCAATAATGTTACCCTTTGATGTTACGGTAGGGCTGATTTCTTGTAGTTCCAGCAAAGACAGAACGAACTCCCCAGCCAAAGAGAACATTGTTCCCCGACAAGTTGAATGTTAGCCAACTCCTCCAACAGCATAGAGATAAATCTCTAGCCCTGGCCAAACCCTCAGTGATACATCACATTGCATTCGATGCACACATCGCATTGCATCACATTACATCATATTTCACCACAGGTTGAGGTTTATGTATCCCTGTATACATCACATTGCATTCCATTCATCATTGGCATACATTCAACATACTCTGTAATTTCAAGAATGTTGCCGCCTCTAGAGATCCTAGGAGCTTATACTCAGCAAGCTTCTCATCAAGCTATCCTAGCTTTCTTTGTTTAATTCCGCAACTCTTTCTTTGCAATTTCCCCCAAGCACTAAATACTTCCTTTTGGCACTTGACAAACTTTTTCCCCTTTTTTGGGTCACCTCGTATAGCGATCTCCTTGAGTGAACTCGTAGAGGGAGCCCAAATTGGGTTACTTCCCAAACTCACCAATTCCTTAAAGCATTTCCCCAAATACCAATTGATGTCTCCAACAAGTCTTTCCAGTTTAAGCCTAACGTTGATGTGGGCTTTTTCATTTTCAATTTAAGCCTATCGTTGCTGTGGGATTTCCTTTTTCAATTCGAGCCTATCATTGCTGTGGGCCTTTCGATTTTTTATTCAAGCCTAACGTTGCTGTGGGCTTTCCATCTTCAGTTCAAGCCTATCGTTGCTGTGGGCTTTTCCATTTAAGCCTATCGTTGCTGTGGGCTTTCCATTTTTCAGTTTAAGTCTAACGTTGCTGTGGGCTTTTTCCATTTTCAATTCTAGCCTATCGTTGCTGTGGGCCTTTCAATTTTTAGTTCACGCCCATCATTGTTGTGGGCCTTTTCCATTTTTCAGTTCAAGCCTATCGTTGCTGTGGGCTATCCATTTTCAATTCAAGCCTATCGTTGCTGTGGGCTATCCATTTTCAATTCAAGCCTATCATTGTTGTGGGCTATCCATTTTCAATTCAAGCCTATCGTTGCTGTGGGCTATCCATTTTCAATTCAAGCCTATCGTTGTTGTGGGCTATACATTTTCAATTCAAGCCTATCGTTGCTATGGGCTTTCCATTTTCAATTCAAGCCTATCGTTGCTGCGGGCTATCCATTTTCAATTCATGCCTATCGTTGCTGTGGGCTATCCATTTTCAATTCAAGCCTATCGTTGTTGTGGGCTATCCATTTTCAATTCAAGCCTATCGTTGCTGTGGGCTATCCATTTTCAATTCAAGCATATCATTGCTGTGGGCTATCCATTTTCAATTCAAGCCTATCGTTGCTGTGGGCTATCCATTTTCAATTCAAGCCTATCGTTGTTGTGGGCTATCCGTTTTCAATTCTAGCCTATCGTTGCTGTGGGCTATCCGTTTTCAATTCAAGCCTATCGTTCTTGTGGGCTATCCATTTTCGGTTCAAGCCTATCGTTGCCGTGGGCCTTTCAATTTTTAGTTCACACCCATCATTGTTGTGGGCCTTTTCCATTTTTCAATTCGAGCCTATCGTTGCTGTGGGCCTTTCAACTTTTAGTTCACGCCCATCATTGTTGTGGGCCTTTTCTCTTTTTTCAGTTTAAGCCTGTCATTGTTGTAGGCTTTCAATCTCCAGTATCAAGCAGCCTTAGATGCCTCATCAAAGTATTATCCAAGCCCACCGGCCTGTGAAGCCCCTTTTCCCTCTCGGGGACAGACCCAACGGTCACACTTCTTTCTCTAGGTAAGTCAGGTAAGTGCTCCAACCTGTCCAAAATGACTCCCTTTTTATCTTTGTACATTGTTTGTATACAAACAGTGCACAAAGAGGGGCAGCTGTTGGACCCCATTTTGTCCAGGTTGGACATACTAACCCCATTTTGGTATACCTTTTTGCCCATGCCATATACCTTGATGAACAGGTCCACAATGATCCCATACTTCCAAGGAATGGTTTACCCCAATTTGCACAAGATGGATACAATTGACACCGATGGGGGAGTCCAAAATTAATGATTTCTGCTACAAGTCCATCACAAACACCAGGTGATGGAGGATGAAAATTGGAGACCAATGCACTTGACCAAGCTCAAATCGGACTTAAAATGAAGAAGTTATGGCCAAAACAATTTTCGTCAGAAAAAGTCAAAATGTGGCAAAAGATGGTCAATGCCCCTGGTCAAATCGCCGAAAAAGTGGCCATGTGAAATTCTTCAAAGCGTCAATATAGGCGAATACGGATCTCCCCAAACAATCCCTGGAAAGTTATCCATTTTTGCATTTTAAGTGAAGGGTAAGAAGGTAATTAAAAGTTAAAAAAAAACTTCGGGGTTGACCGTTAACCGTTGACCGTTGATCGTTGACCTGCCGACACCTCGACCCATTGACCTTCGAAGCCTCGACGCATCGAAGCCCCGAAGCCCCGAAGCCTCGAAGCCTTGAAACCTCAAAGCCTCGAAGCATCGAAGACTCGAAGCCCCGAAGATTCGAAACCTCGAATCCCGCCGCCGACACTCCGACCTACGACTCGCCCTTCGGACTTTCGAACCTTGTGAAGAGGCGACGCCTCGAGACTTACGACGCCAAGACTTGCGACATTCTGACCTTCGACCGTTGACTATTGATCGTTGACCTACCGACACTTCGACCTTTGACCCTTCGACCCTGGACACTTGAAGCCTATAAACCTGCCAACACTTTGACCTTCGAACCATGACCCGGACGCTGTAGCTAGCCTTCGACCCTTCGACCCTGGACACTCGAAGCCTATAAACCTGCCGACACTTTGACCTTCGAACCTCGACCCGGACGCTTGTAAGCCTTCGACTCTTCGACCCTGGACACTCGAAGCCTATAAACCTGCCGACACTTTGACCTTCGAACCTCGACCCGGACGCCTATAAGCCTTCGACCCGTTGACCTTCGACCCGCCGACACTTCGACCGTTGACCATTGACCTTCTCACCACCGAAATTTCGACCCACGAGCTTCGACCCTGCCGATACTCCGACCTGCCGACACTTCGACCCTCCGACCCCTTTGACCTTCGGCTGGTTGGCGTTTCTCGCCCCGGCTCCGCGTGCTGTTTTTTCTTTCTTTCTTTTTCTCAGTGGCTTCACGAGACCCGTCTTCTACGCAGGCCATCCGACAAGGAATCGTTTCTCAACAACGTGTCAGTCACATGCGCTGCTAAAATACAAATTCAAAAGGCAATCACGAGCTGCCCTGTTTTCTGCACAAGCTATCCACCCGACAAATTGCACAAGACCTGGACGAAAATGAGGGAATCAATCATATAGCATTAAATGCTGCAATTAATGATAGTCTAGCCAAAAATTTTTTTGCAGCCCTTTAAGATATAGTCTTCAGTTCCTGTGCAAAAAAAAGGGGGGATTCGTCCAAAGAAAAAAAAAGGGGGGGATTCGTCCAAAGGAAAAAAAGAGGAGAAAGCCATCATCGTGAGGGAAGGAGGGGAAAAAAGAAGAGCCATCATTGTTAAAAAAAAACCTGCTACCATTCCTCATCCCAGCGCAAACAGAGAGAGAAAAACAGAGGGCGGAGAGACAAAAAAAGAGATCCATCGATACATAAGAAAAAACGCCGACTTCTTCCCACTGCAGAAAACGCACAGAGAAAGGGAGAGAGCGGAAATTCTGTAAGCAAAAAAGGACTCCCAGATTCTCTCTTTCTCTCTTACAAATTTTCTTGCCCAAAGAAAAAAAAACTCTACCATTTTCAAATCCCCTTTTCACGTTTTTTTGCCTCAAAACCCCCAAATAAAAGTCCACTCATCATCTGCTCTCGGTTCAACATAAGCTGCGATCCTCCATGGTATATCCCATACGATTTTCGTAATTCTTGGATTTGGTGCTTTTATACTCGACACGGAGAATATCGGCGTGACAGGATAACTCGAACAAGGCCAGGTGTTGAAGCCCTACCCAAACTAAAGTCGGTTCAATTTCTAATTCATTTGTATTTGTGTGTTTATGCCTATTAGCTTATTTATATCCCTACTCGATGTAAGCCATAGTATTTCATTACGTTTATGATTGTTGATGTATGTTGTATATACCTGCCTATGTTGTAATATGTAAAGTGCGGTAAAAAAAAAAAAAAAAAAGAGAGGGAGAAAAATAGAGATATGAAGAAAAGAAAAAGAGGGAGGGCAAAGCAAAAAAAAAGAGATGAAAAGAAAAAAAAAGTGGCTTTATCTTTGCTTATTTATGGATGTCATAATCACACACTCCACGATTATTTTATGTGTTCATTACTTTGATATGTATTTGTACAAGCGTGACTTTGAGTTTTCAAAACAAGATAATTAAAAGTTTCAAAAAAAGACAAAACAAAAACACACAAAAAACGTTTTCATGTTTTCAAACCAAAACAAAAAAACCAAAAGTAGTGCTTAATTTCCAAAAGCAAAGTAAAACAACAACAAAAACGTTTTTCACAAAACATAAAAAACAAAAAAAAATGTTTTCTAACCCAAAAAAAAACAAAAAAAACAAAAAACAAAAACAGTGGGATTGGTCCCAAAGAAAAAAAGGGGGGATTCGTCCAAAGGAAAAAAAGAGAGAGAGCCATCATCGTGAGGGAAGGAGGGGAAAAAGAAGAGCCATCCATCATTGTTAAAAAAAAACTTGCTACCATTCCTCATCCCAGTGTAAACAAAGAGAGAAAAAAAGAGAGGCGAGAGAGACAAAAAAAGAGATCCATCGATACATCGGAAAAAAAATGCCCAAGCTTCTTCCCCTGCGAAACGCCCGAGAAAGGGAGAGAGCGGAAATTCATAAGCAAAAAGGAGGACTCCCAGTTCTCTCTTTCTCTCTTACTGAATTTTCTTGCCCAAAGCAAAAAAACACTACCATTTTCAAATCCCTTTTCACGTTTTTTTTGCCTCAAACCCCCCAAATAAAAGTCCACTCATCATCTGCTCTCGGTTCAACATTAGATCATGTCTCCATGGTATATCCCATATGATTTTCATAATTATCGGATTTGGTGCTTTTATACTCGACCCGGGAGAATATCGGCACGCACGGGATAACTCGAACCCAGGGCCGGTGTTGAAGCCCCACCCAAACTAAAGTCGGTTCAATTTCTAATTCATTTGTATTTGTGTGTTTATTGCCTATTAGCTTATTTATATCCCTACTCGATGTAAGCCATAGTATTTCATTCTGTTTATGATTGTTGATGTATGTTGTATATACTATCTATGTTGTAATATGTAAAGTGCAGTAAAAAAACAAAAAAAAGAGAGGGACAAAAATAGAGATACGAAGAAAAGAAAAAGAGGGAGGGCAAAGCAAAAAAATAGAGATGAAAAGAAAAAAAAAGAAAGAGTGGCTTTATCTTTGCTTATTTATGGATGTCATAATCACACACTCCACGATTATTTTATGTGTTCATTACTTTGATATGTATTTGTACAACTGTGACTTTGAGTTTTCAAAACAAGATAATTAAAAGTTTCCAAAAAAAAAACAAAACAAAAAAAACAAACAAAAAAACAAACAAAAAAATGTTTTCATGTTTTGAAACCAAAACAAAAAAACCAAAAGTAGAGCTTCAATTTCCAAAAGCAAAGCAAAACAACAACAAAACGTTTTTCACAAAACATAAAAGACAAAAAAAAATGTTTTCTAACCCAAAAAAAAAAACAAAGAAAAAACAAAACAAAACAAAAAAGGGGGGATTCGTCCAAAGAAAAAAGGGGGGGATTCGTCCAAAGGAAAAAAAGAGGAGAGAGCCATCATCGTGAGGGAAGGAGGGGAAAAAAGAAGAGCCATCATTGTTAAAAAAAAACTTGCTACCATTAAAACGACGTAGTTTTGATGGAACAAGCTATGACCTTCCCACACCCATACACACCAAAATAGTCACAATTCCAACATGGTCCTTTGGGAAAAGATGATTAGAATGACAAAACCAAGGGAACCATGCAAAATAATCCTGCACGCCAATTTGCACGTGAATTCCCCAATTCACGTGCAACTCCAAATGCGCTGAAACTTCACCCCTAGCCTCCTTGCATCATGTGTAAGACAACCACACTTGCACGTGAATTGGACCCATTTCACGTGCACCTCACATACACGTCCGTTTGGCCTCGAAACCCCATGGTAGATAGAGGACATCATTCCAAGCATCTTTCTTTTTGCACGTGAATTCATTGGAGTCCATTCACTAGGTCAAAATCTAGAAAAACTCTACTCGGAAGGCAAAGCGTGACTAACTCAAGGTACGGGTCCTTACAAGTTGAAACCTCATAAAGAAATTACCCTACTCATGATCTTGAGTTGGTGGTGTCATATTTGCTTTGAAGAGTTGGCAGCATTACCTTTTAGGGGAGAAGTTTGTGGTGTTCTCATATCACAAGAGCCTTTAGTACATTTTTACTTAGAAGGATTTGAATTTGAGGCGAGAGGAGATGGGTGGAGTATTTGTAGACTTTTTGACTTTACTCTTGCCTATACCTAGGCAAGGGAAATGTTAATGGTCACGCGTTGAGTAGGAAAGGAAAGGCCGGAGTGGCAAAGAGAGAGTGGGGCGATGGAGCGATTGGCATGTTGCGATTGCGGCACATTGCTCGTGATGGTGGGATCGTCTTGAGTCCTATTGTTGTTGTGCTCGAGCCGTATCCAATGAGTCCGGAGGGACAATTGGGTGATATAGAGTGTGAGGTTCTCCGTGCCCGTATAGAGGCTAGTGAGCTATCCGAGGATCGAGAGGGTCCCTAGTATGAGTTATGTTTCTGGGGTGGCTAGTAGTGGTTTCTTCTCTTAGAGATGAGGTGATGCGGGATTTCCATCGATCTAGAGTTACCGTGCATCATGGGGGTACGAAGATGTACCATGACAGGGGGGCATTTTTGGTGGCCTGGGATGAAACGTGATGTGGCATCATTTGTTGCAAGGTGCCTTACTTTTCAACAAGTGAAAGCGGAACATCAGCGGCCTGCGGGTATATTCTGTTTGTTCACAATAGCGGAGTGGAAGTGGGACCACATAACATGAATTTTGTGGATCCGGTCTTCCACCCACTACCGGGAGGAAAGATATGATATGGGTGATTGTGGATCAAGTAATGAAGTCGGCCCATTTCCTGCCCGTTTGAGAGTGCGATTCCATTGGGATGTTGAGTCACTTTATGTGAACAAAATTGTGTGATTGCATGGAGTGCCATCGCCGATTGTGTCCGACGCAGATTCGAGGTTCATTACTCGATTTTGGGCGAGGTTTGTAGAGGCTATGGGGACAAAGCTTAGCATGAGTATAACTTTTTACCCCGAGACTGACGGTCAAAAAGAGAGGACAAATCAGATATTGGAGGACATGTTGAAGGCTTGTGTGCTAGACTGGGGGTTCGTGGGCAACTCACCTTCCTTTGGTGGAGTTTGCCTACAACAACGATTATCAGGTATCTATTGGGATGGCTCCTTTTTGGCGTTGTATGGGAGGCCGTGTCGATCACCTTTGTGTTGGATCGAGGTGGGGAGACAGCTCTTTTGGGACCCCAATTGGTTCAAGAGGCTACCGAGAAGGTCAAGTTGATTCGTCGGCACTTATTGTTAGCTCGTAGTTGCGGAAATCTTATGAGATCGGTGCCGGTGCCCTTTGGAGTTTTTTTGTGGGAGATCATGTGTTCCTTCGTGTTTCCCCACGTCGTGGCCATCGCCGGTTTGGGAGAGGTTCCAAGCTATCCCGCGGTTTATTGGTCGTTTTGAGGTTATGGCTCGTGTGGGGCCGGTGGCCTATCGGTTAGCGTTGCCACCATGGTTGAGTCAGGTACACAATGTGTTCCATGTGTCCCGGTTGAGGAAGTATCATCCTAACCCACTCATGTGATTGATTGGGGAAGTTGGATATTAAAGATGACATGTCTTGTTGTTGAGATCCCTATCAGGTATCTTGGATCGATGAGACAAGCTTTTGCGTTGTCGCTATTCCATTGGTTCGTGTGATGTGGCAGCATCGTGGCATTGAGGAAGAGACTTGGGAACGTGAGTCCATGATGCGTGAGAAGCACCTCGGCATTGTTCGAGGACGAACAAAATGGAGGGTGGGTGGTGGTCGTCAAGAGATAATAGTGATGAAATTTCCGTGCTAGTTGTTCGTGATGTGTTGTGTATTCGTGTATCGTCCTTTTTAGACATTTTGTATTTGAGATGCGTATTT
This sequence comes from Taxillus chinensis, assembly GCA_023512835.1. NCBI lineage: Eukaryota > Viridiplantae > Streptophyta > Magnoliopsida > Santalales > Loranthaceae > Taxillus > Taxillus chinensis. Next base: position 10,516,077 of record CM042087.1, read on the forward strand.
GTGACATGCGGGTATGTGTTATATGCATTGTGGTGGTGCTTTGTTAAGTTTGTGGACGTGTCCTTAATATGTACTGTGTGCGTCGTGATTACAGTTGATATACAAATAAGTTACATGTGTTTGTTATTTCTTGTGGTCTAGTGGCATGTTGTCTCTTTTGAGGACGAAAAGCCTTAAGGAGAGAGGATGTAATGACTCGTGTTTTGTTATGTGAGGAGTTAGTCACGGTTATGCCTTTTGAGTGGAAATTGTTAAGTTTTGAGAAATTTCTTCTCATACTCATTAGCTAGAACACTTTGTATGTTGATGAGCAAGCATGAGGCAAGAGATGAGCCCAAGAGGACACTTTTTAGAGGATGCACGTGACAATGCACATGACAATGCCTTTGTCATGTGTAGTGAGGTTTTTTGCATGGGAGCCTTCGGACTAAGTTATAAGGCTTAGGGGTAAAGTTTTAGGCCATTTGGAGGTTGCACGTGACAAAATTGTGTCGTGCGAACTATATTTTTGCGCCATCATCTTCGATTTGTTATCCTAGTAATGTTTTCCCAAAGGGCCATGTTCAAATGGTGAGTAGTTTGTCCTGTGTGGAAGTGGAAAGGTTAAAACATGTTCCATTTATCAAAACTACGTCGTTTTGATGTTGAGTTTCATTTATCAAAACAATGTCATTTTCATGTTGGGTTTCACTTATCAAAACTACGTCGTTTTGTAAGTGAGGTGTCTATATAAGGAGGTGGAAGACTCTTTGTTTTAGGTTTAGGGTTTCTTTTTGTACCGCCACACGTCACAGAGAGAGAGAGAGAGAGAGAGAGAGAGAGAGAGAGAGAGAGGATCTCCGATCGCCTTTGTGGTGATTTGTATTGGTGGACGGCGTCTAGCGTAGAAGCAAGGGCATGGAGGAACCTTTTTGAGGTAGGGATTCTATCTTTTCTTGAACCATATTCCGGGGTTAAGGCTGTGGTAGATGTTTTGGCTGATTATTCTGTTTATTAATATATATATATATATATATATATATATATATATATATATATATATATATATATATATATATATACGTAAATTCATATAGGTGTGATCTCCTATATGAATGTTGTCCTTCAATGGAAAGTTGTTTGGTTTTGACATTAAGTCCAGGGTGCAGGACTTTTCGGGTTCGTTGCATGGTGGGCCTTAAAGGCCGTCGGGATGTCTGTATTGTTCGTTAGGCTTCATCCAACGGTAGGGTCTCGGGAAAACTTTGGGGGTTTCGAGGAAATATATTTGATATGATGATTATGTTTGATGTGTTAATTAGGTTTGACATGATGATGACGTGGATATGTTAACGATGGTTTGTGTATAGGTTGTTGAATACTTGTCTATCTGATGTGTTGTGATTGTTTGATTAAGTGTGTGCTATGAGAATTTGTGGAACGTGTGAGTGAGGTTGTGGAGGCTTTGTGTGGCTGTGAATGTGATGGAGCCTGTGTGGCTGTGGAGCCTTTGTGGCTGTGTATGTGGAGCCTGTGGCTGTGGTTGTACCTGTTCCTGTGACTTGTTTGTGTTGACATATTATTTTGGATGTTGATTATACCTGTTTAAATACTTGTACCACGACACTACACCGTGCACGTTCACATGTAGATACTAGGAGCATGGGATGGGTTGGGGAGACATGATCCTACTAATTTGTGGTTGCTCACCCCTCCTACTATGTTTTTTTTCTTTTTAGGGACCTACAAGGCGTTAGGGTGGGGACACCAAGGTGGAAGACGGTTATGCTTGTTGTTTTGTTTAAATATTATTTTGTGTTATGACATTTTGTGAGACCTTTGTAATCGCAGTGGGAAAATGATGTAAGCCCAGTGGGGAAAGATTGTAAAAGGGTTTTGACTGAAATAAAGGCATGTTTGGTTTGTAAACATTTATTGTGGGTCGAAATTAATAAAGATATATGTTTTTGTCTTGTGGTTGTTTATTGTGGATGTGTGTGGTGTCATGTGTGGAACTATTTGTCTTAACCCCTTGTCCACCGGGTGGGTAAAGGAGAGTCACGAACTGGTTTCCTCGGCTTGGAAGTCCGGGGCATGACAACAAATCGATCCCTAAGTCTTGACCAAGAGAGAGGATCTTCGTAGAAGTTGTTTTCTTGCAATAAAAGTCCCGGCATTGGCTCTCCATATCATAACTAAGATAATATGATTTTTGGGAATATTTCTCGAGAGGTCTAACCTAGGTGCGCAAATGGTCACCTCGGACCAAACCGGAATTTTCTGGAATTTTGCACTAATTCTCATTTTTCACATTTTGAAGGAATGAGAATTTGATTTTCTACTATTTTTCTTTGAATTCATCAAATCCGTACATGTCAATCCAACAAAACAACAAGGAAGAAGTGGAGAATCAAGAGAACACCTACCTGTACTATTTTCTCTCTCTCTCTCTCTCTCTCTCTCTCTCTCTCTAAGCTTTCCAACGCACGAACAGTAATGTCGAAGCTCTTATATCCTCCTATTTATATTTCTATATTTTTTTCATTAATAAATTCCAAAAATATTAATTAACCTTCTGGGGTCACGAACTCCAAATTGAGCCCAAGTATAGCCAAACGCTCAAAATGACAAGCACATCACTATCTAGATATTTTCCAACCCAATTGACCACTCAAACGCAATGTCAACCAATAATCCTCGAGAAAGTCAATAATCGAGCCACTCGGGGCCCCGACTCAAGATTGGACCCTATTATAGTCAAAATGCTCACATTGACGAACACAATATTATACGGGATATTTTCAACAATAAAGAAAGACTATCTGTCATCCCTACCTAAATACGGGCTTTTACATATTTCGTGTCATTTCTTCCTTACTCCGTGCGAATAAAAGACTCAGGTCCTTATTCTATACCAGTGCTTCCTTACTCTGCGTGAGTGGAAGACTCTGATCCTTGCTCCGTGTCTTCTTGTCCTTAGTCCACACGAGTGGAAGACTCGAATGCTTACTCCATGTCTTCTTGTCCTTAGTCCATGCTACCATTCCTTACTCGTACATGTGATGGCTTGGTTATTTACCAACTCAATGGTTGACACTCAAAGGTCCAAACTAGGATTATGTATCCTGTCCTTGTCGTATCACTCACGAGTGTATGTTGTTTAAGCTTAACTTATGCAACATTGTTAAATATATAAAAACGAGAGATCTTAAGTCAAATTACAAGGGGTTTAATTTGCGTTATCCAAATTCTGGGTTTGATCCAACAATCTCCCCCAATATAAAGATGCCAAAACCCTTTGTGATCTGACTTGGTTAAATGCAGCAGTGAGACACAATCACAGATAAGAAAAATTGCACCTTTCAATTTCATTAAAAATAGCAACAAGTACACCTAGTTAGTTAGAGTACATTGATAGTTATGGAACAAATGGCTTACTATACTTGAAGATCATTGTTACTTGATGCTCCGTCATATTCATCATCGCTCCATGGTAACGTTAATAGTGTTGTTCCATTCCAGATCATTCCCTGTGGAGAGACTATTAGAAGTAGCAAAAAAAAGTGCCACAACTCTCTCCATCTGGGTTATTGTGGAACGATATATCTATCACGGGAAAATATCTTCAGCTCCATATTAGGGGTGATGGGCTGTAGTCCAGTTGATTCAAAGAACATGCTTTCTTTCAAGGCATTAGATAAATTTATCAATAAGTTCTTCGATTGTTGACGCCTCACACTCTCTTCTATAATCTGGTGGGAGTTTAGGATGATGAACTTCCTTTTGTTGACAATGAATACCACCAAAGATGAAGTGTGGAGAGTTTACCTTAAATGGAATCATAATAGACTTCAGATATTTCCATGGTTTGCTCGTTCGGTGCGTTCCGTTGATAAAGGTCCGAATCAAGGCAACTCGGAATGTAATCCTCGATCCAATAAGGCGAATGTCATGAAGGTAGCATCTCTGTATCCCTTAGGAAACAGTCAGATTTCAGAAAGTGCCAAAGCGAAGTTGTCGATGTCTTCATTCGTGTATAGTCCCTTCTCAGATAGAATATTGGTAATGTCTTCAGGTGAGAAAGGGAATATGTCATTCAGACATCTTCACTCGGTAGAGGAGCTAACATAGGCCTTTAGGGCACTGAGGACTCTTCCATCTTCATCAGCGGGAACAAACTCTGTGTATGATGGGAGGAAGGAGACAACAGCAAATGGAGCAGTAACAGATGGGGCAGCGTAAGTGAGCCGGGCTTAGTTGAGGACTAGCGACTGCGCTTTGGAACTGGAATGCCTGGAGGAATGGAAGTGGCAGGCCTTTTTCCAGCAATGGGAGTCCAAACAGAAGGACTAGCAACCTCAGCTTCAGCAACAGGAGGGGCATCGGTAGGTGCAGGTGTAGTAAGAAGAACATTCTCCCCCTTTTTGGTAGATCGACGGGAGGTTCCAGGTGCAGAAGCTATCATCTGAGCAAGGGAGGTAAAGGAGTTTGTCAGAGAATGGACAGTGTTGACCACAATATCTACCTTTTGCTCCATGGTAGATGAAGAGTCGCTAAGGATAGACAAAAGGTCGTGCTCCAAGACGGTTAGCTTTGAGACCAACTCGGGAATCTAGGAGCTTTGAACTTGGCCGTGGCGTTCGAGTTAGGCAGAGAGCATGGACTCAAATAGAGCCGTGCCAAAGAGCCACGCCCCGCAGCAAAGTCTGGAGCTTTGGAGGACTCTCCTGCATGAAGTAGTGCAGGAGCGCAAGGCAGAGGAGTCAGTAGAAGGCGAGAGAGGCAGGTCATCAGCAGGAGCAGTAGGAGTGTCGGAGTCGTCGTGAGCAGATAGATCGACGATGGGAATAACAGGAGAGGAAAAGGGTCCGACCTCAACAAGGATAGGACTCTGTGCGTCATGGATTGATCTAGTAGCAGCAGTAGGTAGGAGGGAAGCCGGCATAAGAAAGCCTTGTTCCAAGTTCCATATGATCATATCATCCGGGGTTTATGTATGATGAGCATAATAGACTCGGAGATCGTTGTCAAAGATGGTGGCAGTGTAGGCTAGGCTAAAATAGAACCATAGGTCCATAAGAATGTTGGGAGTCAATTGGGTGAGCCACTCCTAGGGAGTGGATGGCAAGTTAGGGGTAACATTAGGAGAGGAGACAACAGCAGGTGCATTGGCAGCGGAGGGGCCCGAATGAGTAGCAGGAAAGGAAGCTAGTTAAGACGGGCTAGCAACATCCAAGGGATATGCAGGAAGTGCTGCGGAAGCACTACGCTACGAGCTTTTAGAGACAGAGGGGACAACTACAGATTGAAATCTGGATTAAGGTGTCAAAACACCATGGTAAGGATGTATCTAAAAGATAGATTCCTTAGATTGTTGCCCATAAGCCGAAAAAGAAATGCCCCCCCAGTCCATTGACAGGCGCTCAATGACACCATACATAGCTAAAAGAAGATCATATGGTACGGAGTCGAGAGCGGATGTATGGGAAAGGAGACAGCAACTGAGGATGGTGGCCAGATAGTGATAGTGGCCATGAAAACCCTTTTATATTCCTTCACTTTATGGATGCATCCCATAGAGACGACCATCATTCCAGGATCAAGCCATTGGGGGGCACCTCTAGGTAGATGGAGAGTGGAATGAAGAACTTCTAGAGTGATGGTGATGGAGATGCCTTAGATGGAGGATTTGATGATGTCGGTAGTGCAGTTGAAATTCCGGTAGTATTCAAGAATGTCTTCAAGGAGAAGCTCGACTGGATTTAAGACGAGGTGTAGTATGTGGTTAGCTTCGAGGAGATAGTGCGACTTGGGACGCTAGGCGGGAGGATCGGAAGTAGTGTCCCAATCAACAACATGGCTTGGGGTAACTCCGTAGAGAGCTATTTTGGGCTCCATGGAACAAGTGAACGAAGGATTTGGCATTGGAGAAACTAGGGTTTTGAGAGCAATGACAAATTGAGATGATGAATGAGCAATAGAAATAAACGGGTGAGGGCTCGATTCATATATAGAGAAAATCTATGGTTGCCAGCTTGCTATAGGGTTTTAGATGGGATGATGAGGTAAACAGTGAGCCGCCAAAGAAATGATGTCATATTGCTTGATTGTAGTAAGCCTCCGGATAATATCGACATGGATGACGTGGAGACATAAGAACTAAGTTTAGACGACAATTGTATCCATATTCGGGAATTTGAAGTGATGAATCGCCCCGATCAAGAAATGCATTTAATACTCTATCATGACACCTTTTTAAAAATACACGATGTAAGATAACGCTTGGTATATCGCGATTGAGATTTCCAAGAACTAGAAGGTGCCAAAACTGACTGTCATCTAGATTAGTGATAATCGGTAGCAAGCATGATCCGGATGATTGACTGCATGATTTCGAGATAAAAACAGTTGAGTGCTTGACAGAGAGAGATGTAGATTCCTCTGTTGTCTTAACGTCAAAGGGAGAAGATGTACCACAACACCTTTGTTGTTTATACACGATGGTGTGCAAAACGGAATCTGAACCTGTATCTTTGAAAAATAGACTAAAAGAACGGAAAACTTAACAGGTGGGGGTTAGTACGGATATGAATGAAAACATATAATAAAACGGAGCATCATCCGGACTAACAGAGAACAAAACTTATGTATTAAGAAATAATAGTGAGAGACACATACATATGAGTTAACGTTCAATTTACGAAATCAATGCATATTAGAATAAACATATAAGTTCAATAGGTCAACATAGCGAATCCTTCATACTGATAGAGATAGGAAAGATTAGTTAATTCTATATGAAGTTATCTAACTTAAGATTCATGAGTGAGGGTGAAAATGAAGACACATGATGTATGAGAAATCAAATGAGTGTCACGCCTATGATACATGGGAGAAGAAGAGAGCATCTTGTTCATTCCATAATTTTGATTCCGCGATGCGTGTCTAGTCGGACCCAAGAGTGAGAGCTTAAGAGAAAGCGAGTATCCGAGACACATTAGGAGGGCATTACTTAATTAGAAGCATTCTCTCGCCCTGAATTCATGCGATGTTGATGAATCAGGGGGCCTTAATATTTGACGAAGTATTCTCTCCCCCTGAGATCATGCGAATCTTTTTGATGCTATTCTCTCGAGGAAAAGTCCCCCTCAGATAGACAACCAGAAAAGAGGTCACGAGACATATAAGGGGGGTATTACTTAGTTAATGGATGAAGCATTTTCTCCCCTTTAGATAATGCGATCCTCTCGATAAACTTTTCCTATAAGATGAGTTTAGATTGTGAGAAAGTGTTGTCTATCTTTGATGAAACTCCACTCATGCTGTTGATCGGACTGCAACTGTGATACTATCCACCAAGCGTACCATTCAAACTCATTTCCATTCTTCAGTAGTGTATCATAGAAATTTTATTCAACTTAAGAATTCAAACAAAACATGTGGTGAGAGATGGAAATAAGAATCACGAATTAGCAATTTCAGTCCGGATTAGCAAACATCCTCCCAAAATGGCTTATGAGAATATTAACAAATGATACAACATGAGTCTTAAGTAAATATGATCAACATGAGTTACAGTAGCTGTCTTTCACTATGCAAGAAACACGATGCATGTTCTGGAAAGTGAACTGCTGGATAAATGAGATATAGAGGCTATGCAGAAAGATCAAGCATACTTAACTCGAGTTGTAGTTCAGAAAATCTTGCATCAACATGTTCGAGAGATACGTGCTTTTTGAGAACATGGTCACAGATGAAGTGATACCTGACGTCGATGTGCTTTGTCTTTGGGTGTATGTTACACCCCGAATTTCCAACTCGAGGAAACCGGTTCGTGAATTGAACGTTAACTCGTATGTATGTGTCTCTCACTATTAAGGGGTTGGAATAAACAACACCACACAGAACATCACAATTAAACATAATGAAGGTTCACAAACCAAACCACCTCTTTATTACATTTAAATATCTCTGTACATCATCTTCCTAAACAGGATTACATTAGTTCCATCAAAATAATATGATATGAAAAACACAAAACAATGAGCTCGGTCTTTTACCTTGGTGTTCCACCTAACGCCTATAGGTTCCTAAAAATAAACAACATACAATAGGAGGGCTGAGCAACCACATCGATAGGGATCATGTCTCCCCAACCCATCCCATGCTCCTAGCATCTACATGATGATGTGCACAAGTGAGGTGTCATGCCAATAGTACATAAATAGGTTATTATCAACATTTATAATTAGGTAACACATAAGAAAACCACATCAACGAACACAACTATAACCACAGCCACACAGGCTACCACAATCACAGCCACATAGGCTACCACAATCATAGCTGCATAGCACATTTTCAAGCATAACACAATGATACATATTCACAATACATCAATCAACACATATATTCAACATCCAACAAACAAGCCATATTTGGGTCAAGTTCACATAATGCATTCCCAACCACAACCCTCCTATAGTTTCTAAGGTTTTCCACGAGACTACCACGATACTAATACGGACGAACACGACCACTACCCACACTGCAAGGCATAGGACACCCCCGCTACCACGGCAACATGACTTACCACTCCAGGCAAATGTTACATTTGTCCACTTAAGGAATGCAACATTTTCCACCCAAGTTGGGTATGGCAATTGCCTCCTTGAAGCCATACCCACTTTCATAAATGGGTAAAGACATAGCCTACTATTGTGAGTGCTACATCGAGACTCGGGACAACGACCCTGGCCAAATCTCAAGGGACCTAGTGATGTGACTGGTCCAACGAAATTCCTCTCAAAGGAATTTCCTCAATCATGTATAATGAATCTCAGTCCCACAAATAGAGTTTGGGTAATAACCACATCACATACAACAACTCAACAAAATCTACAGTTCAAACTTAGCAACACAATATCACCATTTTAACATATTCAGAACAAAAATATCTCCATACAAACATATTATCATAAAAAACATACTATTAAAACCTCATTCTGGTCTCTAGGGTCCACCTCTCACACATTCTAACTCCATTTGCCATTTGTAGGTCAAAAGATACAAAAATAGGCTGCCAGAACAGAATATATTTTTCTCAAACTTAGAAAAATCGTAACTTTTTCTTCAGAGCTCGGATTGCTTTATAAAACCTCTTATTTCAAATGGCGTTCGATAAACTATTTATATAAAAACATTCATCTGACAAAAAATACTATTCACCGACCAAACATTGTTCACCCAACCATTTCAGATTTTACTCGATTAGAAGGAAAAGTTGCTCAAAACATCGCGACGATTCTAACACACCAAAAATACTATTCACCCGCCCATCTCAGACTTCACCCGACCCGAAGGAAAAGTTGCTCAAAATACCATGACGATTCTAATGAACCAAAAACCAGCTTCACCCGACCATACTGTTCATCTGACTAGAACACGCATTTGGTACTATTCATCCGAGAACTTCTACCCAGAAGTGTTCTCTAACCAAACTAATCTAGGGGTTTTAAAAATATCCCAAAAAGGACTAAATCTTAAATAGCCTGTATTACCTACAGACCTATGATGAACATATAAACACTACAAGAAATTAGGCCTTTAGTAAGACATAAAATGTGTTACAGTATGATACCGTAACACTTTTTGGGGTGTTAGGTCTGCTTGGCTTATGGAAAGTCCACCATCTTTCGGTAACCCTTTTTGGTGTGTTACTATTTTATGTTACGGTAGATCATACAGTAACACATTTTATTGTGTTATGAAACATTTTCATAAGCTTTTTTTAAGCTTACCATAGCACTCTCTACATAACACTTTTTAATGTGTTACAATCATGTGTTGTCGAAAATCATACAATATGACTTTTTTTGTGTTACGGAAAGTGGCCGACATACCATAGCCAAGCAGACCTAACACACCAAAACGGCTTACAATAGATGACACAGAAATATCTAAATTGCTTACAATTATTGGTTTCGATTTCATAAATGCCATTAAAGTTCAAAAACGACCAATATTGAAAGAAAAAAACCATCAAAGACATTAATAATATACTTTCCCATTGAAAAATAGTATTATGAAGTATTACAATCCAAAATAACCAACTATGTTCAAAATGTTTTAAAAACCAGAATATAAAATTCAAAATATCTCAAAACAAAACCCCTAATGCCATCTTCATGCCATCTCTATTCCATGCCAGAACAAATTACCACACAACTTCATCATTCTACAAATAATAATAATAATAATAATAATAATAATAAGTTTAACAATATTATTATATATCTATATCATTAATTTAATTTACAAATTGAATAAGCAGTTACCTTAATTATCACCTCCCTTGAGCACTCCAGTTCTGGCATTTGTTACTACTTACCTATGCAAGACAGAATATATAAGCATTAATATGTATCATGGCAGAATATATAAGCATTATATGGATAAAGTCCAATATTACAGTACAAAGCCTCACCTTTCAAGTCCAAGTTGAAAGAACATAAATTTTTTTTACACAGCATAAGAAAAAGAATAGCAAAGAACGATAAGTCCAACTAACAACATCTCTACCAATGACGAAAAGTAACTACTCAGAAGTAGAAGTCCAACGTGAATATGCAGAGCAAGAAAAATCTTTATTGCTTATGTCCTTTCTAAATAAAATTACTATGAAAAACATAATTCAAAGCTCCAGCAGAGAAAAAAACACATGTATACAACATAGAAACACATGTATATGCATATTTAGCAAAGGAAAACATCTCACCTTGTAATAACTTTTTCAACAGGCCATGCAACTGTTGTACCAACAACTTCTCCAATGGTGAGCATCTCCCGGTTAGGGCGAAATAAATAAGCAGCTGGTGCTTTTGCCACATCAACCCACACTCGCATGAATTGTGGTCTAAGAGGAATGTTGTGAACCATTACATTGGGATCACTAGAACTCCAACGACCCTCTGCAACTATTTCTCCAGACCAATCAAGCAAGTAGCAAGCATCTTCACTGGCAGAAAATTTATGGCCTACACTCTACCATAATATCCAACAACCAAGTAAGTAATAATTTATAAACACTTAGATATACAATCCAATTAAATAAAACAAAGGAAATTATACTTTGTTTACCTGTGGGGATGGTATAGTGTGGGATTGCACTTCACTTTGTGGTTTAGAACATTGAGGCAGAAAGTAAATTAGAAAGTTCATTTAGAATATATTCATTTATGGTATGATTATTGATATAAAAGGATCTTACCATACGACCATTTAACATATCCATTATCTCAGACATTTGGGTCTTGAGGGCATGTTGCTCTTTCTCATATATCTCTATCTTGGATTGACAAATATCAAGAATTGTCAAGCATGATTTGGTAACCCCTCTTCCTTGGCCTAATATACGACCAGATTTGGGATGACCTAACAAAATGGTTAGTGCATCCTTATTTACATTGGTTGTCGTAGACGATTCTGGGTTATTACGTATAATGTCATCCAATTTTTCTTACACAGAAATTTAATTACAAAGTTAGTATAGAAATCACACTGAATATAAACAATAGACAAAATTATAACAGGTTTAGTACTTACAAAGAGGGTAGAAGTCTGCTCATTTACAGGTTCACCACTCTTCTTGGTATGGGCCTTCCGAAAGGCCTATATCCTATGTATACGTTCACCCTTATTCTGTTGACCCTGCAAAAAATATTGGAATATATCAAAAAAAACTACCAAAACAATCAGACCCAAGACCCAAGAGGGAAAAAGTCTGAAAACACAAACCCACAATGACAGCAATCAATAGGCAAAGTGAATAAAAAACACAAAATGGCATACCATGTCTGTAATGGTTCGTGTATAACCTCTGCGCCCTAAGGTTATTGGCAGTTTTTTCATTCTTCTCTCTTGGAATTTAGACCTTATATTCTATTCATGCATGCAGAATTTTGACAATTTAAAAACATCAATTAGTTAAGCATTAATAAATTAATATAGTATCTAATACTAATTAAGTGAGAAGCTATTTTACTTACATGATGTTCCTTGCTAGTTTTAAGTCTCACAAAAGCTTTCCATTCACTAACACTTTTTATGTTATCCGGTTTTAATGCTAGGCGTTCAGTCTCAGTTTTAACGTTCAAAATTTTTGTGACTACTCTAGACTTTGAGGATCTCCATAAATCATTCATTTGTTTAAAGCACCACTTCTTCTGCTAGTCTGTATTGACATCATATTTTGCCTACAAAAAGAAATGAATAAGATTATATATACATATTTGCACGTGTATGAAAAGTGAAATACTTTAAAACAACCATAATATGTGTAAGCTTTTTTTTACCTGAATTGAGGCCCAAAGAACATCTTTCATAGCCTTTGACATTCTCCTACAGTCACTAAGACTGTATGGGATGATCTCTCTAACTAGCACACCCAAGAATGATGCCAACCATACTGAATGGGTACTAATTGGTTGTCCATTATTGTTCCATGTAATTTGTATCAACCCTTCATTCTTCTTGGCTGGCGATAATCTAATGTTGCCTCTTTTCTTCCCACTACCAGAAATCCCAGCTTCATTCATTGAACTGTCATTGTTTATAATGGGTTCTTCCACTTCACCAACATTTTCTAGATCTGCCTATTTTTTTAGATCTGCTACTGGATCTTCCTGTTTTTCTAGATCTGCCTGAGTTGCCTAATCTGCCTCTAGATCTGCCAAAGCTTTTGGATTGATTTCATCAACCACATTTGCTGGATCTCTTTCATCAACTAATTTTTTTGGTTCTGTCATAGTATTTGTTGGTTCTTCCTTAACCAATTCGTCAAGTTGATCAGCAAGGGATCTTCTCCTCTTTCTTGAAGTCTCTGGAGGTAATTCCCCTTCATTTACTGGAACTAATGGAACTGGTGGTGAGTCCAACACAACTCTGGTAGGGGCTACCTTCCTTTGTTGGTGCTCTGTGCTTTTACTCTTACTAACTTAACTTTATACCTTCTGGTTATCCTTTCTTCTAGAATTTTGTGCAGTGTACCTATTTGCAGGTATTGTTTCTTCTGCACTGGTTTTAGCTCCCCTTCATTTGATTGCTGACCAACAACTTTACCCTTTCGTAGCAATGTCATCTTTCTACCTACTTCAGACCCCTGCACCATCAAATAAATTATAAGTGTTATGCCATTTTTGTATGAAAAAAATAGCAAATAATAATCATATTTATTTGCACGTGTCAGAAAAGTGAGAAGCAAGTAGTTTAGTGATTCACACCATAACACAGTTCAATGTTTACAATACATTGAAGAAACACAAAAGGCTGTATAAGCCCCAATTAAATCTGATGAAATTCAATGTTTACAATACACTGAAGAAACAAAAGAGGCTATAAAAGCCCTGATTAAATCTGACAAAATTAAATGTTTACAATACATTGCAATAAAGAAAAATGTTTGACTAAGCTCCACGACATTGAAGAAACACAAAAGGAATTTCACTATTTTTCACTATTTTCCAGCCCAAAAGAACACTGTAGTGCATTAAATTGATGAAAAAGGCCAAAAGAACACAATAAAATTCATTGTTCGTCAATGTCATCCAGCCCAAAACACCCTCTTAACGAAGCCTTTAAAGCTATATACCAATTTGATGTGTCATTCTCTCTTACATAGAATGCCTGTTTAGCTTGCGATGAAAGTATAAATGGATCCCTAATTGACTGAGCTTGGCTTACATTAAAGTTTATAAGAGTATAAAAGTCAAGCTTCTTAACACCAGTTTTAATGTTTGCCTAATCACACCAAAACAGAGGCACCTTAAAGGTGCGATAGTCAAGCAAAATGATGTCCTTAATAATCCCAAAATACTCCTCTATCTCATTCAACTGTCCGTTGCTTCGTGATTCCAAATAAACACCACTATTTTGAGTAGTTTTCTCGACATTTTTTTTGTGGAACTGCATCCCATTAATCATATAGCCTTTGTAAGATATGACATTGGGGCTTGGACCTTGTGCTAATTGATGTAACGTGTCATCTGCTGTAGTATATTTCAAAAGCTGTAAAAAAATGTTTTTTGTCAATAAGTTATTATATATGAATTTAGTGAAAAAGAATAACACATTTGGTTTCTAGTTATAACCTTGTTGTAATACCACAAGGGTTCCCCTTCTGAATGTTGATTCCATAATAAGTATGGATTTTCTTCCAAATTTGGATGCAACTCCTTCAATTCAGCAATATGTATTCTATAGCAATTGTGCAAATTAGTAGATATTGAGAAAAATACTTCTCAATATAGTAATATATACGTAGTTAAAAAAGAGTGCTCACTTAACGAATGATTCTGTAACGGCCAAGTTAAATAGCACATAGCGGTGTGCTATAGCTATATGTTTCCCATCAAGTGGCATACTTATTCCGATTGAAAGTGGACGCTCTTCAAGTCGTGTAGTAGACAAAATATCACCATAGCTTGGATTTTTCTTCAAAAAAGTCTCACAAAAATGTACACATTCAAGAGAAAGATACCGATTTGCAATAGATCCTTCTGGGTGTGCGTAGTTTGATACAAACCCTTTGAGAACCTTCATATATCTAATAATGTTGTGGGGGAAGTTGTTAGGCTTAGTAAGAATTAATTGTATGAGAGAAAAAATATGAATTAATTGTATGAGAGAAAAAGTCGTTCCATAATACTAAGTAAAATCACCTCTCAAAATGGTACATCCATCGGAATTGTACTGGCCCACATTGTCTCACTTCTCGTGGAAGATGTACCACCAAATGAATCATTATATCAAAGAATGAAGGTGGAAAATAATCTTCCAATTTGAAAAGAATTTCTGCTGCCTCTGAGTCTAATTGTACAATTTCCTCCTTGTCAATAACATGTTGACACATTCCATGGAAAAGCTTGCAAAGTCGAAGAATCTCCACTCTAGAACCTTCTTCCATTAGACCCCTAATTGCAACAGCCAACAATTGTTGCATAAGAACATGACAATCATGGGATTTAAGTCCTGTCAGTTTATGTTTCTCCACATCAACACAATTGCTAATTTTAGAACTATAGCCATAAGGCAGTTTTAGGTCAAATAGTCTCTTACAAAACAACTTCTTATCAGATTTTGATAGTGTATATGCTGTAGGAGGAAGGCGAGTGATATTGTTTTCTTCATATGGATGGAGCTGCGGCATAATGCCCATCAATTCTAAATCTAATCTTGATTGGTAGTGATCTTTTGATTTCCCCTTGCAATCAAATAGTGTATTGATTATACTTTCACAAACATTCTTCTCAACATGCATGACATCCAAATTGTGACGCACAAGCAAGACCTCCCAATAACGTAGAGTAAAGAAAATTGATTTCTTCTTCCACATTGTAACTTCTTCATCATGGCTCCTCTTCTTCGCACCTTTTCCAAAATTATTAACCACAGAGTAATTGCTCTGCCACTTCAGTACACTTTGCTATGGTAGGATATGGTGCTGCTTTATTCATTAACTTAGTAGAAGTAAGTTTCTTCTTTCTATAAGGTTGATTTGCAGGTAAAAATCTGATATGATTACAAAAGCACATCTTCCTACTATGCTTCAACCATTGAGCGTGTGTATTCGGGCCACATAAAGGACACGCATATCTCCCTTTAGTTGCACAACCAGCAAGATTTACGTATGCTGGAAAATCATTTATTGTCCATAACAACATAGCACTCTTATTGAAAAATTTCTTTTTAGAAGCATCATATGTATACACTCCTCTCCATAAATCTTGTAACTCATCTATCAAAGGTTGCAAGTAAATGTCTATGTCATTTCCAGGTTGTTTAGGTCCTGGAATCAATGTAGATTTTAAAGTGAACTCATCCTTCATGCACAAAGAAAGTGGTAGGTTATATACAACGAGCATTACTGGCCAATAACTATATGTGGAACTCATATTTTTGTATGGGTTGATCCCATCAGCAGCAAGTCCAAGCCTAAGATTTTTAGGCTCAAGTGAAAATTCTGGCCACCTTTCATCAATAGCATTCCAAGCCTCCGAATCTACAAGGTGTCGTATCTTCCCATCAGTGCTTTTATTATAAAAATGCCATCTTAGATTTAAAGCTGTCTCCTCAAATCTGAACAACCTCTGCAGCCTAGGTATAATGGGGAAATACCTTACAACTTTTGCGGCCTGGCCTATCATAATTTCTTTAGTGTGCTCATTTTCCTTCCATCTTGAGGTTTCACACTTGGGACATAGTTGGGCATCAGCATTTTCTTTTGTGAATAAGCAACAATCATTGATATAAGCATGAATTTGGTTGCAGTTTAGATTAAACTTGTTCATGAACTTTTTCACCACATAGATAGATGTTAAAAGAAGAATATTTTCTGTTAACATATCTGTCATTAGCTCTAAAAGGTCATTGAAACTTGCATCTGACCATCCATGCTTTGTTTTCAAATTGTACAGTTCAACGATCGAGGGAAGTTTGTTGTATTTTGAACAACCATCATATAGTGGACTTTTTGCATCTTCCAAAGCAGATCTGAATTTTTCGTCACTATTGTTAACCCCCAAATCATTGGTATTTTTGGTGTTAATTTCATAAACCATAAAGAACTCATGAAATGTAGCTCCAACATCTCTGTCATCATCATGATTTTGAATCGGATCCTCTCCATGATGAAACCACGTTTTGTAATTCTTATCCATGCCATATAGTACCAAGTGAACATGAACCTCATCTACGAGTTGATGACATAGATTTTGACATTGGTTACAAGGGCAAAGGATCTTATTTGGAAAACCAGCATTTCTTTCTATAGTGTTGATAAAATCTCTCGCTCCCTTATCGTACTCCTCTGTGTATCTATATTAAAAAGTAGTGACATGAAATACTCACTTACTAATCATATGCTTAATTAGTGGCTAAAAGTAGCAAAAAAAACTTATGTAGTTACTAACCTATTAAGATGGACCCATGTCTTGTCCGTAGAAATCAGATCTACCCAACACCTTTTCATATCATCAAAAAATCAGAAATCATTCAATGCTTGCAAACACTAGCTATCAATAAAATGGACAAGTGTAGTACATATATGAAACTGAAGAACACAATAAAATAATATTCAATGCAGTCCAGTGTCTTCATTTTACACTGCAGAAATGTTCAGTGCAGTCCAGAATATATAAAAATGTACAATTTTACCCTGCAGTCCAATGTTCTTCACTATCTTAGTTTATAGTCAATGTTCTATGTTCAATGCAGTCCAGTGTTCTTCACTGTTTTTCAGTCCAGTGTTCACCACACTTTTACATTACAGACCAAAGAATGGCAGTAACCTAATCCCACATTCAGTGAACTAGAAGAACATATAGATTGGCTATTCAAATAGCTTACATATTATTCAACCAAACGAAAGATTATGCAGACAGATAAATTCAACCAGGGAGCCCACATGAACACTTCAAAACATTGGATCAATGGCCATTAAGAAAAACATATAATTTGGTCTAATGTACATCAGGGAGAAGGGAGACAGAGACGGTTCATTATACTGTTAAATCAACTTTAAACCAACAATCATTATATCATAATGAAATGAACACAAACAGGACCACAACCAAAACGATAAATAGGTCAATCCACAGTTTCTTTAATTCTTCAATCAGAGAGGACGGTTCAGATAGAGAGGGGGGGGGGGGGGGGGGGCTAAATCAACAGATGAGTATTAGAGAAATAATCCAAAATAGAGCTAAAAAGAATATCAAAACAGATGAAAGGTCTGTTTAGTTAAACATTATAAAACAATGTTTTAACAGTAAGTAGATCTAGAGACGCAACACAGCAAAACATTCCAATCACAACAATCCTAGAATGCTTACGGGTAAAGCCAAGCACAGACAAACATGCAGTAAATATATCAACTTTCAAATTGCAAAAAAATGCATTCCCAGATGGAGAGAGACGAGGAATACCCAAAGACGCAAACATAACAACGAAAAACAACAAACAACATACCCAGCAATGGGAAAATTCAGTGAAAACAAAACACCCACCAAATCGAAACATCAAACAACAAAAACTAAATGCAATTTCTTTAGAAATTTCTACCAACATTTCTATCGACTGGTCATCAGCCGGAAGGGCTCCTGTTGCTCGCCTAGGGTAACGTATTACCTATTTGTGTTGGGTTGGGTTGGTGCAATTGAGAGATTCCCCCTTCCTAGGGTACGTCAATGTTTCTTTTTTGTTTTTAGGTACGCGAGATAAATTTTAGTTTGCGGCATGCCGGCAACACTTATTTGATGAAAAATATCCCCTGCTTACCCAAATTAGTCCCCGCGCAACCCAAAACCATTAGATGCCGACCCGTGTTTTTTTTAATACCTATATATTGTAATACTTTTTCAATAATGTTACCCTTTGATGTTACGGTAGGCCTGATTTCTTGTAGTGAAATATATATATATATATATATATATAAGTCAACTCACCCATAGATTTTTATAAATATTTAATCTAACATAGGGAAAATAGCAAGGATAAGATACCACGACCACCCCTAAAAATTGTTGCCTAGATTTTATGTTTTTCTCATAATAAAGGGTTATTATAAGAGAATTAGGATAGAAGAGATGAAAGCATCCCTACCTCAGAAAATGTGCAGAAGAGAGTCATGATTGATTCGAGTCTATAATCCCCTCTTCTAATATCTCAATGACGGCGCCCTCATCTTGCCAGAAACAACCTTCTCACTGCAGCATCACGTCCCTATCCCTCTCTCTCTCTGTCACTCTGTCCCTTTCTCATGGTTTCCCCTTGCAGGAACGTCTCCCTCTCTCTCTCTTTTTCTCTCTCTCTCTCTGATCGCTGCCCTAGAAAGGCTAGGATTTAGGTTTCTTTTATACCTTTTTTTATAATTTAAATCCAAAATAAACCTGAATGAATTTCCTAAAATACCCCCAGAGCTTTAATTTGTTATTTAATTAAAATTCTAAATAAACCATAATAAATTTCCTAAAATTCGAAATTAAGTTCAAATACAATCAAAATTCTCCATTCGACATGCACACTACTGTGTCAATACTCATTTTTTTTAAAGTAGAACCCCTAACACAAGATTAACTCCTAGAACCCCCAAACACGGGTCCTTACATCCTTCCCTCCTTAAAGACTTTTCGTCTTCAAAAGGACAACTTGGAATGAAAACAAGAATCACAACCAATGAACAGACTTCTACTAGTAACTAATGCACTCCACCAGTTTACGTAAGTATATTAAAATAACTCAAAAGGGTATTCACGTAACCAGTTTAATGCATGTACTTTATTATGTTGGTTGTCTTCCTCCCCTCCTTCAGGGTTATTCACCTCAAGGAAATCAGGATAATGGGCATGCATCTCGGCTTCACGTTCCCAAGTTTTTTCTTCCATGCCATGGTGTTTCCGCAACACCCGAATGAATGGAATAACTCTACTCCATAGCTGCTTCTCGCACTTATCCAAAATACGTACAGGTGAGAGGCCCATGATCACCCAAAATCAAGCACATAAGCTCTCAACAAGTCCTCTAGCGTTTGAATAGTCCTCTCTGACTGACCATCGGTATCAGGGTGAAAAGCAGTACTCAAATTTATTCGTGTCCCAAATGCTTCTTGCAAACCACCCCAAAATCGTGAAGTAAACCATACATCTCTATTTGAAACAATGAACAAAGGTACCCCATGTAATCAAACAATTTCATCAACATAGAACTGGCTTAACGTCTCAATGGAGTCTCGTTCCCGAACAGCTAAGAAATGGGCTGATTTAGTCAATCGATCCACAATTACCCAAATCATATCCTTCCTCCCTAAAGTAGCAGGAAGTCCCGTCACAAAGTCTATGGTAATATGTTCCCACTTCCACTTAGCCATAGGCAAAGGATGCAATGGGCCAGCAGGTCGTTGGTGTTCCGCCTTCACTTTTTGATAAATAAGGCACCTAGAAACAAACTCCGCCATGCTTATCTTCAGTCCCGGCTACAAGAACTGCGCTCGTAAGGCGTTGTACATCTTTGTTCCCCCTGGATGCACACCTAAATGAGATTGATGAAACTCCCTTATTACATCCTCTCAGAGGGAGGAAGATATTATAAGATGCCCCTAGAATCTCAACTTATACTCAACTCCTTTTGTCAAATCCTCTGATAGCTCACCGACCTCTATCTGGGCTTGAATCACTTCACAGTCCACGTCCCCCAATTGCCCATCACGGACGTGCTGATATAAATCTGGCATCACGATGATGGCGCAAAGAACTGCCTCCCCACTATTGACATTAGGCTACAGTTGAAGTATTGCTAATTTCTCCATCATTTTCCATTCTCTAATGGAAACCTCAACTTTCCCTTTCCTACTCAAGGCATCTGCAACTACATTCCTTTTTCTTGGCGTGTAGGAGAGTGTAAAATCAAACATCTGCAAGTACTCCACCCACCTCCTATGCCTTAAATTTCGGTCCTTCTAGGTGAAGATATACTATAGGCTTTTGTGGTTGGTGTATACCACAAATTTCTCCCCCCAAAAGGTAATGTTGCCAAGATTTCGAGGCAAAGATAAGTGCTGCTAACTCTAGGTCATGCATTGGATAATTCTGTTCATGGGACTTAAGCTGTCGTGAGCCATACGCTATTACTTTGTGTTCCTGCATTAGAACACACCCTAGTCCAACTCGAGACGCATCACAATACACCTCAAATGACACTCCCTTCTATGGTAGACTCAATAATGGTGCAATAGTCAAACGAGTTTTCAATTCTTCAAAGGCTTGTTGACACTTGTCTGTCCACTGAAATTTGACTTTCTTCCATGTCAGACCTATCATCGGCGCAGCCAATTGAGAAAACCCTTCCACAAAACATCAGTAGTACCCTGCTTGACCCAAGAAACTACAAATCTGAAATACATTTGTGGGCCTCTTCCAAGATGATACAACTTCAATCTTAGTTGGATCCACTCTGACTCCTTTGGAGGATACCACGTGGCCAAGAAAATGCACCTCTTGTATCCAGAAATCACACTTACTAAATTTAGCATACAACTGGTGGTTTGGTAGCGTTTGTAACACCATGACCAAGTGCTCCTCATACTCAGCTCGGGTCTTGGAATACACTAGGATGTCGTCAATAAACACCACCCCAAAAGAATTTAGGTATGGGGCAAAAACCTAATTCATCATATGCATGAACACCGCCGGTTCATTCGTGAGTCCAAAAGGCATCACTAGCCACTCATAGTGTCCATATCTGCACCTGAATGTAGTCTTTGGGATATCCACTTTTTTGAGCCTCAACTGGTGATATCTTGAACGTAGATCAATCTTCGAGAACCACTGTGCTCCACTCAGTTGGTCAAACAGACCATCAATCCGTGGCAAAGGGTATTTGTTCTTTATTGTCACTTAATTTAACTTTCTATAATCAATACAAAGTCATAACAAACCGTCATCCTTCTTAGTAAACAGAACTAGTGCACCCCATGGTTATGTACTAGGACGAATAAAACCTTTATCTCCCAACTCTTTTATTTGCTTTTAGAGCTCCTACAACTCGGCATGTCCAATCCAGTACGCTACTTGCGAAATAGGCCCCACCCCAGGCAAAATCTCAATCGTGAACTCTACATTTCTATTGGGAGGTAATTCCAATAATTCCACGGGGAAAATGTCCTGGAAATGTGTAGGTCCCAAAGTGAGTCTGGGGGGGTGAATAGACTTTCTTCATGCACGGAAGCTAGACTGTTGGCTGGTATGTGGTACTTCTAAGGATGACTATGCTAGAAGTATTTATGGAGAAGATGACAGTAGTAATTTGAGTGATAATATGAGTTATGAACTATCAGACAAATCTAAGATGTAGTAAATGCTCCTTATTAAACAGATCTTAGATGTCATAAGAATGCACTATGATAGTTTGGATTATGGGAAACAACATAGAGAGTAGACTAGACAATCGTGCTGAATCGTGGGTGAGCAAGAGAATATGATGGATTGTAAAGGTTGATCTTGATCTTGGCTCAATGAGGCGCACAGCACTTGGAAGTTCTTGTTCTCTCTCTTTTCGAATTCTTGCTGAAGATTAATCTTTTTCTATGTTTTTAATCCCTTTTTCTTGTATACTATGTGTTCCACTCTTTGTCATTTTGTGTGAGAGTGATATATATTTTAAGCTTAGATTGTTGTGCGCCTAGTTGTCCATTTGACAAACTGACTTCCCGCCACTGGATATGCGGGATGTTAGGGGATGGGTTGATCTGCTCTAATTTGCAGATCTGTTGCCCATGCTGCGCAGTTGCATGCCCATAGTTACGTAATCGATCTTGGCTGTTCATCTATGGAAAGTGGTCAATCGCAATTAATGCGGCATTAATTGCACTCCTGATAACATGCATTTATGCCGTTATTCTAGTGTATATTTAGGGTGTTAAAGAGCATGATTAAACCTTAATTTATCCATATTTCTTAGATATTTGCTCTAACACCCTAGGAAGACTGCTTGGCCTATATATATGTGTTTTTGAGCTATTTTGACAGGTTTTTAGGCAATTTCATCTTATGGACACCAGCCAAATCACTTCATTTATCAAAGAAGGGATTTGTGGTAAAATGGGGCAGCCTGAGGAGGCAAAATAAGGGTGCACGCCATATGGACCCTTATGACATGCAAGGATTTTATTGCAGCCCTGCCTTCTACACATTCCAAGGAAGCTTGGAGCAAAATTTCCGACCATTTGGAGGTGCACGTCATATGGCCATATGACGTGTAATATGCCGTGCAGACGGATTTTTGCATCGATTGATTTGTTTTATTATTTTAAACACTTTTCTCTAAAGCACTTAGTCCAAATTATGCTTGGTTCGAGTTGTACTCAAGTTGGAAGAAAAATGGAAACTACTTATCAAAACTACATCGTTTTGATAAGTAGCAACTGCTAACGGCTAGGGCACACATTGCACAGCAGTTTTCTCTATAAATAGAGGAGGCAGCAGCCCTTTTGGAGCAGATTTAGAGGGGGGCACGTTTTTTAGAGAGAGAGAGAGAGAGAGGCTCACGTTTTTGGAGGCTAGGGTTCTGATCCTGGAGCTGCCGATCCTAGGAGGTCTGACAGCTGGAGAAGACCTAAAGTTGTAGTTTTGCTGCACCTGCTTGAGGATGATGTTCTTTATTTCTTATTGTTTATCCAAGAACATGTGTGAGTAGTTTCCTTTATCTAGGGGAGAAATGTAGCCCCCTATGTTGTCAAACTGATTATTTGAATATTGGGTTTGTTTAATTAAGATTGCATGTTTTATGAATCTATTCTTATCTTTTAATATTTGGGTTGTACACCTGGGATATCTTAGCCTTAGTCTGAGGCTGATCTTTGATTCATAACATATTTGTGATTGGTGTGACCATTATCCTGTCATGAGTATGATAATTAGGCTTTGCATGTTGATGTCATGATGACCATTCAGGCAGATAGCACTTAGAAGGTCTGGCAATGACCAATTGCAGTACCTTGGTTTAGTTATAGCATGTTATCAATTAAATAATCTCAAGAACCTTAAAATCAGTAGAAACAACATAAGGAGGTGAAGTTGTGACCCTAGATACCTTTAATCCTTGAATCTTAATCCTAAAATTAATTTGGTTTCTTTGTTTGTTCAGAAAACCAAGTAAAAATTAGATCTTTAGTTTAAAAAAGAAAACTTTTTGCCAAGACATTTTATAGAACAAGAGTAATTGTGTGTTTTGATTTGAGAACTAGAGAACTAGGCTAATCCCTGTGGGTTCGACCCCTTATTTACTGCTATTCTGTTAGTATAAACGGAGGGAAATAATTATCTTGAAGAGAGATTTTATGACATTAGCTTACTCTTTTAGGGAGGCTAAAAATCTGTCTGTCAAATTGGCGCCGTTGCCGGGGATTGTACGGTTAACTAGTTTTTAAAATCAACATTGAGTGAAATTGTTTGAATTCTGATCTTGGTGTTTTATTTTGTCTTTTACTTTCTGTTATTTTGTGTTCTTTATTTGTTTATTCTGCATTATTTGGAGCTGCTGGGTGCGTTCTTGTTGTTTTACTGGAACATATACCAAGTTTTTGAGGTATTGCTAGTTGTGTATGCGACGAAGGGAACTTGTGCCATTTATTCCAGAACCTGAACGGATAATTAGAGATCGTCGTAGGGCAGCTAGAGAAGCCGCAAGAGAAGCTAAAGAAGCACTGCAAGGTTTAGAGGATACAGTTCTTGAAATTATGGAGGATACAAGACCTGATGGCAGTGTACAAGGAGGGGCCAATTATAATGGCCAATACCCAGATGAAGATGGTAACAGATTTAGGCCCAGGACTTTCTTGGATTTTACAAGGCCAACTATGTCAGATCACTATTCAGGGATTAGGCAAGCAAGAGTCCAAGCAAACAGTTTTGAGTTGAAACCGGCATTGATCAACATGGTGACCAACAATGCATTTGGAGGAACAGCAGTGGATGATCCACATCAGCACTTGATGAGATTCTTTCAGATGTGTGACACAATCAAGCTCAACAATGTGTCGGAGGAAGCAATAAAGTTAAGACTTTTTCCCTTTTCCTTAAGGGATAGAGCTCTTGGATGGTTCAACAGTCTACCGGCTGGTTCTATAAATACTTGGGAGGAGATGCAGACTAAATTTATGTCTAAGTATTTCCCTCCTTCCAATGTGATCCAGCTCAGAGGGGAAATCAGCCGATTTAGGCAAGACGAGATGGAGACTCTTCATGAAGCTTGGGAAAGATTTAAAGACTTGGTAAGAAGATGCCCTGACCATGGAAGACCCCAATGGATTCCAATCGAATCCTTCTACACTGGTCTTCAGTCTCACTCACAAGACAAGGTGAATGCAGCTGCGAGAGGATGTCTAATGAATTTGGAACCTGATGTAGTAGCTGAACTATTAGAGAGACTATCCTTGGCTGATTGGCAGTGGTCTAATGTGTGAACTTCAAGGCCAAAAGAGAAGATAGCTTCAGTTGACAACTCTTCTAATGACATGCAAGAGCAAATACGGGCTCTAGCCAAAAGCATGGAAGTACTGGCTCTTAAGGTAGGAGGACCACAGCAAGCTCCACCAATAATTGAACAAGCATGGAGTGGAGCTGAAGAAGCAAACTTTATTAGAGGAAAGCGTATGTATCAGAAGCAACCCTTCTTCCAACGGAACCAGGGTCAAGGCTATCAGGTTACCAGAAAAATGCCTTTAACTAGAATCAGAATAGAGGAGGTGACACTGCAAATCAGTATAAATATATCCCTCCCGGAATGAAGCAAAATCCATATGCTACAGATAATTATTTGCAACCACCTCCAGGTTTTGAGCAGCAACAGCAACCTCACCCGCAGCAACAGAGAAGAAATTATCAGACTGAGGATGAGATAACCAAAATAGAAATGGGAGATTTGAAGGAAAGAGTAGGAAGTATGGAGAGCTCTATTAAAAATATTGAGAAGCTATTGGTGAGCATGGCACAAAATGCCAACCAGGGAGTTTCTTCCAAATCCTTTCCAAGTGATACTGAAGTTAATCCAAAGGAAACCTATAAAGCCATTACTTTGAGGAGTGGTAAGGCGTTAAAGGAAGCTGAGGAGCCTAAGAAGAAGGTCATTCAAGAAGCACAACTTAAGCCTTTAGCAGCTGAAAATTAGGAAAGAGCTATTGAGGAAGAGAAACAGTTAGGAGTTAACCAAGAACAGCAACCAATTAAGGTTCAACCAGTAGAAGAAGAAAGGCCAAAGGAAGTGAGGCCTACAATGCCATTTCCTCAGTGGATAAGCAACCAAAAAATAGAAGAGGAGAATGAACGCTTTCTGCAGATATTCAAGAAACTGAAAATCAATATTCCATTTATTGAAGCTCTGGAATAGATGCCTAGATGCAAGAAAGTTTTGAAGGACTTCATGATGAAGAAGAGGAAGTATGGAGACCACGAGATTGTTGCTGTCACTAATGAGGTGAGCAATGTGGTTCAGAGGAAGTTACCCACAAAGCATAAAGATCCAGGTAGTTTCATTCTTCCGTGTGAAATAGGAGATGCACCACAACAGCAAGCCCTATGTGATTTAGGGGCTAACATTAATTTAATCTCCTTCGCCCTCTACAAGCAGTTTGTGTTAACAGGAATGAATCCCACTTCTATATCATTACAGTTTGCAGACCGGTCCACAGGAAGGCCTGAGGGAATCATAGAAGATGTACTGGTGAAAGTGGGATCATTTATTTTTCCAGCTGATTTTGTGGTATTAGAGATGGAAGAAGCTATGGGAGTTGAGTTACTCCTAGGAAGACCTTTCTTGAGGACAGGGTGTGCTTTGATTGACGTAGCTCAAGGTAAGTTAACCTTGAGGATAAATGAAGATACCCTAGTCTTTCATATGGAAATACCTTTGCAAGGACAAGCAGAGGAAAGTTGTCTTTGGATCGAAGATTTCGAGGAATTAGTTGAAGATTACTTAAGCGAGCAGATCGAACAAGAAGATGAAGTGCTTCACACATCAGCAATCCAGCCGCAAGAGGCAAAGGACTTGATCATTGACAAGGAGGAACTAAAATCAAGTACATTGGAGCAAGCTAAGGAGGCGCATGACGAGCAAACAACTCCAGCGCCAGAACTGAAGGAGTTGCCTGGACACTTGAGGTATGAATTTCTAGATTCCACAAATAGATTTCCAGTAATTGTTGCTTCAAATTTAAATGCTTTAAAATGTGAACAATTGCTGGAAATTCTAAGGAAACATAAAAAGGCCCTCAGGTGGAATGTTGAAGATATTAGGGGCATTAGTCGAGGGCTGTGCATGCATAAAATTTTAATGAATGATGATTTTCACCCCACTATTGAAAGACAACGAAGATTGAACCCAGTAATGAAAGAAGTTGTTAGGAAAGAAGTTCTAAAATGGAAAAATGCTAGGATAATTTACGCTATATCTGATAGTGAGTGGGTGAGTCCTTTACATGTTGTGCCCAAGAAAGGGGGTATGACTGATAACGTGCATTTTATGTCGTTATTCTAGTGTTTATTTAGGATGTTTAAGAGCATGATTAGAGACTTATTGTTTCATATATCATATATATTTGCTCTAACCCCTAGGAAAATGCTATTTGCAAATACATGCGTTTTTAAGCTGTTTTGGCAGATTTTGGAACTCACTTTTGACATAGTAGATGGCCTAAAACAATTGGCGTGCAAGAACAAAAGTTGCTTAGAATGATGTCCTCTACCTACCACAGAAATTTCAGAGCATTTGGAGCTGCACGTGAATTCACCCATTTCACGTGCAAGCATATTTTTGCTTCTCAGGCCTCTACAGGATGCAAGGAAGTTTGGGGAGAAGTTTGAGCTGATTTGGAGCTGCACGTGAATTCACCATATCACGTGCAAATTCACGTGCAGAGATATTTTTGGACCGATCCTATCATTTTTTCATGCTGATCATTTGTTACTGAAGGTCCATGTCCAAATTGTGGATGGAAGATAGAGATTTTAAAGTTTGAAGTGTCACTTATCAAAACTACGCCGTTTTGATAAATGGGCTAGGGTACACACCTCAAGGCCCATCCAACCTCTATAAATTAAGCCTCCACGCCCCCTGCTGGACATGCTAGACCCCCCTACACGTTTTTAGAGAGAGAGAGAGAGGCTTCACGATTTAGAGGTTGCTCCTTGACCTAGGAGAGCAGCCGTCACAGCCGTCGCGGATTTTGGAGCCTGGATTTGAAGCCTTGTTGCGCGCGTGGATTAGAAGAAGATGTTTAGCTTTGCTGCTATGGTTTTGCTTGTAATCATGCGTGAGTAGTTTTTATAATCTAGGGGAGCAATGTAGCCCCCTTGTTGCTTTGCTGTGTTTATGAATATTGGGTTTGGATGATTGAAGTTTTGCATGTTTTATGAATCTATTTTTAATTTCTATCTTTGGATGTACACCTTGGTATTCTTAGCCCTAGTCTGGGGCGGATTGAGATTCATAACTTATTTGTAATTGGTGTGATCATTATCCTTTTGCAAGTATGATTTATTGGCTTTGCATGTTTGTGTGTTTAGATGACCATTCTGGCATACAACTCTTAAAAGGACCTCAATGACCATTTGTTGTCCTTGGCTTATGTTTAGCATGTTTTCAATCAGATAACCCTAATACCATGAACCAGTAGAGATAACATAGGGAGGTAAAATTGTGACCCTAGATGCCTTTAATCCTTGCATCTTAATCCTAAAATCAATTTGCTTTCTTTGTTTATTCAGAAAACCAAATAAAAATTAGATCTTTAGTTATAAAAAGAATTCGTTTTTGCCAAGACATTGTTTTAAGCAAGATTAATTTGGTTATTTGAGTTAAAGCTAGATAACTTGGTAATCTCTGTGTGATTGACCTCTTTCTTGTCGCTATTCTATTTAGCAATAGTTAAGGGAATTAATATTTTGAGAAGGGATTTAAACGACAGTAGCTTAACCCTCACTTGGGTTTCGCTCACGAAATACCCGTTCGTCAAATTGGCGCCGTTGCCGGGGATTCAACGGTTGACTAGCTTTAGAAATCAACATTGAGTGAAATTGTTTGAATTCTGATCTTGGTGTTTTATTTTGTCTTTTATTTTCTGTTATTTTTCTTTGAGTTTTTATTTGTTTATTTTGCATTGTTCGGAGCTGTTGGGTGTGTTCTTGTTGTTTTACAGGAACATACACCAAGTGTTTGAGGAATTCCTAGTTGTGCATGCCAAGACAGGAGTTTATACCATTTAATAGGTAACCTGAAAGATGGTTCAGAGCTCGTCGTAGAGCAGCTAGGGAAGCAGCACGTGAGGCTGAAGAAGCATTGCAAGGCTTAGAGCAGTCAGTAGGTGAATTGATGGCAGATTTAAGGCTTGATGGTGGTGCACCGCAAGAAGGGGCCAATTACAATGGCCAATATCCAGAAGAAGAGGGTAATAGGTTTATGCCAAGAACATTCTTAGATTATGCGAGGCCAATGATGTCAGACCATTATTCTGGGATTCGGCAGACAAGAGTCCAAGCAAATAGCTTCGAGCTGAAGCCGGCGTTGATCAACATGGTGAGCAACAACGCGTTTGGAGGAACAGCCGTGGATGATCCACACCAGCATTTGATGAGGTTCTACCAGATGTGCGACACCATAAAGATCAACAATGTATCGGAGGAGGCAATAAAGCTAAGGCTTTTCCCTTTCTCTTTAAGGGATAGAGCTCTTGGCTGGTTCAACGATCTGCCAAGCAGGTTCAATCAACACTTGGGAGGAGATGCAGACCAAGTTCATGTCAAAGTACTTCCCTCCTTCCAAGGTGATCCAGCTCAGAGGGGAGATTAGCAGATTCAGGCAAGATGAGATGGAGACTCTTCATGAAGCTTGGGAGCGTTTCAAAGACTTAATGAGAAGATGCCCTAATCATGGAAGACCCCAGTGGATTCAAATTGAATCTTTCTACACAGGTCTTCAGTCCCACTCACAAGACAAGGTGAATGCAGCTTGGAGGATGCTTGATGAATCTAGAGCCTGACGCAGCAGAGCTCTTGGAGAGGCTGTCATTAGCTGATTGGTAGTGGTCTAATGTGTGTACTTCAAAGCCAAGGGAGAAGATAGCTTCAGTTGATAATTCTTCCAATGATATGCAAGCACAGATTCAAGCTTTAGTGAAAGGCATGGAAGTATTGGCTCTTAAAGTTGAAGGATCACAACAAGCTTTACCAGTAGCTGAGCAGGGTTGGAGTGGAGCTGAAGAAGCAAATTATGTTGGAGGAAAGGGCTTGTATCAGAAGCAGCAATTTTATCCTCAACAACAACAACAAGGGTACAACTAGAACCAGTAGCAATCTCAGCCATTTTAGAGAAATCAGAACTGAGGGGGAGATACCTCATTTCAGTACAAATATATGCCCCCAGGGATGAAGCAGAATCCGTATGCTACAGATAATTATTTACACCCACCTCCAGGATTCGAGCAGAAACAGCCTCAGCCTCAACAACAAAGAGGAAGGGTATATCAGAATGTGGATGAGCCAACCAAAAGAGAGGATAATTTGGAGGAAAGGGTAGTCACCATAGAATCTTCAATGAAGAATATAGAAAAGCTGCTTGTGAGTTTGGCCCAGAATGTAAATCAAGGAGTCTCAGCTAAATCTTTTCCAAGTGAAACTGAGGTGAACCCCAAGGAGAGCTGCAAGGCTATTACTTTAAGAAGCGGGAAGGCACTGAAAGAAGCTGAAGAGCCTAAGAAGAAGGCAATTCCAGAAGAACAGAGCAGACCCTTGGAAGCTGATGACCAAGGGAAATCAGATAAAGCTGAAGAAAGAGTGCAAGAAAAGAAGGACCAAAGAATCGAGTCAAGATAGAATAGCCGAAGAACAGAGGCAAGAGCTCAGGCCTACTATGCCATTTCCTCGCAGGCCGAGGAACCGGAGGTTGAAGAAGAGTATGAGCGCTTTCTGAGTTTGTTCAAGAAGCTTGAAATTAACATTCCATTTGTGGAAATCTTGGAGCAGATGCCTAGGTACAGAAAGTACATCAAAGATTTTGTGAAGAAGAAGAGGAAATATGGGGATCATGAGACGGTGGCAGTCACTAACGAGGTGAGCAGTGTTGTTCAATAGAGTTTGCCCATCAAGCATAAAGATCCGGGCAGTTTTAATCTCCCTTGTGTGATTGGCAATGCACCGCAGCAGCAGGCCCTATGTGATTTAGAGGCCAGCATTAATTTGATCTCCTTTGCTTTGTACAAGCAGCTTGGGCTTAAGGGCATGAAGCCCACTTCCATATCATTGCAGTTTGCTGATCGGTCTACTGGAAAGCCTGAAGGGATAATTGAAGACGTGTTAGTCAAAGTGGGCTCCTTCATATTTCTAGTGGACTTTGTAGTTTTGGAGATGGAAGAAGATAGAGTAGTTCATTATTGGTGGTTTTGCATTTAGGAGAATGCCATTTGGGCTTTGTAATGCCCCTGCCACCTTTCAAAGGTGTATGATGGCTATTTTTCAGGGTTTGGTTGAGGAGATCATGGAGGTCTTCATGGATGACTTCTCGGTGTTTGGTTCCTCCTACCAACAGTGCTTGAAAAATCTAGATGTGGTCTTAGAGAGATGTGAGGAGAAGGAACTAGTCCTCAATTGGGAGAAATGCCATTTCATGGTAACTGAGGGGATAGTTCTAGGGCACAAGGTGTCTGCACATGGTTTGGAGGTAGACAAGGCAAAAATCTCCACTTATTGAGACTCGCCACCTCCAACCAATGAAAAAGGAGTGAGAAGTTTCCTTGGCCATGCTGGCTTTTATAGGAGATTTATTAAGGACTTCTCAAAAATTGCAAAACCCATGAGTAGGTTGTTAGAAAAAGACACAAGCTTTGAGTTTAATGCAGATTGCTTAGAAGCTTTCAACATCCTCGGGGGTAAGTTAGTCACTGCTCCC
Organism: Taxillus chinensis; assembly: GCA_023512835.1. Lineage (NCBI taxonomy): Eukaryota > Viridiplantae > Streptophyta > Magnoliopsida > Santalales > Loranthaceae > Taxillus > Taxillus chinensis. The sequence goes on from CM042087.1 coordinate 10,547,541, forward strand.
GTTATAGTCACACCCGACTGGGGCTCAGCCTTTTGAGCTAATGTGTGATGCGAGTGATTATGCTTGTGGGGGTAGTCTTAGGGCAAAGGCGAGAAAAGGTGTTTAGGGTCATTTACTATGCTAGTAAGACCTTAGATGATGCTCAACGGAACTATACCACCCTGAGAAAGAGTTGCTAGCCGTGGTTTATGGATTTGACAAGTTTAGACCCTACCTTTTTGGGTCTAAAGTCATTGTTTATACTGATCATGCTACATTGAAATATTTGTTTGCTAAAAAAGAAGCTAAGCCACGCTTGATTAGATGGGTTCTCCTCTTACAGGAATTTGACCTTGAAATTAGAGACACAAAGGGAGCCCTAAATTCTGTGGCTGATCACCTCTCCCGTGTGGAGAATGCACCCTGAGTCTCTACCCATTGTAGATGACTTTCCTGATGAGAAGTTGTTTGAGGTGCATCATCTTCCATGGTTTGCTGACATAGCAAATTATTTAGCTACTGGGTTCATACCCAAGCAGTTATACTACGACCAGAGAAAGAAATTGGTAGTGGATGCTAAGAAGTTCATTTGGGAAGACCCAATTCTTTATAGGAGGTGTTCTGACCAAATCATTAGAAAGTGTGTCCTTGAGGAGGAGGTAGATAACATAATACATCATTGTCATGCATCACATTATGGGGGCCACTTTGGGGTGCAGAGAACTGTGGCTAAGATCATGCAGTGTGGCTTTTATTGGCCTCACATGGTGAAAGACACCTATGTCTACATCAAAAAGTGTGATAGATGTCAAAGGGTAGGTGGTCTGTCTAGGAAAAATGAGATGCCCTTAACTGGAATCCTTCCAGTTGAAATTTTTGACATTTGGGGCATTGGCTTCATGGGGCCATTCCCCAATTCTGATGGGTATTCATACATTTTGCTTGCTATGGATTATGTGTCTAAGTGGGTAGAAGCTATTCCTACTAGAGTGAATGATGCTGGGGTTGTGACTCACTTCCTTACTAGGAACATCTTTAGCCGTTTTGGGACACCAAGGGCTATAATCAGTGATGAGGGTAGTCATTTCTGCAACAAATTGTTTGACAAATTATTGAACAAGTATGGTGTCACTCATAGGAAGTCTTTAGCTTACCACCCACAAGCTAATGGACAAGCAGAAGTGTCCAACAGAGAGATTAAGGCCATTTTAGAGAAAACTGTTGGAGCCAATAGGAAAGATTGGTCTCAAAGGCTTGATGAAGCCTTATGGGCATATAGGACAACTTACAAAACTCCCATTGGGATGTCACCTTACCGTATTCTATATGGTAAGGCATGTCACTTGCCTGTGGAACTAGAACACAAGGCTCATTGGGCCTTGAAGAAGTTAAATTTTAACCCACAAGAGATCAAGGAGCTTAGGATGACTCAATTAATTGAGTTAGATGAGCTTAGGCTGGACGCCTATGATAGTGCTAAATTTTACAAAGAAAGAACTAAGAAATGGCATGATAGGCAAGTCAACAATGAACCTTTAACCTTAGGGCAGAAAGTTCTTCTATTTAACACAAGGTTGAGGTTATTTCCTGGAAGATTAAGGTCCAAGTGGATGGGACCTTTTGTGATAGTTGATAAGAAGCCATATGGGAGCTTTAAGCAACAAGCTGTAGATGGCAAGAAATTTTGGGTGAATGGCAACAGACTGAAACCATACTTTGATTCAACTCAGAGGGAGATAGTTGATTCCCTCTCTTTCACCATTGCATGATCATAACTGAAAGTCTAGCTACAGACTTTAAATAAAGTGCTGGTTGGGAGACAACCCAATGTTTATTGCTATGTTTTATTTTATGTTATTTTCTTTTATTTATTTTATTCAATAAATTTGTTTGCAAGCTAACCATTGTGCAGGAGACTTTGCTTCTTTCTTAACTAACCATTTGCAGGATGAGCAAATTATTGGGTCCTGAACTTGTGGAATTATTTTTAAAGTCAAAGTCAAGGAGCAAGGAGCAAGTGAAGCCCAAAAGTGCTTGAAGATGGGCTCAAACAATTCACGTGCAAGACTTAAAGATGGTCCAAAATGCACAAGCAACAAAGTGGAGAAATTTGGGCCAGTTTGGGCTTGAACGTGAATTGGCCAATTCACGTGCACCTCCTTTTGAGCTGTAACTTTCTGGAATGGTAGATGAAGACCATGTGAATCACGTTTACTCTTGCACGCGAATTGCTAGCTGTCATATGGTGGCTCAAAAACGCAAAATACCGATTTTAGCCCTCCTAGAAGCTTCAAACAATTCACGTGCAGAAGGGACTATTGCTTGCCAGCTCAAGGGGGACCCACCACCAAAGTTTGGGATGATTCTGACGTGCACGCCAATTCAACAAATTCACGTGCAAAGGCTATTTTGGTCAAAACACTCTGAAAATTTAGGAGCACGTGTATCACGCCAATTGGAGCATCTTTCCTTTTGCACGCTATATAAAGAGAGGCCATCTTCAAAGGCTTCCACACCAAAATCACTCCAGATCTGAGTATTAGAGACACTCTGCTCTTTTGCTCTCTTGCTCTTCAGTTTTCTGCTCTTTGCTCTTTATTCTCATTCTAAAGATGGTGCGCACAAGGAGGACTGGCCAGGAGGAGGTGCACTCACCTAGTGCTGATAGCCAACCTGAAGAGGAGATACCCTTGGGGCATGCTCTTGATATGCAGGCTTTGGAGGCTTTAGAGCTGGGCTGGGCTAGAGAGGTGGCTCTTAAAATTCAAAATCTGGGATTACAAAGGTTAGTATCTGCCCAGCCAGCTATTTCCTATTCTGCCCTACAAGAATTTTATGCATCTGTCTCTGTGAGTGAGGATGAAGCGATAGGGGGTCGTGCAAGGGGTTTATGTCAGAATTACCCCTGAAATTATTAGACATTGCTTTAAGCTCCCTGCACCCAGTGATAGCTTTCCTCAGCTAAGCCTAGGAGAATTTGGTACTGCATGCAACTATGCTAGAAAATTTCAAAGTCGAAGGCAGTATACCAAGAATGGTTTTGTTGGAAGATTTAGATGCCTAGCCTACCTGGTAGGAAAATGCTTATTGATTCAGACTAGTGGGATAGTTAGTGTACCTAAGCCACACCTGGAGTTGATGTATAACATTGATTATATGCTAAATGTGGATTGGGCCACTACTATTTTTAAATGGTGGAAGAAAAACTCATCAAAGCAGATAAATGGCAGATTTTTGTGTTTGATATTTTAAAGCATGCCTGCTTTGCATTTTTCCTCCATGGATAGCATCACTTTTCCTTCTCACTGGGTGTTAAGAGTATTGCATGCTTGAAGGGGTTTGGGGATCGGTACCGGAGGTCATTGGGCAACCAAGGTTCCTCCTCCATCACAGCCCGCTAGGCACAGTGTTCATGTGGAGCGATCCACTGACTTTGCAAGGGAGACCTCTCCTCATGTGGATCAAAGGAAGCAGACTCTATAAAGACTCACTGCCATGTACATGCAGTTCAATGTACACAAAGAAGATATTTTCAATTTCTTTTAAGGCATTCGTGGGCAGGTGGTGAGTGAAGTGGAGGTCATCAATTGGGCAGTCACTAATGGGCACATCACTAGTGCCCAATTTGAAGAATTAATGGCCCTCATCTCTGGAGACCAACAAGCTACTTCACAACCTAGAACCAGAGCATGGGAGGCCCCAGATGTAGCTGCTCATGCATCTCCTAGAGTATGGGAGGCCCCAGAAGCTCCTCCTGCTGCATCTACCGAAGCTTGGAGGCAAGAAACACAGCAGCTCAGGGAGGCAAATGCCAGAACCCACCATGAGGTGGAAGCCCTGAGGAAGGACAACAAAGAAGTTATAGGCCTCCTAGGCAAAATATGGAAGGCCTTGAGCAAGAGGAAAGCATCAAAACGTTCTTCTATAGTGGAGATATCTGATGAAGAACCCTCTCCATCCCCTGAGGTTTCTTATCCATCCCGGGCGGATCCACCTCAACCAGAATCTTCAGCTAGGCCATCCTCCTATCACCCAAAGGAGGCAGACCTAGCAACAGGGTATTCACCCTTTCAGCCTCAAGAGGAGGCAGAGCTAGCAACAGGGTATTCCCCCTTCCAGCCTTTTACTGATCCTGCATATTCTCAGGCTCTTGTGCCTGTTATACATCCTGTCTCTTGGGGTACATACATGCCTGCTGAACCTGAAGACCTTCTTGGCCCTCCTATCCATTTAATAATTAATCTAGCCTTATCATCTGCTAAAAGTCAAGCAGCATTTGAAGACTTCATTAACTCTCAGGTGCTAAGGGCTGGCTTTGCAACGGACATGGACCTCTTCACCTCGTTTGTCCTTCAAAGGATTTTAGGCGATGAATATCTATATTCAGATGAGGTGGACTTATTTTGCAGGACTATGCATTTTGTTGTGGAGGCTGAGCCTCTTAATTACCCACTGTCCCAGTATACCTCTATTATGCTGTGCGAGCTTTATGACCAACCTTTGACTGAAAGTGTGTGGCGCCAGCGTATAAATGGTCAGAATGAAGGGCACCGTCCTTGGCATGGTATGCACGAGGTGCTGATCCCTGTGCACATTGATCATCACTATGTCTTGGTGCGTGTGGATTTGAGTGCAGGGCATGCGGTGCTTTATGATCCAAGCCAAGGGGAAGGGTTCACTAGGAGAAAGAGACGGCTTGTTCATGGGCTCATAAAAAGAATCAAGGATGCGATGAAACAAGAAGGATTGTTGCAGGATAAGCTCCCTCTTATTCACCTCAACGAAATGGAAATCCCTCAGCAGCCTGACCAATTCAGCTGTGTGATCTTTGCTTGCTACTACATGATGGCTATTCTGCAAGGGAGGGAAACTTGGGAAGTGCGCGGCGAGACGTCGGTTGACTTTGTGGCTCAGGTGCGACGAATGGTGGCCAATGTCATCTACTATTACAACTTGCCAACTGAGAGGTAAGTATTTTCCTACTCCCTATTTCATGCCATGAGGACATAGCATATTTTAAGTGTGGTGTATGGGGAGTGACTTGAGCCACTTGCTTGTCTTTTATGTTGTGATTGCATGTTTTATTTATAATTTAAAAAAAAAATTAGTTGCATGATTGTTTGAGTTGTTTGCTTGAATGATTTGCTTGTGGAGACATGGATATTAAGTATGCAATTTTGGCCTACAAATTTTACTTTTTGGGCCACATTAGTATCATGTTGTGATAAGGGTGTTAAAGTAGTTAAAATGTGCTCTGAATTGGTTTAATCATGTCTTTATCTTTTGAATGATATCACCATATTTTTTTAGCTGAGTTTTGAATATTAGCTGAGCATGAAATGCTATGATAGACCTAAGTAACCCTTAAAGTTGAGTGAAAAAGAAATGCAAAATGAGAACAGCTTCTTTTTAGCCCTTGAGTGACATTTATGGTTTTTGCGTAATAGTTTGATCTGATACTCCTCTCTGCATTCAACATTGGTTATTTAATGGTAGGAGTCAAGTAAGCATGTGATTACTTATTAGTGCTCAGTGTTTGGTGTGTTTAGTTAGGATGCAAGACCTTTAAGTCACTTTAACTTCCTATGTATCCTAATTTTTGTTTGTTGTGTTGTAAATAAAAGGCTATGATATAGAATGTGAAAAAGCCATCACTTAATTGGGAAATGGGATGTGAGACATCAATGAATTTCTGTCTCTCCTTATGTAGCAAAATGGCAAGGAGTTTGCATTCGAAAAATCAGTCTTATTTATGTGTTATGTGAGTAAAAAAAAGAGTGAATAATCCATCAAGGGAGAGCATAAAATGCAACCTTGTAAGGTTATTACTAAAAAAAAAAAAAAAAAAAGAAAAGATGGATTCAGAATAAAAGCCACATTGATCGTCACTATGTATTGGTGCGTGTGGATTTGAGTGCAGGGCATGCAGTGCTTTATGATCCAAGCCAAGGCGAAGGGTTCACCAGAAGAAAGAGACGGCTTGTTCATGGGCTCATAAAAAGAATCAAGGATGCGATGAAAAAAGAAGAATTGTTGCAGGATAAGCTCCCTCTTATTCACCTCAACGAAATGGAAATCCCTCAGCAGCTTGACCAATTCAGCTGTGGGATCTTTGTTTGCTACTACATGATGGCTATTCTGCAAGGGAAGGAAACTTGGGAAGTGCGCGGCGAGACGTCGGTTGATTTTGTGGCTTAGGTGCGACGAATGGTGGCCAATGTCATCTACTATTACAGCTTGCCAACTGAGAGGTAAGTATTTTCCTACTCCCTATTTCATGCCATGAGGACATAGCATATTTTAAGTGTGGTGTATGGGGAGTGACTTGAGCCACTTGCTTGTCTTTTATGTTATGATTGCATGTTTTATTTATAATTTTGTAAAAAAAAAAATGTTTTTAGTTGCATGATTGTTTGAGTTGTTTGCTTGAATGATTTGCTTGTGGAGACATGGATATTAAGTATGCAATTTTGGCCTGCAAATTTTACTTTTCGGGCCACATTAGTATCGTGTTGTGATAAGGTGTTAAAGTAGTTAAAATGTGCTCTGAATTGGTTTAATCATGTCTTTATCTTTTGAATGATATCACCATGTTTTTGGAGCTGAGTTTTGCATATTAGCTGAGCATGAAATGCTATGATAGACCTAAGTAACCCTTAAAGTTGAGTGAAAAAGAAATGCAAAATGAGAACAGACTTCTTTTTTAGCCCTTGAGTGACATTTATGGTTTTTGGGTAATAGTTTGATCTGATACTCCTCTCTGCATTCGACATTGGTTATTTAATGGTAGGAGTCAAGTAAGCATGTGATTACTTATTAGTGCTCAGTGTTTGGTGTGTGGAGTTAGGATGAAAGACCTTTAAGTCACTTTGACTTCCTATATATCCTAATTTTTGTTTGTTGTGTTGTAAATATAAAAGGCTGTGATATAGAATGTGAAAAAGCCATCACTTAATTGGGAAATGGGATGTGAGACATCAATGAATTTCTGTCTCTCCTTATGTAGCAAAATGGCAAGGAGTTTGCATTAGAAAAATCAGTCTCATTTATGTGTTATGTGAGTAAAAAAAAGAGTGAATAATCCATCAAGGGAGAGCATAAAATGCAACCTTGTAAGGTTATTACTAAAAAAAAAAGATTCAGAATAAAAGCCACCCTGGCTTGATGCTTATGTGTGATTATTTATTTGAAGCCACATTGGCTAAATTGTGTTTTGTTTTGAGAGTGTTGAGCTCAATTCTTTAGCTCATGGTATTGTTTATTCAGTTAGTAGAATAGAGGGTGTGTTTTCTTTGATGAGCACAATAGGGAACTCTCATGATTGCTTGGCAAGTACTTAATCAATAGCTGATGGCAAGTGTAGAGATAGAGTTTTCCATCCATTGTTCATTGATAGGTATTGGGCTTGAGAATTATTATATTAGAGTGAGGCTGCTTATCCTTGGTAAGAACTTAAAGGGAAACTAGGTGCTATTTTATCATGGATTGCTTGCTCATATCTGAAATTTAAGTGGTGATATTGCATGGTTGTTGGACTAGGGATATGGACATGAATGAACTAAGTTATGACTCATTTTGATGCTTAAATTCCCATATCATCATGATAGAGTTGCATGCTTAGGAAACCATGATTCTCCTTGACTGTTATTTTATTTTTCTTCCGTTTGACTGCGTGTTTATTTTATTTTTGCATGCTTGTATGTTTTTCCTTGAGGACAAGCAGTGGTTCAAGTGTGGTGTATTTGATAACGTGCATTTTATGTCGTTATTCTAGTGTTTATTTAGGATGATTAAGAGCATGATTAGAGACTTATTGCTTCATATATCATATATATTTGCTCTAACCCCTAGGAAAATGCTATTTGCAAATACATGCGTTTTTAAGCAATTTTGGCAGATTTTCGAGCTCACTTTTGACATAGTAGATGGCCTCAAACAATTGGTGTGCAAGAACAAAAGTTGCTTAGAATGATGTCCTCTACCTACCACAGAAATTTCAGAGCATTTGGAGCTGCACGTGAATTCACCCATTTCACGTGCAAGCATATTTTTGCTTCTCAGGCCTCTACAGGATGCAAGGAAGTTTGGGGAGAAGTTTGAGCTGATTTGGAGCTGCACGTGAATTCACCATATCACGTGCAAATTCACGTGCAGAGATATTTTTGGACCGATCCTATCTTTTTTTCATGCTGATCATTTGTTACTGAAGGCCCATGTCCAAATTGTGGATGGAAGATAGAGATTTTAAAGTTTGAAGTGTCACTTATCAAAACTACGCCGTTTTGATAAATGGGCTAGGGTACACACCTCAAGGCCCATCCAACCTCTATAAATTAAGCCTCCACGCCCCCTGCTGGACATGCTAGACCCCCCTACACGTTTTTAGATAGAGAGAGAGGCGTCACGATTTGGAGGTTGTTCTTGACCTAGGAGAGCAGCCGTCGCAGCCGTCGCGGATTTTGGAGCCTGGATTTGAAGCCTTGTTGCCCGCGTGGATTAGAAGAAGATGTTTAGCTTTGCTGCTATGGTTTTGCTTGTAATCATGCGTGAGTAGTTTTTATAATCTAGGGGAGCAATGTAGCCCCCTTGTTGCTTTGTTGTGTTTATGAATATTGGGTTTGGATGATTGAAGTTTTGCATGTTTTATGAATCTGTTCTTAATTTCTATCTTTGGATGTACACCTTGGTATTCTTAGCCCTAGTCTGGGGCGGATTGAGATTCATAACTGATTTGTAATTGGTGTGATCATTATCCTTTTGCAAGTATGATTTGTTGGCTTTGCATGTTTATGTGTTTAGATGACCATTTTGGCATACAACTCTTAAAAGGACCTCAATGACCATTTGTTGTCCTCGGCTTATGTTTAGCATGTTTTCAATCAGACAACCCTAATATCATGAGCCAGTAGAGATAACATAGGGAGGTGAAATTGTGACCCTAGATGCCTTTAATCCTTGCATCTTAATCCTAAAATCAATTTGCTTTCTTTGTTTATTCAGAAAACCAAATAAAAATTAGATCTTTAGTTATAAAAAAAATTCATTTTTGCCAAGACATTGTTTTAAGCAAGATTAATTTGGTGATTTGAGTTAAAGCTAGATAACTTGGTAATCTCTGTGGGATCGACCCCTTTCTTGTCGCTATTCTATTTAGCATTAGTTAAGGGAATTAATATTTTGAGAAGGGATTTAAACGACAGTAGCTTAACCCTCACTTGGGTTTCGCTCACGAAATACCCATTCGTCAATGATGGTGATTAGGAATGAAAAGAATGAATTGATTCCATCTCGAACTATAACGGGGTGGAGAGTTTGTGTGGACTATAGGAAGCTAAATAAGGCCACTAGGAAGGACCATTTTCCCCTTCCTTTTATTGATCAGATGCTTGATAGGTTGGCTGGGTATAGTCATTACTGTTTTTCAGATGGTTATTCCGGGTACAATCAGATCATGATTAAACCTGAAGACCAGAAGAAAACAACTTTCACTTGCCCTTTTGGCACTTTTGCATTTAGGAGAATGCCATTTGGGTTATGTAATGCACCTGTGACCTTTCAACGGTGTATGATGGCAATTTTTTAGGGCCTAGTGGAAGAGATAATGGAAGTATTTATGGATGATTTTTCTGTGTTTGGTTCCTCTTACCAACAATGCTTAAAAAACCTAGATACTGTCCTGGAGAGATGTGAGGAGAAAGAACTTGTCCTCAATTGGGAGAAATGCCATTTCATGGTAAGTGAGGGCATAGTTCTAGGACACAAAGTGTTCGCAAAAGGTTTGGAGGTGGATAAGGCTAAGATATCCACAATTGAAACCCTGCCACCTCCAACCAATATGAAAGGGGTGAGAAGTTTCTTAGGACATGCTCGGTCTTATAGAAGGTTTATTAAGGACTTCTCAAAAATAGCTAAACCCCTAAGTGTGTTATTGGAGAAAGACACAACCTTTGAATTTAATGAAGAGTGTTTAAAAGCTTTTGAGGTCCTTAAGCACAAGCTAGTTACATCCCCTGTCATAGTTACTCCTGATTGGGAACAACCATTTGAGCTTATGTGTGATGCGAGTGATTATGCTGTAGGGGTAGTTTTAGGGCAGAGGAGAGAGAAAATTTTTAGGGTGATTTACTATGCTAGTAAGACTCTAGATAATGCCCAATAGAACTATACCACTATTGAGAAAGAATTGCTAGCTGTAGTGTATGGCTGCAACAAGTTTAGATCTTACCTCTTTGGGTCTAAGGTTGTTGTTTATACTAATCATGCAGCTCTTAAGTATTTGTTCGCTAAGAAGGAAGCTAAGCCACGGTTGCTGAGATGGGTTCTCCTCTTATAGGAGTTTGATTTAGAAATTAGAGATACTAAGGGGGCATTAAACACTGTTGCAGATCACCTTTCTAGACTTGAGAATGCACCTAAGTCTCTACCTATCTCTGATGACTTCCCTGATGAGGCAGTGTTTCAAGTAAGCCAGCTTCCTTGGTTTGCTGATATAGCAAACTATTTAGCCACTGAGTTTATACCTAAGGGATTTGATTACCACCAGCGGAAGCGGTTCATAGTGAATGCAAAGAAATATCTTTGGGATGATCCTATCCTCTATTGGCGGTGTGCTGATCAAATCATTAGGAGGTGTGTCCCTGAGGAGGAGATGGATGCTATAATGCATCAGTGCCATGCTTCACATTATGAGGGCCACTTTGGAGTGCAAAGAACAGTAGCTAAGATAATGCAATGTGGGTTTTATTGGCCAAACATGGTTAAAGACACCTATGTTTTCATTAAAACTTGTGATAGATGTCAAAGGGTAGGTGGACTGTCTAGGAAGAATGAGATGCCTTTAACTGGAATTCTTCCAGTTGAAATCTTTGATGTTTGGGGCATAGACTTTATGGGGCCTTTCCCCATTTATGATGGGTATTCATACATTATGTTGGTTGTAGATTATGTGTCCAAGTGGGTTGAGGCAATACCAACGAGAGTGAATGATGCTAGAGTGGTAACTAAATTTCTTACCAGAAACATCTTTAGCCGTTTTGGGACACCAAGGGCTATTATCAGTGATGAGGGTAGTCATTTTTGTAACAAATTGTTTGACAAGTTGTTGACAAAGTATGGCGTCAACCATAGGAAGTCCTTAGCTTATCACCCACAAGCTAATGGACAAGCTGAGGTGTCCAATAGGGAAATCAAAGCTATACTTGAGAAAACTGTTGGAGGAAATCGAAAGGATTGGTCTCAAAGGCTTGATGAAGCCTTATGGGCTTATAGGACAGCCTACAAGACTCCCATTGGAATGTCCCCTTACAGAATCCTATATGGGAAGTCTTGTCATTTACCTGTGGAATTAGAACACAAGGCTCAATAGGCCTTGAGGAAATTAAATTTTGATCCACAAGAAATCAAGGAACTGAGGATGACTCAATTAATTGAGTTAGATGAGTTTATAATGGATGCCTATGAGAGTGCTAAGATTTATAAGGAAAGAACTAAAAAATGGCATGATAAGCAACTTAATACAGAATCTTTAGCCCTGGGACAACAAGTTTTGTTATTCAACACTAGGCTAAGGTTGTTTCCAGGGAAGCTAAGATCAAAATGGATGGGACCATTTGTGCTAACTGATAAGAAGCCATATGGGAGCTTTGAGCTCCAAGCTGAAGATGGCAAGAAATTTTGGGTTAATGGTAATAGGCTGAAGCCTTATTATGACCCAACACACAGGGAGATAGTTGATTCCCTTTCTTTTGAGCCTTCATGAGCATATTTTGAAGTCTAGCTACAGACTTTAAATAAAGCGCTTGTTGGGAGGCAACCGAACGGTTTTGTTTTAGTTGTTGTTTTTATATTTGTTGTGTGAACTCACCATGGTGCAGGGAACTTTGTTTCTTTTTACTAACCATTTTGTAGGCTTCCAAGAGCACACCCATGGCACTAGACTTTGAATTTAGTTTTCCGCCCATGTCCAGAGCAAAGACCAAGAGAAGCCTAAAAGTGCTTGAAATTGAGCCCAATCATATGACGTGCAGAAGAGAAATATGCTCTGCATTACATGGGAAAGCCACATAAGAAAAATGGACCCATTTGGGCCTGCACGTCATAATGCACGTGATATGCTGAAATGGCGTGCACCTTTTAATGCTCTGAAATTTTAATTGAAGACAGCTACAATCATTCGTACCACTAATGTCTTCTACACGCAATATCCTAGCTGTCTACTTGGTCGTCAAAAGTGAATAATATCACATTTCAGCCTTCTAGAGTCTTCCAGCATATGCCGTGCAGAAGAGACATGTGACATACAGCTCATAGGGGACCCACCAGCAGAATCTGGTTAGATTTTAACGTGCACGCCACAATGATGATATGACGTGCATAGGGGTATTTTTGTCCGATCAGCCTGAAAATTGGAGGACACGTGTATGATCAGATTTGGGCACTTCTTCTTCTGCACGCTATAAATAATGAGGCCGGGAGCTAGGTTATTCACACCAAAAACTCATTTCTAGATCTGAAATTTGTGAAGCTCTGGTTCTTGCTGCTCTAGCCAAATTTCATCCTTCTTCTCTCTAAATTCCTGAAGCAAGATGGTACGCACAAGGAGATCAGGCAACGAAGAAGTTCATTCATCTAGTTCTTCCAGTAGTGAGGATGGGGAGATATTCCTGGGGCATGCTCTGGATCTAAGTGCCTTGGAGGAATCAGACCTGGGATGGTCAAGTGAGGTGGCCTTAAAGCTTCAAAATATTGGGATAGTGAGGTTAGTTTCAGCCAGATGTGCCGTTTATTATCCTGCTTTGCATGAGTTTTATCATTTCATTTACTTAAATGAGGAGGAGTATGTAATTCTAGGGCAGGTGCAGGGGGTGTATATTCGTATCACACCTGAGACAATTAGGAAGACCTTTAACCTTCCTATACCTACTGATCACTTCCCTCACCTGACCTTAGGGGAGTATGGTACTGCCTTAAATTATGCCAAACGTTCTGAGAGGAGGAGGCAGTTTACTAAAAATGGCTTTGTGGGAAAATTTAGATGATTAGTTCATCTGGTAGGAAAGTGCTTGCTGTTGCAAACTAGTGGAAAGGATGGTATGCCTATGACCCATCTTGCATTCATGTATAGCATTGACCATATGTTAGATGTGGACTGGGCAGCTGCCATTTTCAATTGGTGGAAGAAAAACTTGACAAAGAGGGTATATGGCAGAATGTTATGTGTTATTTTTCAGAGCCAGCATGCTCAGCATTTTGCCCATTTAGACAGCATCCCATTCCCCTCTCAATGGATTTTGACAGTACTGCAACTAGAAGGAGGCTTAGGGGTAAGCTCTAGAGGCAACTGGGGAAATCTTCCCCGAGCTGAACCACAGCCTTCACGACATAGTGTTCATATGGAGCGGCCTACTGAGTTTGCTGCGCGAGACACCTCCACTCCATTGGATGAAAGGAAACAAACCCTATTCAGGCTTACTGCCATGTATATGCAGTATAATGTGCACAAGGAAGATGTGTTTAACTTCTTTCAAGGTATCAGTGGCCAGGTGGTAACTGAGGTAGAAGTTATAAATTAGGCATTTACAAATGGACATATCCAGAGTGCTCAGTTTGAAGAGTTAATGGCACTTGTCTCTCAAGACCAGCACGCTACTTCTAGACCGTCAGCCAGAGCATGGGAAGCCCCTGAAGCTCCTACTACTGCATCTACTGAAGCGTGGAGAAAAGAAACACAAGTGCTCAGGGAGGCAAATACTAGAACCCAACGCGAAGTGGAAGCATTAAGGAAGAATAACAAGGAGGTCAAGGGCCTCCTAGGCAAAATTTGGAAGGCCTTGAGCAAGAAGAAAGCATCCAAACACTCTCTTGTAGTGGAGATATCTGAAGAAGACTCATCTTCAGTCCATGAAGACTCTTATCATGCCCAGGAAGACCCATCACAACCAGAAACTTCAGCTGGGCAAGCTTATTATCCAGAGGAGGCAGAGCCAGAAGCAGGGCATTCACCTTTTCAGCCCTTTATGGATCCTACCTATTCTTAGGCTATTATGCCTATGGTGTTTCCTGTCTCATGGGGGACATATATTCCTGCTACATCTCAAGACCTGCTCGGAGAGCCTATACACTTAACCATAGATCCAGCCCTATTATCTGCTGAGAGTCAAGCAGAATTTGAGAACTTCATTAACTCATAGGTTTTAAGGGCTCGTTTTGCAAGGGATATGGACCTTTTCACCTCATTTGTCCTTCAACGGATCTTAGGTAATGAATATATATACACAGATAAGGTGGACTTATTTTGCAGGACTATATGTTTTGTAGTGGAGGCCGAGCCTCATAGCTACCCACTGTCCCAGTATACCTCTATTATGTTGTGCGAGCTTTATGAGCAACCTTTGTCTGAAAGTATGTGGCGCTAGCGTATAAATGGTCAGAATGAAGGGCACCGTCCTTGGCATGGTATGCACGAGGTGATAATCCCTGTACACATTGATCATCACTATGTCTTGGTGCGTGTGGATTTGAGTTCAGGGCATGCAGTGCTTTATGATCCAAGCCAAGGCGAAGGGTTCACCAGAAGAAAGAGACATCTTGTTCATGGGCTCATAAGAAGAATCAAGGATGCGATGAAAAAAGAAGGATTGTTGCAGGACAAGCTACCTCTTATTCACCTCAACAAAATGGAACTCCCTTAACAGCCTGACCAATTCAGCTGTGGGATTTTTGTTTGCTACTATATGATGGCTAATCTGCAACTGAGGGAAAGCTGGGAAATATGCGGAGAAACCTCAGCTGATTTTGTTACTCATGCACGTCGAATGGTGGCTAATGTTATCTACTACTACAGCTTGCCAACTGAGAGGTAAGTATTTTCCTACTCCCTATTTCATGCCATGAGGACATAGCATATTTTAAGTGTGGTGTATTGGGGAGTCACTTGAGCCACTTGCTTGTCTTTTATGTTGTGTGATTGCATGTTTTATTTATGGTGTTTGTTCTTAGATTGTTTGTTAGTCATTTTAGTGTGATTTGTATGTGGAGAGGCATGGATACTAGGTATGCAATTTTGGCTTAAATTTTAATTTTTATGCCACATTAGTATCATGTTGTGATAAGGTTGTTAAAGTAATTAAGGTGTGTTATGATTTGGTTTAAGCATGTCTTTACTTTTTGAATGATATCACCATGTTTTTGGAGTTGAAGTTATGTGTTAGCTGAGCATGACATGTTAGGATAACACTTAGTGACCCTTAGAGTTGAGTGGAAGAAAATCCAAAAGGAAAATGAGAAAATGAGAAAAACCTCTTTCTAGCCCTTGAGTGACATTCATGGTTTATGGGTAATAGTTTGATTTGATGCTCCTCTCTACGTTTAACCATTGGTTATTTAATGGTAGGAGTTAAGTAAACATGATGATTACTTATTAGTGCTCAGTGTTTGGTGTATTGCTAGTGATACAAGGCCCATTTAAGTCACTTTGACTTTCTATGTATCCTAGTTTTTGTTCTGTTGTGTTGTAAATGTAGAAGGCTGTGATATAGAATGTGAAAAAGCCATCATTTAATTTGATAATGGGATATGAGACATCAATGAATTTCTGTCTCTCCTTATGTAGCAAAATGGCAAAGGGTTTGTATTAGAAAAATCAGTCTTATTTATGTGTTTTGTGAGTAAAAAAAAAGAGTGAATAATCCATCAAGGGAGAGCATAAAATGCAACCTTGTAAGGTTATTATTTCAAAAAAAAAAACACAAAGTTTTTCAGAATAAAAGTCATACTGGCTGAGTTGTGTTTATTTAGAGTGTTGAGCTCATTTCTTTGGCTCAAGGTGTGTTTTATCAGTCATTAGACTAGAGTGTGAGTTCATTGAGAATAGAATAGTGTGTGAGTTTTCAAACAAAGTAGAATAGAGAGTGTGTTTCCTTTGATGAGCATAATAGGGAACTCTCATGTTTGCTTGGCAAGTACTTAATTAATAACTAGTAGAGAATGTAGGAGGAGCTTTCCACCCATTGATTTTCTGTTAGGTATGGTACTTGGGCTTGTGTTGGGAGAAATGAGAGTTTATATTTGAGTGAGGCAGCTTTGTCCTAGGAGAGAACTTTAAGGGAAATTAGGTGCTGTTTTATCATGGTATGCTTGCTAATGTCTGAATTTTTAGTGATGAGACTACATGGTTGTTAGACTTAGGGGTATGGACATGATTGAGCTAAATTATAATTCATTTGGTTACTTAAATTCACACTTCATCATGATAGAGTTGCATGCCTAGGAAACCATGACTCTCTTTGATTTTTATTTATCTTATTTTCATTCCAGTGTGACTGTATGTTTATTTTATTTTTCTATGTTTGTGTATTTTTGCTCGAGGACAAGCAATGGTTCAAGTGTGGTGTATTTGATAACGTGCATTTATGCCGTTATTCTAGTGTATATTTAGGGTGTTAAAGAGCATGATTAAACCTTAATTTATCCATATTTCTTAGATATTTGCTCTAACACGCTAGGAAGACTACTTGGCCTATATATATGTGTTTTTGAGCTATTTTGGCAGGTTTTTAGGCAATTTCATCTTATGGACACCAGCCAAATCACTTCATTTATCAAAGAAGGGACTCGTGGTAAAATGCGGCAGCCTGAGGAGGCAAAATAAGGGTGTACGCCATATGGACCCTTATGACGTGCAAGAATTTTATTGCAGCCCTGCCTTCTACACATTCCAAGGAAGCTTGGAGCAAAATTTCCGACCATTTGGAGGTGCACGTCATATGGCCATATGACGTGCAATATGCCGTGCAGCCAGATTTTTGCATCGATTGATTTGTTTTATTATTTTTAACACTTTTCTCTAAAGCACTTAGTCCAAATTATGCTTGGTTCGAGTTGTACTCAAGTTGGAAGAAAAATGGAAACTACTTATCAAAACTACGTCGTTTTGATAAGTGGCAACTACTGATGGCTAGGGCACTCATTGCACAGCAGTTTTCTCTATAAATAGAGGAGGCAGCAGCCCTTTTCGAGCAGACTTAGAGGGGGGGCACGTTTTTTAGAGAGAGAGAGAGAGAGAGAGAGGCTCACGTTTTTGGAGGCTAGGGTTCTGATCCTGGAGCTGCCGATCCTAGGAGGTCTGACGGCTGATCCAAGAACATGTGTGAGTAGTTTCCTTTATCTAGGGGAGCAATGTGGCCCCCTATGTTGTCAAATGATTATTTGAATATTGGGTTTGTTTAATTAAGATTGCATGTTTTATGAATCTGTTCTTATCTTTTAATATTTGGCTGTACACCTGAGTTATCTTAGCCTTAGTCTGAGGCTGATCTTTGATTCATAACATATTTGCGATTGGTGTGACCATTATCCTGTCATGAGTATGATAATTAGGCTTTGCATGTTGATGTCATGATGACCATTCAGGCAGACAGCACTTAGAAGGGCTGGCAATGACCAATTGCAGTACCTTGGTTTTGTTATAGCATGTTATCAATTAAATAATCTCAAGAACCTTAAAATCAGTAGAAACAACTTAGGGAGGTGAAGTTGTGAGCCTAGATACCTTTAATCCTTGAATCTTAATCCTAAAATTAATTTGGTTTCTTTGTTTATTCAGAAAACCAAATAAAAATTAGATCTTTAGTTTAAAAAAGAAAACTTTTTGCCAAGACATTTTATAGAACAAGAGTAATTGGGTGTTTTGATTTGAGAACTAGAGAACTAGGCTAATCCCTGTGGGTTCGACCCCTTATTTACTGCTATTCTGTTAGTATAAACAGAGGGAAATAATTATCTTGAAGAGAGATTTTACGACATTAGCTTACTCTTTTAGGGAGGCTAAAAATATGTCTGTTAACAACAACTGCTCGAGACGGCACACGCTTACTGTACAAACCCTAGCTGAAGATATCGCTAAGTGCGTATGCTCTGGGTTTTAAGTATGTCTTGAAGGCGGGTGCCTCGTAGGTTTGACGACTCCAAGGTTTCGGTTAGAGCCCGCTGAGGTTGCGGAAGTTTACTTCAAGCTTTATAGTGTTGGTATCTGTGAGTCTACAACTTATATATCTCCGAGTCTTCGAGGCTAGAGTTCGAGTTAGATTAAGTCAGTTGTGTCATGCTATTAATTAACCATTTGCGACTCTGCGAGTCTACGACTCTACGAGTCCGTGACTGTCCTAATGGCTTTTAGAGTGACTTCTTCAAAGTGTGCTTAATCTACCCGTTATTACAGCTGCGAGTCTTCGACCCTAGCTCTGCGGATCTATGACCCTCAGGTTTCTCAGTTTATTTTACTTGACTAAGAGGTTCTTTGACTCTGCGAGTATTCGACCTTGAAACTCTTCGACTCTATGAGTCTTAGTCTTTGCATTTCTTCCTTAGTCTTTCGCGGTTGTGTGTGCACTGAGTTTCCATTTCTACGAGTTTTTGACTTTAAGGCTACGACCCTTCAGCTGTAACTCTCTACCTATATGATCTTCGAGTCTGTGATATGTCTAACAAGTTCTTTAACATACTTGTATCCCTTGAGTCTACGACTCTATGAGCCTTGAGTTTACGACTCCATGATTCTCGAGTTATAGATTCATTTAATTTGGTCAGTCTTTTTGGATTTGACTCTTTGACCTTCGACCTACGAGTCTACGAGTCCTATTTTCTTAACATTGTTTTAAGGCTGCGACTCTACGACCCTTGAGTTTACTAGTCTAGCGGTACTTTAAGTTCTGTTAAGTGACATGAGCGCTCTAGGAACTCTACAGTTCTACAAGCTTCAAGTCTTCGAATTATTTAAGTTTCGTTACTGTTCTTTTATTCTTCGACTCTACGGGTCTCTGAATTGAATCGTCGCTTACAGTAATGCTCTCTTTTTCGTACGGCGACTCTACGACCTTCGACCTGGGATCTACAAGTCGCAGTGTGTTCTGTCACAAATATGCTTTGAGTCTCCAGACCCTACGAGTCTATGAGCCTCTCGCCAATATGTCATGTGACAGTTTTACTTCTATGAACTATGACTCTTCGACCCTACGACCTTCGGATCTTCGAGTCTCAAGACTTAGACTATATTTTGGCAGCTTCATCAAATCCTATATTTCCAACAATCTCCCCCTATTTAATGTAAGTTGACAATGATTGAACCATAACGTCTGAGACTACGAGTTTGATGGCCGTTTTAAATTAGCCGAATATCTTTGGTCCCCCTAAAAGGTACACTCCTCTGCGTAGCTGCCTCCGGTCAAAGACAACTCCCCCTACGATTTTGCTCCTCTCCCTGAGCTGCGATATACTCCCCCTTTCTGGGGTGAGGAACAAGCACCAAAACAAAAAGCTCATGGGAGCAGTGCAATAAATCACAGAACGACAGGCAGCAAAACAAAGACATACATAAACGGTAACTGAATTAAAGAAAGTACACAGAGGACATAGAAAGAGGAAGAGTAATGTACAGAGAAATATAGTACAAGACAGTTACGGTTTAAAGTCAGAATATTTTACACTTTGTGTAAACAGAAAGATAGCAGTTTGCTCACGCAGGAGTTGAGCAGTAGTCAGATGTTGCGAGGCGGCTCGACTACTCACACGATCAAATTCAGGCATGAGGGCAGGGAAGCCAGTGGCGGTCAGGATGAGAATGTAGTGGCATACATAGAAACCACAGTTATGAGCATCATCCTGAGCAGGAACGCCTTGCTTGACTCGAGTAATTTCCATTGGTTTTGAAAGATGATAGCCACCACACCCATGCGAATATCCCTGCATGACACCAGTGAGGGTGCGATTGAATTCATGAAGTTGTTCCCGCAAATGGATTGGTAGAGTAGTAGGCTTGGAGTCAAAGATGACGATTCGCTGGTTCTTGAAGTCAATATCGAGAAGAAACCAGTGCAGGGATGTTGACAAATAGGGGATGAGCACATGGTCGACCTCATTCCATGGGCGGAAGGAGTTCTAGTATCAGTGACCCTGGATAAACTCGATCATTGAAGCGTCATCAATGAGCTGAGCCTGCATGATCGGTAAACAGAGCTCCACACGTGTATCGCGTCGAATATGGAGAGGAAGCTTCTCCAGATATGACTTTTGTGCAAAGATAAACTGTATCATCTCAAGATTATCCATTTCTTCACCGTCATGTAGTAATCGACACAGGTCAGGTCCGGTGAAAAATGCTTCGTAGCCACAAGTCCGCGCGGTGGTATCCCCAGCTACATAGCTATTGAAAGCCGCAAAATCAGCTGAGCTGGCTCCTGTTGTCACAGTGCGCGATGGTTCCATCGGTGTATTGGTGGTAGTAGCGGCTGGTTTAGTAGGGGAAGCAGGCATGGTATACTCAGCTGTGCTTGGATGGGTCGTTGAGGGACCAGGCTGAGTAGAGGTTGATGTTTGGCCCGGAGCAGCCGGATGCTTCTTCATGTGCGTTCCAATGGGCACATCATCATCATCAGAATCAGTAATGACAGTGGCTCTGTGTGCACGCTTTCGCCCACGAGCATAGATAGCTTCCGGTCATGGTTGTGGAGGAGGAGAGGGTTGAGGTGAAGTAGGGTGAGGTGCTGGAGGACTGGGAGCAGGACTGGTTAAGGGTGTAGGGTCATCAATGGGAACCGGCTCAGGTCTGTCCTTAGAGGTCTTTTGAGGTGGCGTCATGGTGAGACTGATCTCTCCCTGATCCAGTCGGCTGCAGGCTTCAAAGATAGGACCCATAGTTTTAAGAAATCCCTCATGCTGATTCATGTATGCCTCCTTTATGTCTTCACTGTGGTTCTCAAGGCATTGAAAACCTTCAGTGTTTACTCTAATGAGGGATTCCAGTTTAGTATTGACCCTTTCTAACTCAAAGTCAGAAAGTTCAACTTCATTTCTGAGCTTCTCCATTCCCTCCTCCACTGTAGAGAATCGTCCCTCGACTGCTTGAATGGTAGGTGTGAAATTCAACAATCCCAAAGTGGTCAGTTTTTCCAAAACCTTGTCAGCAATTGGGTCCACTTCCTCAGCAGTCAAGGTGCGTGATTGAGAGGTAGAAGCCAATGGAATGGCTGATGGGATGTGGAAGGTTAAGTCCTCATTCCTCTGAGTGACCACCTGATGAGTTGCCGGTCCAAGTGGAGTGGTCATCTCAGGTGCTTTTACATGCTCAGAAGCATGTTGTACTTCCTCTACATCCGAGTCACTTACTGCTTCAACAGTAGGTGCCTCCTCCTCTTCCTCAGGAATCTTATCCATCTCAGCACCTTGGGGATTTAATGTGTCAAGAGTGTCACCCATGATAAGAGATGGGGCAACCATCGAAATTATTTCTATAGGGTCTCTTCTTACAAGACCTTGATCCAGAAGCCAACTAATCAAATGTTCTCTGTCCACCATCTGCTTCCCGAAGGCTTTCCATGCCTTTCTCAATTCATCGGGGGTCATATGAGCCTTACCATACTCAATATAAAAGTCTTCTAATTCAGACTCCCCAAGAGAGCTTAATAAAACAGGTGTTGTACCCCTACCTTTTGGGATATCCTGTACCGGTGACTGCCCTCCAACTGCAGGCTCTCTTACTTCTGCAGTATCACTGGGTCTTTCAACAGGCTGAGCTTCCTTTGGTGTAGGTTCTGTGGGGACACAGGTTCGGACAATGTTCTCCACCACTTTAGCTATATGGACCGTTGCAGCAGATGCAGAAGATACTCGAGAGGTCTGAGGACCAAGAGCTGCTTGACTTGGTCTTGGAACTGGGGCTCATACAGAACTTGCAGTGTCCTCAGCTAGGCTTCTCAAACTCGACTCGGGCCATTTCATAGGCTTGATCTCCAGCCTACCATCCTCGTAGATGCTCTTGAAAATAAACTTGGTAGGCAATTTCATCGTGGGTCAATGGTTGAATACCTCAGGGTGAAGGAACCTTAGGATTTTGGTGAGAACTAGTCCAAAGTGTCCCTTCTTGCTTTTGATCATGTGGTGTAGTTGAGTTCCGCAATCTAATTTTCTTCCTTGTAGTACAATACACATGATCTTCATCTGCTCATGACTTGCAGAGTCATGAGTAGTTTTCTTGCACATCAAGCAGCCTTGTCCAGGTGACAATGAGAGTCGCCAGGTCCGACCGGAGAACCCAATTTTCAGGGCTCCCCAACCTTGCTTTCCAGGGTTGGAATACCCCAGAAAAGACTTACACTCTTCTCTAGATAGACTGGGAAGAGGTTCAAAGATACCTTTAGGAAGTGAAAATGCATTTCGGAGCGTTTCAGCCAAGATTCGAATCTCCACTCCTTGCACTGTTCCTATCAGGTCGTCTCCAGAGATCGCCAAAGTCTCGTGAAACTCCGAGATGTCTTCCACCAGTATTTCCTCCATCCCTGTACATACGGATGCAATTCCTGATTCATCGAGACGATTTCTGAACTCGCCCAACCAGCTGACCTTTGCGTCGCCTATGGTTTCCCAGTCAACTACGAAGCCCGGGATAATGTCTCCTAATCCTTCTGCCATCGATGAGCTGGGTCCGAAGGTAGTCAAAGGAGAGAGAAAGAGAGAGAGAACGAGACTCAAAGAGAGAGAGAGAGAGAGAGAGAGAGGGAGCACTTAGGGTTAGGGTTTGAGTGTGACCATGAAGAACGTACCTCTGGGCTCCGTCTCTATCAGTGACTTATATATAAGGTGAGAAGCGTACCGTAGAAGTCACACAATTTGTCAAGTCGTCTTTAGGTCCGCGTCCTTTTCTCTGACCCATCTCTTTATCTTTCGGATCCACCCAATGGAAGATTCAAGCAATAGGTACACGTCACCCCTTATGTCGGTGTATTTTGAATTTTAAGTGCACAGTGACGTGCTGACGTGTCTTCGATGCTTGAGCAATGAGGAAACTGAATCTGTCTCGCTTCGACCCTTTGGAACTGCAACTCTACGAAGCTGCATTTAAGCTGAGTCTACGACTCTCCGAGCTTCGAGGCTTTGAAATAGTGTCTTCGAGGTAGCAGTTCTTTGATGCTGTTAGCTTTGTGGTCGACTACGGATTCAGCGACAAAGGTGGATTTCTCTGGAATTTTTCAACACTTATCAACACGAAAGTGACACATGATATTTCACATAAAACCATACATGATGAACAGTGCTGTAAGCGGAGTGAAGATTACATGCTCAGAACTCGAATTCTTTCAACCGTAATACCTGGTTTACATGTACAACTACTATACAACGATCATTTACATTCCCATAAAGCTTAGAAACTACTAAGTGCATCATCACATACTTCTTTATGCAAGACATTTATCACAATGTTAACATAGCATCTAGTAAACCATGGTTAGTCTAATGCAACAACCCAATCATGAATTCAGTAGTCTCCTTACATATTTAGCAAAACTCACTCAGCGGAGGCCTCACCTTCTCACTCTCGGATCAGCATGTGAGATTGATTTAGGAACTAGGAATGCACTGTTTGGTATACTCATAGTCAACCAAATCTTACCACAAACCCTAATCCAACAATGATTTTCAGTTCAACATAGATGATGACAGACAAGATTGTCCTATTGAGAATTAGAACACACTTTGTCAATGTCTAACTTTCAACACAGTACATGTAGAGAGTTTGGAGCTTAATCATTCATATTGTCTGTGTGAGCTGCCCCCTTTTCTTTGTAGATCACGCATTTTCAGTGCTAATTTATGAACCTTTTCATTTGGGCAGAGCTTAACACAATTTTCTTTTGGATATCAGATGATCAACAGTTTGGATTCCAATTATTACTCTAAAAGAGATACAGCTGAGGGTAGTAGTGAGGACTCCCCCTAAGATAGGCAATTGATTTTAATATTTTCTTTTTGCCTTTTTCACCTTGCCTTTTCCCATTGAAAGGTATCTGCTCTTTTTGAGTAATAGGCTTTTTATGACTCTCAAGTTCTACATTCTCAATCATCCTTAGAGCATTAAATCATTGAGGATCCTTTCCGTGCAAGCCAACAGTACCATGAGATATTACAGTTCCTGCTAGTTAATGAGTGCAATTCTACACAAGTGATATTCACTCATAATGAAAACAACAGATAATGGGAATATCATATAATTGAAGTATGATGGAAATTGCACTCCCTTCACTCTAGACTTGAAGATTCATGACAGGTTGTTCAAAAGACTTATACCAGGTTCAGGTGTAGCATGTTTCATCCATGTGATTTCTCAATGGCACACAGTAAAAATGTATGAATCACACTTAGGCATTGCTAATATTCATGGAGAGATAAACAATCGTTAATAGTGTCACACCTATGTTCATGCTTAGGTATTGAAGTTGACTTGAAACACAAGACATGCAATAAGCATTATAAAGTTAAGTCTAACATGCCAAGTTTTGTCAGAAGTTCATTGAACCTGGTTTCGTGCAGAGGTGAATATGTCGGCAAGCTGGTCATCAGTGGATATATACTCAAGGGAAATGTCCTTCTTCAGCACATGGTCACGTATGAAGTGATGTCTGACCTCGATGTGCTTGGTTTTGGGATGCATGACAGGATTATTGGAAATTGTAATGGCACTTGTGTTGTCACAGTATAGTGGCACCGCCTTCAGGTTAAATCCATAGTCTGAAAGTTGACTGGCCATCCAAAGCAATTGAGCACAGTAACTTCCTGTAGCAATATATTCCACTTCAGCTATTGAGGTTGAAAATGAATTCTGTTTCTTACTGAACCAGGATACAAGTCTATTGCCAAGCAATTGGCATGTTCCACTTGTGCTCTTCCTATCAATCCTGCAACCAGCAAAGTTTGCATCTGAAAAGCCTCTCAGGTTGAATTCAGACTCCTTTGGGTACCAAAGTCCCAAATTTTCAGTTCCCTTGAGATACCGCATAATCCTTTTGACATGAGACATATGAGACTCCTTGGGATTTGCTTGGTATCTTGCACAGATGAATGTTGCGAACATTATATCAGGTCTGCTTACTGTGAGATACAACAAGGATCTAATCATGCTTCTGTATTCAGTGATATCCACTTCTTTGCCTACTTCATCTATATCCAATTTGGCGCTTGTAGGAATGGGCATTTTCATGTGAGTCACATCAGTCATCTTGAATTTCTTTAGAATCTCCTTAGTGTATTTAGTTTGACTGATAAAGATCCCATCCTTCAACTGCTTGACCTCCAACCCAAGAAAGAATGAAAGTTCTCCCATCATACTCATTTCATACTCATTTTTCATCAAATGGGAGAATTCTTTACACTGCTTTTTGTTCCTTGATCCGAAGATGATGTCATCAACATAAATCTGAACAATCAAGGGTGATCCTTTTCCTTCCTTGACAAATAGAGTGGGGTCAATTTTGCCTTTTTTGAACTTGTTTTTGATCAGAAACTCTGACAATGTTTCATACCAAGCTTTGGGAGCTTGTTTTAGTCTGTATAGAGCCTTCTTCAGTTTGTACACTTTGTGTTCTTCGTTTGGCTCTAGAAATCCAGGGGGTTGTTTAACATAGACTTCTTCTTGGAGGTCTCTGTTAAGGAATGCACTCTTGACATCCATTTGATAAACTTTGAAGTCCTTGAATGCTGCATATGCCAAAAACATGCGGATAACCTTTAATCTAGCAACTGGTGCAAAGGTTTCATTATAATCAATTCCTTCTTCTTGTCTGTACCCTTTTGCCACTAGTCTGGCCTTGTTTCTGATTACAACCCCATCAACATCAAGTTTATTTCTAAAGATCCATTTCACGCCAATGACTTGTTGTGATCTAGGCCGATTAACCAACTCCCATACTTTCTATCTCTTGAACTGATTAAGCTCTTCTTGCATTGCATCAATCCAATAGTGATCCTGAATTGCATCATCAATTGCTTTTGGCTC
Organism: Taxillus chinensis; assembly: GCA_023512835.1. NCBI lineage: Eukaryota > Viridiplantae > Streptophyta > Magnoliopsida > Santalales > Loranthaceae > Taxillus > Taxillus chinensis. Next base: position 10,573,339 of record CM042087.1, read on the forward strand.
CACTTGTCATAACAAACAAATGTATAGATTCTCATGAAGTGTGGCAGCCCTTGTTTTGACTCGAGCATCAGGATCTCCTATTATTAGTTCAGGTGGGTGATCTTTTAACCTTCTCCTCGCCTTTGGAAGATCTTCTCTTTTTTCATGTTGAATGCCCAACTTCTCTATGTCAGACTCGGGCTGGTGGAGATGCCAGCGACTGAACAGGTTGAATGTCAAGGTCATGATCTTCTATTGATTTTTGATTCTGCAACAACCGGTTCAGTTCTTTGGTCTTCAGGTTTAGGTCTATCTACCACTGGTTCAGTTGTTGTCGGATTATCTGTGTCTTGGTCTTCTATTATGATGGTATCCTGCACTTCATTTACATTTTGGTCTCCTTTCTGCATACCATGGTTAGTCTCATCAAATGAAACATGAATGGACTCTTCAATAGTTTTAGTCCTTCTATTAAACACAAGATAAGCTTTGCTAGTCATGGAGTATCCAACAACATACCCATCATTTGACTTGGCATCAAACTTATTCAAGTAGTCCTTGCCATTGTTCAGAATATAGCAAGTACACCCGAAGATTCTTAGGTGACCAATGCTTGGTCTCCTTCCCTTCCATAATTCATAGGGTGTTGATGGTCCCTTGGAGCCTAAAGGGGGGGGGGGTGAATAGGCTCTTATTCGAACTCTTTCTTTTCTCTCAAGACACAAAGACTTATCTAGTTTAAGTGATAATATCACTGCGGAAGATAACCAGATAGTGGAAGTATTTTGTTTTATTATCACAAAGTGATTACAACAAAATAGAAGCAAACACTCTCTTACACTCTGTTTACAACTTTGAATTCACACACTAGCCAAGTGCCTTTTCTATTTTTGCACTTCTTCGCTCTAGCTCACTTTTTTTACAAGAAGTATAAGTATGAATATTTATACAAAACATTCCTAAGAGACAACCTTGGAACTTGAAGTTCCGGAATGCGTTCCGCACTAACTATCCCTTGGTAATCTATCCGCCTTGACTGCTGCGGATTGTGGAGCTCAAGATCTTGGATTCGAAGAGTATAAGTGTCTTTGTGAGTTCCGAGATACAATTAAGGTTGTGTCCACATATCCGGATGATCCACGTGTAAGATTCTTCTTGTTCTAAATGCATTCTTCTTACATCGGGACAGCACGAGCTGATAACTTTAAATGCGGTTTCATTGGAGCAGTGTCTTCTTGGTCCGGTGTAATTTTCCTTACTCCGTAGTTAATGAAGCTCGGAACCTTACTCCGTGTCGGTGGTTGCTTATTCCGTATCTATTCAGTACTAGAATCCTTAGTCCGTGTCAGCGCTTCCTTACTCCGCATGTAAGTTCCTTACTCCGTATGTAAGTTTCTTACTCCGTATGTAAGTTCCTTACTCCGTGTGTAAGTTCCTTACTCCGTATGTAAGTTCCTTACTCCGTATGTAAGTTCCTTACTCCGTGTGTAAGTTCCTTACTCCGTATGTAAGTTCCTTACTCCGTATGTAAGTTCCTTACTCCGGGCGAGTAATAAGTCCGGATTCCTTACTCCGCATCTATTTTCCTTACTCCGCACTTATTTTCCTTACTCCGCACTTATTTTCCTTACTCCGCACTTATTGTTACTTGGTTATTTACCAAGTGTTTGACGACACTAACTCTTGTCCGGATCAGGATTATGTATCCTGTCCTTAGCTTTGCTCTCACGAGTGCATCTTTGGATTAGTGACATACCTTCGCAATGATCAAATAAACACAAAAGATCTCGAGATCAAATTACATAAGGCTTTAACGGCATTATCCAAATTCTGGGTTTGATCCAACAATCTCCCCAATTATGGATATGCCTAAACCCTTTGTAATCTGATCCGTAAGCGATGCAAACGAATATCATACGGAATATACACCACAACCAATTTCATTGATCAGCAACTAAATACAAATCAGCCTTAATACAGATTTTTCACTAAGGTACATAAGGCTTACTATACTTGAAGATCATAGTTGCTGCCTTCTCTCTTAGCTCCATTGTCTGCCGCATCGTAAAGGTGGAGTGTTGGCTCCAATGTTTGTCCACGATTAAGAACGATTTGATGAAATGACAAACAAAGGCTCCCAGCCTATCTCCATCCCATTGTTGTGGCACTTGCTTCTTGCCCCGGAATGTCGCCTTGAGTTTCTCAAGAGAGCGCGGGGTGTGATACCCAACTCTTCATATAGTCCGGCTTTCTTCACGGCTTCATTAGTCTGAGACACAGAGGTTCCCATTGATTCTTCCTAACGAAGTGCTCCACAATCTGATGAGAATCAATGAGAATCATCTCGCTTGGATTGAATCATGAAGACAGCCATCATGAAGTGTGGCGACATGATCCGGTACGGAATGAGGATGGTTGAGAGAGTTTTCCATGGCTTGCTATCTTCGCAGTTCCGTCGATGTAAGTCCGAATTAACTCCACACTCGGGAAGATAGCCCTCATTCCAACATGGCGGAACTTCAAACAAGTGCCCATCTTCGTAAAGAGATGGAAACGACCTCATCTCCATCTTAGCGGCCCTCGAGAAGTTGTCAATGTCTTCGTAGTAAAGAGTCCTTTCTCCGAACAAAGAGTCCGAATGTCGGCCGGAGAGAAAGGATACATTTCGAAAGACATCTTCTCTCGCAGAAGACGCAACGATAGGCTTTCATTGCCTTGCAAGCTTCCATCCGCATCGAGGGGTCAAACTCCGCATAGGATGGGAGGAAGGTATTAGGCTGGGATGAGGAGGATGGAGGAGGAGCCGGAGGTGCAAGAGAGGAGCTTGGTTGAGAGAAGCGGCTTCGTTTGGGAATTTGAACTCCCTGAAGCACCGAAGTGGCAGGCCGCTTCTCGGTCCGGGATGATGGTTGTGGGGCAGAAAGGAGTAGACGGATCGGATGACACTTTCTCCCCCGGTTTGGGCGGATCGCCGGGAAGCAACGGGAGGACGAGCCATCGTATGCGCCGGATCCGCGAAGGAAGTAGAGAGTGAATGAACGGAGGTGGCGACAAGATCCATTTTTCGCTCAATGGAAGTGGAGGAGTCGGTGAGGGCGGAGAGTAGTTGGGCGCCGAGGGCATCAACTTTGGCAACGATGGCGGAAATTTGGGCGCTTTGAGCGTGAGCATGGCGGTCCAGTGAGCGGAAAGACAAAGATCGGAGTGGACCGTGCCAAAGAGGCACGCCCAAGGGCTAACTCTGGAGCTTTGGAGGACTCCCCCGCATGAACAGGAGCAGGAGTGCGGTGGGCGAGAGGAGTCCGCAGAGTAGAAGAAAGACCAGAGGAGCATCCGGAGCATCGGAGGCATCCGGAGCTCTGGAGGCATCCGGAGCATTGGAGGCATCCGGAGCAAGAGACCCGCTTTGACCAGACAAGTCAACTACGGGAATCGCGGCGGCAGAGAAGAGGGCCCAGCCTTAGCGGTAGAGGGACTTCGGGTAGCAGGGACCGGGCCGGAGGGTGTGGGAACGACACATCGGGAATGGCAACGGCGTAAGAAAGCCGTGGTCCGGATTCCAGATGATCATAGTCTCCGGGGATTGGGTATTGCGGGTGTAAAATACCCGGAGATCGGTGTCAGGAATGGAAGAGGTGTGGGTTAGGCCGAAACGGAGCCAGAGGTCCGTTAAGGTGACGGCGGAGAGATGGTCAAGGTAATCTCGGGGTCGAGGTAGAGGAGGCAAGGGGGCTTCGGGAGAAGCATCGGGACATCAGCGGTGGCGGCGGCAACAAGGTATCAACCGGCAGCAGCTATAGCGGATGTGGAGGGAATGGGGACATCGGCAGCAGAGGGGCCGAGGAAACGGCTCTCGACGCACGCGCCGAGAGGGCCCCGCAACCTCGGACGGTTCGGCACGGACGCTTGGTCGGGAAGCCCGTGAGTGGGAGGGCGCAGCTACGGACCGAATCCGGGAGGATCGGTGTACGTAACTCGACCTCGGGGGCTTGGCTGTCGGAGGGTCACCAACAGAGCCGCCTTGTTGTTCCGCGGCAGGGAGAGTGCGGAGAGCTACGAGTGGGTCGGCGGGCAGTCATGTTTCCATCCTGGCGTAAGGTGACGAAGATAAAGAGCCGAGGGAAACGAGACAAGATCAACTTAGGCGAAATGGTCCGGACGAAGATGCCGGAAGACAATGCGAGGATGCGCCCATAGGAATGGTTTTTGTGACCAGTCTGTAGCAAGCGAAATAAGAACATCCCCCAATCCATTGGAAGACCTTCAAAGACGCCGTACATGGCCGTAGAAGATCATACGAACCGAGTCCAGGGGCGATGTGCGAGCCAGAGGGCATCGACCTAGAATAGTCGCCATACATCGATAAGCGACCCTGGAAGGATTTCACCTTGTATTCCTTCCCCTTGTTGGTGCACCCCATAGAAGCCGCCATCGGATCGGCATCCGGACGCTGTGGTTCACCAAGAGGAAGGTGGAGAGCAGCGCAGGAGAACAGACGGAGTGATGACGATGGATTCACCGCGGACATAAGAGGTTATGGAATCTTTGGTGCAACGAATCCGTTGGTAATACTCAAGAATGTCATCGATAAGAAGATCGATGGGATTGGAGACCAGGTTGAGTATGTGCGAGGCTTCAAGAAGAGGGCGAAGCTGGAGAAACCAATCCGGAGGATCGAAACAGCATTCCAATCAACTAGATGGCCAGGAGTAACGCCTGGAAAGAAAGATTCGGGTGCCATGGCAGATTTGATGGGAAGGAAAAGAGGAAAGGTGAGGTCTTGATAAGTAGAAGGAGCAACGAGAGGGTTAGGGATTTGAAATGAGCAATACTCGTGCTTCGCAGAATGATCGGAACATATAAGACCGAGTCCGCAAATGTCAGCAGGGTCTAGGAATGTGGGAGTGAGGTGGGGACCCGCGCGACATGCCGATGTCATTTGTCCGGATATCGAGGCGTCTCCGAATAAAACGATGTCGTGGAGACCGCATGACCAAGTAGAGATTACAACTGGTTGCCATCCGGAGAAGTGTGTGCAACCCGAGATATGCATTTAATGAATCATCATTATTCCTCCTCAAAAGCATCGACATATGAGTATACGTGGATTGTCACAATTGAACAAAGTCAGAGTCCGGAGGAAAGAGCCGACACTCATCCGGAGTTAATAATATTCGTGAAAGAGTATCCGGATGAATAATAGACCTTGTCCGTCAGTAAACAGAGTTTGGTGAGAATGTAGAGTAGATTCCTTTGCAATCAATAAGTCAAAGAGAAGAGAAGTACCACAACACTTCAAATCCAAGACTATGGACTGGATTTATCAATATGGTTGCAAAGAAAATCAACCCGTAGCTAAATAAAGATATACAGAAAATACAAAAGCTTAACAGGCAAGGATTAGTACGGATTAGAGAAGATAATCAAGTGAAAAACAACATAATCCGAACTAATAAGAAACAGAACTCATGCATGGCTAAGAATGTAGTAGACGTACGCAACGTGAAAGTGATCAATATTACCGAATCAGGGCATATGTCGGATAGCAATACATGTGTTCATATAGGTCAACATAATAAACCGTCTTGTTGAACAACGTAGCTAAGATTAATTAAAGGTCAAATGATTTGGCTTCATTAGGATTCATGAGTGTGAGATGAAAAGGTGAACACATGTCAAAAGAATGCAGATGATTAATCGATTAAAATGCATGGTTGAAGGAAGAACATACATCCACACATGCCACTTTTCCGATTTAAAACAAGATGTCCAAATCAGATCCTAAGTAATAGCGTAGAGAAGGGAGAATCCGAGACATATTAGGGGTTCATTGTTGCTCCCCCGTAGATCATTTAATCCTCTCAATGAAAAGCTCCCCTCGGATAGACAGTCAAGGAAAAAGGTCATGAGACATATACGGGGGTATTACTGAATAAAATATAAAGCATTTTCTCCCCCGTAGATTGTGCAATCCTCTCGTTGACCGCTCCAATTTGTAGTTCAAAGACTGCTCATCTTATTAAGACTATACTTAAGCGTGATCGGAATGCGTTTGTGTATTCATCCACCAGGCATTCCAAGCTAGCCCATTTCACTCCTTCAACTATGCACGTTAATGGAGTAATCTAAATGAACATGCTTTGATCATGTGGTGATTAATGGATATGAAGATCATGAATCCGATCGAGGTAAATCATATAAACCGTAATTATGTTAGCTTTAAACGACTTCAGTCGGGGAACGCAAGCATCCTCCCATTATGAGGTTGAGATTAACATCGGAAACATGGAACCGTGAGTCGGGAAGTATGATCAGCAATGCAGCTCTTTCTACTACTTTCAAGAAACATACAATGCATGGTTTGTGAGAGAATATACCGTTGTGAAATTTAAATGAGAAACTATGCAGAGAAGTCGAGCATACCTAGTTGGAAGAGTAGTTCAGAAAACCTCGCATCGGGAGAGGCTTTGTAAATATGTTCCGCTAATTGATCTTAAGTGGCAACATGTTCCAGTGAAATATGCTTTTTAAGAACATGATCGCGTATGAAGTGATACCGACCTCAATGTGCCGTCTTAGGATGCATGACAGGATTGTTGCTGATGGCAATTGCACTAGTGTTGTCACAAGTAAAGTGGAATAGAGGACATGTTGAATCCGTAGTCAGTAAGTTGACTTTGCATCCAAAGTAGTCTGCGCAAGAACTTCCAAAGCCGATATATTCCGCCTCAGCAGAGAGGTTCATACGGAATTCGCCTTCTTATCGAACCATGAGATCAATCTATTTCCAAGAAACTCGACACGTACCGCTTGTGCTTTTCCCGTCGATGCGACATCCAGCGAAGTCGGCATCGTAGTACCCCCGATAAGGTGAAGTTGGACTCCTTTGAGTACCACAGTCCCAAATTCATCGTCCCTTTGAGATACCTTAAGATCCGTTTTACATGTAGCATATGTGACTCCTTGGGATTCGCCTGATATCGTGCACAAATGCAAGTTGCAAACATAATGTCTGGGCGACTTGTCGTAAGATAGAGCAAGGATCCGATCATCCCTCTCGTAGTCAGTCACATTTCCCGATATGCCGTCCATATCCGGATCTAACTTGGCACCGACAGGCATTGGAGTTTTGACGGGAGATGAACCTTCCATACCAAACTTCTTAATAAGATCGCGAGTGTACTTAGCCTGATTGATAAAGATTCCTTCCTTTAATTGTTTGACTTCAATTCCAAGGAAGTAGGATAGTTCTCCCATCATGCTCATTTCAAACTTGCCTGTCATCAACTTAGCAAACTCTTTCACAAAGCTTCGGATTTGTTGATCCGAAAATGATATCGTCCACGTATATTTGTACGATCGTAGTGTGTCCTTTCTCTTTGTCGTAGAAATAGGGTGGTATCTATCTTCCCTTTTTGGAAGTTATGAGCAAGTAGGAATTACTGACGAGTGTGTCGTACCAAGCTCGGGGAGCTTGCTTCAAACCATATAGAGCTTTCTGAAGTTTGTAGACAAGATGTCCTGCCTTAGGTTCAATGAAGCCGGGAGGTTGTTCAACATACACCTCCTCTTGAAGGTCTCCATTCAGGAATGCGCTCTTGACGTCCATTTGATAAACTATGAAGTTTTCATATGAAGCATACGCCGTAAACATTCGGATTGCCTCAAGTCTTGCGACCGGAGCAAAGGTTTCATCATAATCTATTCCCTTCTTCGACGATATCCTTTGGCTACCGCCGGCTTTGTTCCGGATTACTATTCCATCCGTATCAAGTTTGTTCCGAACACCCATTTAACGCCAATGACTTGTTGAGACTTAGGCCTTGGTACTAAGGTCCACACATTATTTCTCTTAAATTGATTCGCTTCTTCTTGCATGGCTTCTATCCAGTTTGAATCTGAAGAGCTTCATCTACCACCTTTGGTTCTATTTGAGATAGAAAGCATGAGTGAAGACTCATGTTTGAGGTGGCTGCTCTTGTTCTTACACCAACAGTAGGATCACCAATCACTTGATCCGAGGGATGGTTTTGAGTCCATCTATAATTCCGTGCGTGTGTTGGTTGTCCTTGAACAATTTGAAGCTCTTCCAGATTGGGTGGTTCAGTTGTATCAACGGTTGGGCTTCGTCCGGAGTAGATGTTTCCGTATTTAGAGGTACGGATGAACCGATTGGTTCTTCAACACTGTTTCTTTAAGTGTTAACTAGTCCGGACGGACTTGAAGGTGCTCCGGAATTTTGTGTACTCTGAGGAGTTTGTCCGGAGCTAAGTGGTAGTCCGGAGTTAAGTGGTAGTCCGGAGCTAAGTGGTAGTCCGGAGCTAAGTGGTAGTCCGGAGTTAAGTGGTAGTCCGGAGCTAAGTGGTAGTCCGGAGCTAAGTGGTAGTCCGGAGTCCGAGTCATCCGTAGCATCATCCACAAAATTCCGTTGTGTTTCGCGGATGCCACGTGGTTGGTCTGGATACCGGTCAGATGTGTGGCGAGAATATTCATAAACTTTGAGTAATCGACGTTTTGTTTATGACTGCAGATTAGAATTTGAAGGACCGACTTTTGACCAATCGAGATTAGCTTCATCAAAGGTTACATGGATAGATTCTTCAACTTTAGAAAGTTTTCTATTGAAGACCCGATAAGCCTTGCTATGAAGTGAGTACCCGACAAAAATCCCATCATCGATTTTGGTTCAAATTTATTTCGGGTCTCTTTGACATTGATCAAGATATAGCAAGTACATCCGAAGGCTCGAAATGTGAAATTGAAGGTTTTCGACCTCTCCACATCTCATAGGGTGTTTTCATGGTAGATTTATTTATTAGAGTTCGTTTTGAACATAGCAGGCAGTGGACACAACTTCAGCCCATAGGCCGAGAGGAAGCATTGCCTCCGCTAACATGGATCTACCACTTCAACTAAAGTTCGATTCTTGCGCTCAACCTACCCCTTTTTGTTGTGGGGTTCGGGGTGCAGAAAAGTCATGTTGTATGCCCTGTTAGAACAATATGATCTCATTTCGGAAAAATCAAATTACGTACCATGATCACTCCTAATGCATTTAATGCTCGGTCCTTGTGAGTTGCTTATCCAGTTGAAGAGATCTACAAGATGTTCAAAAGTTTGATCCTTTGATTTCAGGAACATCACCCATGTGTATCTGGTGAAATCATCGATAACCACAAGGGTATATCTCTTTGACTAGTGATGAAACAGATATAGGACCACATAGGTCCATATGAAGAAGTTGCAGAGAGCGACTATTGAGTTAACCGATTTGCTCTTAAAGCCGTGTTTGGTCTGTTTACCAAGTTGGCATTCTCGACAGAGAGTGTCTCTGGAGAACTTGAGTTTGGGTAGACCGGTGACAAGATCAAGTGATGCTAATTTAGACAAAGTCTTAAAGTTCAAATGTGCGCATCGCTTGTGCCATAACCAACTATCTTCATTCTGTTGCTTTCGTGAGGAAACATACGGTCGAAGAATTATTTCTTAAGACCACCGAGTATATGTCCCCATCTCTTGATCCGGATAACTTAACATCTCCGGATAAGTTTTCTCTTCTTGTCAGGTGTTGGACAAAAAGGAAACAAGAATCCTTTGTCACATAGTTCATCGACACTTAGCAAATTATGCTTTAAACCTTCGACTAGTGCAACTTTAGTGATTGATACACGGCCGTTAGTTAAAGTGCCATACCCGACAGTCTTACCTTTGTTGTTGTCGCCATATGAGACGGATGGACCTTGTTTATCATTAACTTCTACAAGTAGAGTCTGGTCACCCGTCATATGTCCGGAGCATCCACTATCAAGGATCCACTTGCTTTGATTTATCTTTAACTTCAAGTGATCCGGCAATTCATTCAGAGATGCTCCCTGAAAGACAACAATTTACACTTTTGGTGCCCAAACTTGTTTCGGGCGGTTAGAGTGAGCAGTAAGATGTGTCAACATTTACGGATTTGATTTTGTTAGGACTCTTAGCTTTCCAAGTTGACATTAACTTGTTAGTTTCAGTCGCTTCTTTTATTTGGGATTTCTTGGGAGAGACACTCCTTTTAGATTTAGATTTTGTTTTGCTCGAAGAACCCCTTTTATAAAACTGATCTTTATTTGATTGAAATTGATTACAAAGCCAGCTATCAGGATAGACTCCAACATTCATAGTGATAATGACCCATTTCCCTACGGATGGAACAGACACTATAATGTGAAGTACAAACAGGGGATACAGGTCTCTTAGATTTTTCTGATTTTCTACTCTGTTCCACGTGGCCTAATCCATTACGTTTGGGTGACGCGCTCTTGGCCCTAAATGCGTCGGCCTTAGCCTTGTCTTTCTTTTTGGGTGCTACGTTTTGGCTTTAATCAGTGAGCCTTCCTTCATCTTTAGTTACGGGTGCTCTTGCTCGGAAGTGCAGATGTGACCTCGGTTCCACGATCATAAACTATGGTGCCACCTGAAATGAAACCATCCAACGGTTTAGATGTACTAACGGATATAAGTTGGTTAGTTTAGGAGTGAAATCCGGAGGACACTCGGTGGCTTTAGCTATGGAGGTTGATGGTTCGGAACCTAGACCAGGTTTGACTCGAATGTCGTCGGGATCAGTCCTAAAGGTAGAGGCTATTTCCCCGGATTTTAGCCACTTACGATTTATTTCTTTTTCTGTTCCAATTCATTTTCGAGTCTTTTAACTATAACTTTTAGGCCTGAGAGATTGGTATTTAAGAGATGATTTTCAGCTCTTAGATCATGATACCAAGCTTCCTTTCCCCGAAGTCCGACGTCCTTTTCGAGTCTATTAATGGTAAATTCGAGACGTTTATTCGACTTTCCATATCTTTGTACATTTGAGTTATTATTAGTCTCTCATTCTTTTCATGATCACATGCAATAGTAAGAGATCCTAATTTACTCAGGAGCTCAGAGATAGAAGGTACCTCGATATTTGCCATGAGGCAGACGTTCGGGCTTAATGGTCGGCTCATCATCCGAGGATTCCTCCTCTTCTTCCGAGCCACTCATGTATTTTGTCACTAGCGCCTTTCTCTTGCTCTTGCCGTTATCCGAGGTGGAGCGGCGAGAATTTACCTTGTCACTTTTCTCGGCCACCTTTGCTTTGGACTGCATTCCTTGGCCCAAGGGACCGGTTTTCCCACAATTGAAACATTCCTGGGAACTAGACTCGGGTCGCTCCTTCGTTGGAACGATGATGATGAGCGTCTTCTGACCCCTTTTGCTTTTCCGTAGGAATCGCTCAAAGGATTTGACAAGAAGGGCTATCTCCCTCCTCCTCGTCGAATCGGAATTGTCGGATACGTCCGTATCATCATTCCTCGGTATGTTTAGACATTCAAAGAGCTTTGAGAGCTACCCCTTTTCTTTTCCGAGCTATTTTTTCATCTCTCGCGTAGTACTTAAACCTCGACTTCGTGAGTCCGGAGCTCTCCATATAGTTCTTCAAGGGGAACATCCGCCGATTTTGTCGATTGCATCTCGGGAGTTGTTTGGAGTAGTAGCGATCCAGGCAAGGAGCGAAAGAACTTGTCATTGATCTGGGATTGAGAGTAATGCTCATTGGCAGTCTTCGGTTCAAGTATGAGCTTGCCGAATCTCCGATAGATACTTTCAAGTGATTCGCCCGGTTTATGATTAAAACTCTCAAAGTTCGTCTTAGAGTACAGATCACATTCTGCATCCTGGGACTGACTCCCCTCATGAGGATTGTCGGTTGTCCCAAACAGCTTTGTTGTCGTGCAGCCCTGGACGTCCGTGAAAGCTTCGGAATCCAAGGACGATGTAACATAAGCCGAGCCTTTTCACTAGCGCACTGCCAGGCTCTTTCATCGTTGGTAAGTTCAAAGATCGTCTTTGGCCTCCTTACGCCATGTTCTCCGATAGTCATCGGAATTGGAATCTCTGATGAAGACATGGCCACATAAGATGATCATGGCAAACCATAAACATCTTCATGCGAGCTTTCCACCGGGAGAAAAGCTCAGGTGTGAATTTGGGCGGTTTCGTTAGAGTAAACCCCGAACTCCGTGGTTGAGAAGCGGTGGCAAGCAGGTTGTGGTGGATCGACATTTTCACCTGGCCGCTTCGATTCGGGATGGGCTCCTGTGCACCTCCGGAGTTAAGGCGAGTGTTGAAAAGCATACTGCTTTCTTCGGCCATTTCGAGATTGAAAGAGTGGGATCTCTACTTAGAACAAGTAGAACTTGCTCGATACCACTTGATGGTCCCTTGGAGCCTAAAGGGGGGGGGTGAATAGGCTCTTATTCGAACTCTTTCTTTTCTCTCAAGACACAAAGACTTATCTAGTTTAAGTGATAATATCATCACGGAAGATAACCAGATAGTGGAAGTATTTTGTTTTATTATCACAAAGTGATTACAACAAAATAGAAGCAAACACTCTCTTACACTGTTTACAACTTTGAATTCACACACTAGCCAAGTGCCTTTTCTATTTTTGCACTTCTTCGCTCTAGCTCACTTTTTTTACAAGAAGTATAAGTATGAATATTTATACAAAACATTCCTAAGAGACAACCTTGGAACTTGAAGTTCGAAATGCGTTCCGCACTAACTATCCCTTGGTAATCTATCCGCCTTGACTGCTGCGGATTGTGGAGCTCAAGATCTTGGATTCGAAGAGTATAAGTGTCTTTGTGAGTTCCGAGATACAATTAAGGTTGTGTCCACATATCCGGATGATCCACGTGTAAGATTCTTCTTGTTCTAAATGCATTCTTCTTACATCGGGACAGCACGAGCTGATAACTTTAAATGCGGTTTCATTGAGAGCAGTGTCTTCTTGGTCCGGTGTAATTTTCCTTACTCCGTAGTTAATGAAGCTCGGAACCTTACTCCGTGTCGGTGGTTGCTTATTCCGTATCTATTCAAAAGTACTAGAATCCTTAGTCCGTGTCAGTGCTTCCTTACTCGCATGTAAGTTCCTTACTCCGTATGTAAGTTTCTTACTCCGTATGTAAGTTCCTTACTCCGTGTGTAAGTTCCTTACTCCGTATGTAAGTTCCTTACTCCGTATGTAAGTTCCTTACTCCGTGTGTAAGTTCCTTACTCCGTATGTAAGTTCCTTACTCCGTATGTAAGTTCCTTACTCCGGGCGAGTAATAAGTCCGGATTCCTTACTCCGCATCTATTTTCCTTACTCCGCACTTATTTTCCTTACTCCGCACTTATTTTCCTTACTCCGCACTTATTGTTACTTGGTTATTTACCAAGTGTTTGACGACACTAACTCTTGTCCGGATCAGGATTATGTATCCTGTCCTTAGCTTTGCTCTCACGAGTGCATCTTTGGATTAGTGACATACCTTCTGCAATGATCAAATAAACACAAAAGATCTCAGATCAAATTACATAAGGCTTTAACGGCATTATCCAAATTCTGGGTTTGATCCAACAGGTGTTTTCATGGCTCGTTTGTTAATTAGAGTTCTATTTTGTACATAACAAGTAGTGGCAACAGCTTCAGCCCATAAGGATTTTGGGAACTGAGGTCCTGTCAACATGGTCTCATCAAATAAAACATGAATGGACTCTTCAATAGTTTTAGTCCTTCTATTAAACACACGATAAGCTTTGCTAGTCATGGAGTATCCAACAACATACCCATCATTTGACTTGGCATCGAACTTATTCAAGTAGTCCTTGCCATTATTCAGAATATAGCAAGTACACCCGAAGATTCTTAGGTGACCAATGCTTGGTCTCCTTCCCTTCCATAATTCATAGGGTGTTTTCATGGCTCGTTTGTTAATTAGAGTCCTATTTTGTACATAACAAGTAGTGGCAATAGCTTCAGCCCATAAGAATTTTGGGAACTGAGGTCTTGTCAACATGGTCTCATCAAATGAAACATGAATGGACTCTTCAATAGCTTTAGTCCTTCTATTAAACACAAGATAAGCTTTGCTAGTCATGGAGTATCCAACAACATACCCATCATTTGACTTGGCATCAAACTTATTCAAGTAGTCCTTGCCATTGTTCAGAATATAGCAAGTACACCGAAGATTCTTAGGTGACCAATGCTTGGTCTCCTTCCCTTCCATAATTCATAGGGTGTTTTCATGGCTCGTTTGTTAATTAGAGTTCTATTTTGTACATAACAAGTAGTGGCAACAGCTTCAGCCCATAAGGATTTTGGGAACTGAGGTCCTGTCAACATGGTTCTAGCTGCTTCAACTAAGGTCCTATTTTTTCTTTCAATGACTCCATTTTCTTGTGGAGTTCTAGGTGCTGAGAAATTATGCTGGATACCATGTTCAGTACAAAACTCTAACATTTCATAAAATTCAAATTCTTTGCCATGATCGCTTCTAATGCATTTAATAGAGAGACTCTTAACATTAGATATCCAATTGAAGAGTTCAACAAGATTTTCAAATGTTTCGGTTTTGTTCCCGAGAAACATAACCCATGTATATCTGGTATAGTCATCTACTACAACAAGGAAGTATCGTGCACCCGGATAATGAAGACACATTTATTGGTCCACATAGGTCCATGTGCGGAAGTTCAAGTGGTTGTGTGATTGAGGTTTTATCCACACTCTTAAAAGAGTGTTTCACCCGCTTACCCAGTGACAATCCCTACAAGGGTGTTCTTTCTAATAAACATGCTTAGGTAAGCCCTCAACCAAATCAAGAGATAATAGTTTAGACTTCTTAAAGTTCAAATGACCAAATCTCTTATGCCATAACCAACTAATGTCAGGAGAAGCTTTGGAAAGAAAGCAAATTGGTTCATTAGATTGAGCATTTCCAAAAAACCAATTTATAGACATTGCCTTGTCTATGTCCATTTAGCTTTACCTCATTGGAGACAGGATCTATAACGGTGCGGGTGTGTTTAGTAAACAACACTTCATAACCCTTGTCACACAATTGACTTATGCTCAAGAGGTTATGTTTGAGACCTTGAACAACAGATACATTTTGGATTGAAAACAGAACCATTATAGAGAGTACCCTTACCAACAATCTTACCCTTTTTTGTTATCCCCGAATTTTGAGATGAAGCTGCAACCTCCCTTACTTCTCTCAACAGAGAGGCATCATCTGTCATGTGCATGAATAGGCACTGTCAGGTACCACTGGCTGGAATTGATCTTTTCTTTCCGGTGGCTACTTTCGGCTTCATGTACCTATTCCTGCACAACAAGCAACTAAGTCTTGGGGGCCCAAACGTGCTTGGGCTTTGGGTAAGTAAAAGCTCGCTCTAACAATTTTGGTTTCCAATAAGTGGGAGATTATTTGACTTTCCATGCTAACTTATGTGATTCCTCATTAAATTTGTTAGCAACTTTGTTCTTTGGGCTCTTTTTAGATTCTCCATCCTTATGGTTACTCTTGGTAGCTTTACTAGGCATAGGGTTAACATTATTTTTCACAGGTTTAGTAGTTGGGTTCTTTATTGAGGTAACCTGTGTGTGCCTGGTTGCTTTCTTCTTCCTGTCTGAATTATATGGTTGCAAATTTTCAGTGATGTGTAATTGCTTAAGGCTAACCCTAATTTCTGTGGCAATCTCATTCTTAAGATACTCAGGGTAGAATCTGCACTGATAAGAAAGGTGTCCAACTTCACAGTAGATGGGGTAGTTAACAGGAATGGGTTGGACATTTTGTCTCACGGGTTTGGTTTGAGTGTTAAGAGGCTTCCTAGGTTTTCTCACATATCCTAGACCTTTCTTAACTCTCCCACCAGGGACAAACTTAGGCTTGAAGGAAATAGCCTTACTGGATAAGCCAGTCTCAAACGTAGCAGTGAGTCTGCTTGAGTTTGTCTCTCGACAAAACTACACCCTTACCCTTGGATTGGGATGTAGAGGACAGGTTGACTAAAGGTTCAGCTTTCAGTTCTGACTGTTCAACTGCTACATCACTGTCAAAGATGCAGCAATACCCATATCTCTAAGTTCGGGTCTTATAGGTTTGGGTGGACAAGTAATAACCATTTGTATCTCCTTTCAACAATCAAGAAGCACACTGTCAGTAGAAACAAAGCCAGCGAGACACTTGGTCTGCACAGGGTAAGTTTGGGCCTTGGCTATCTAGTCTTCAGAGAAACCTAGACCTAAGGCTAGACCTTTAACAACTGGAGTGGTCCTAAAGTGGGCTACAATTTCAGCAGAATCTTGCCACTTTTTACTAATTTGTCTCTCTTTCTCTAGTTCAGCTTTGGCTTCACTAGTTCCTTTTCAAGCCAATCGATTTCTTTATTAGCCATTATCAATTGTCCAGCTTTGTCCAAAAGATCATCGTGTATACTTCTCATCTCACTCGCTTCATCTCTTAGTCTTCTCTCTGTTCTCTCATAATCATTGTAATGACCCGTGTTTTGGGAATAACAAGCTGGAACGAAGATAAATAGTACACTTGGCGAACGCTTAGGTCAAAAGGTGGAAGACCCGAAGATTTGTGTCATAGGGTCGAAGACCGAGGGCCGAAGGTCTGAGGGTTGAAGTTTGAAGGTTTGAGGGTTGAAGGTTTGATCTTCGAGACAGATCTTCGAGGCCGCGTTTCCAGCGATCTTCGAGGCTCTGGAGCGGTGATCTTCGAGGCAGTGTTCTACGAGTCTTCGAGGGAGTGTTTCATTTATCAAAGCTGCGTCATTTTTATGGTTTGTTTCACTTATCAAAACTACGTCATTTTGATGGTGTGTTTCATTTATCAAAACTAAATCGTTTTGATGGTGGGATTTCATTTATCAAAACTACATCATTTTGATGGTGGGATTTCATTTATCAAAACTACGTCATTTTGATAAGTGAGGTCTATATAAGGAGGAGCTCTCTTTGTTTTAGGTTTAGCGTTTTTATTGTCAGCCACCGCAGCCATCGCAGAGAGAAAGAGAGAGATAGGGAAAAAGAGAGGGTTCTTGAGCATTGCTGCTGGGGTGACTCACATGGGTGGACGGCGTCTAACGTGGGAGCAAGAGCAAGGAGGATCTTCCTGAGGTAGGGGTTCTGTTCCTCCTTGAACCTATCCTAGGGTTTTGGCCTTGTGATAGGCAGTCTATTATATATTCTGGATATATATATATATATATGTAAATCCATATAGGTGTGATCTCCTATATAGATGTTGGCCTTCAATGGCATATTTTGCTTGGATATTTGTATACATGCCCGTGAAGCTGGGGATTACGCATGCTAGGTGTTTGTTTTTATGCCTGTGTGGCTGAGTTTGTGAACCTGTGAATATGTGCACGCTATGTGTTCGATGTTATGCCTATGAGACTATGGAAATCAAGTGTTTGATATTATGCCTATAAGGCCACACATGTTATGTGTTTGATAATATGCCTGTGTGACTATGCACGTTATGTGTTTGAGGTTATGCCTGTGTGGCAGAAATGTATGTTATGTGTTTGATTGTATGATTGTTAGCCTGAGAGGCAGTTAAACTATTTGCCTGAGAGGCGGTTAAACATTTGCTCGAGAGGCGGTTAAACATTTGCTCGAGAGGTGGTTAAATATTTGCCCGAGAGGTGGTTAAATTGTTAGCCTGGAAGGCTGTGAAATTGGTAGACTGTCAGGCTGTGGAGCCAGTGTGGCTGGGGCTGTGATTGCGCCCATTTGAGTGGTGTGCTTTACTTGTATTTACTACTTCCACGACACTGCACTAGTACACGTTCTCATGTAGTGGTTAGGTGCATGGGATGGGTTGGGGAGACTTGATCCCTATTGAGCTGTGGTTGCTCACCCCTCCTATTGTGTTCTGTTTTCTCAGGGACCTACAGGCGTTAGGTGGGAACACCAAGGTGGACAACAGTCCTGTTTGTGGTTTTGATTTATGTTATTTGTATTACTTTTAGGAGGCTTTGTACCCCAGTGGGGAGATATTGTAAAGTGGGTTTTATTGTAATAAAGGCATGTGGATTTGTAAACGTTTATCCCGATTTGAATTTAATAAATTTATGATTTTGTCTTTCTGAATATCATTTGTGTAGTGTATGATGTCCTGTGTGAGTATTGTATCCTACCCCCTTCTCTATCACGTGGGTAAAGGGGGAGTCACGAACCGGTTTCCTCGGATTGGAATTTCGGGGTGTGACAATCATCTATAAGTCTCTATATTCACAAGAAAGCCTTTCCAATTTAGAGTAATATTTTTTTTTGTCAACTTTTATAGGAAGAAATTGTTCCTCTATTTCTTTAAGAGCTCTATAGGTATCTTCATATTCAATGTAGAGTTGTTCATAAGTTCTTACCTTGAGGGGAGGTGAATGATTAGCCATGAAGCAAATGAGACCTTTTTCTTTCTTCTCCTCATCAGAAGATTCTTCCTCCTCCTCAGTTTCACTATTGAACTTGTTGGTGACAAGAGCCTTCTTCCTCTTGTCATCCTTTGCCTTGAGGAGCCTTTGGTCTTCTTCTTCTACTCATTGCCTCCTTTTTCTCCCTCTTCACTTCAAGAAGTGGCCGGGCTGATTGCGGTGATAACATTGCAACTTCTCCTTATCCTTTCCCTTAGAGAAAGATGAGGATGACTGCCTTGCTTTCCTCCTATAGTTCCCCCTTCTCTTCAACACTTTCTTGATGAGAAATGCCACTTCTTCATCTAAGGCACTATCTAAAACAAGTTCTTCAGTTTCATCTTCTTTCTCTTCTGAAGATGGTTCCCTTGGTTCAGCAACGGCCTTAAAGGCAACAGACTTCTCCTTTTTCTTGCAAGGATTCTCAAATGCCTCAAGTTCTTCCTTTTGCATTTCAAACGTCTTGAGGTCCCCGTATAATGCTTCCAAGGCACAGGTTTTCCATTGCTTCAGTTGACGGATGGTTGATGTCTTTATCAGCAGTCTCAAGGGTAGAGATCTCAGAAACTTGTCATTCTTGTCCTTTTGAGAGATCTCAACATTGTAAGTCTTCATTCATTGAATCAAACCTGTGAACCTTTTATAGATACTGTCCAGTGACTCCTTCGGTTCACACCTGAAGGCTTCATACTCCTTCTTAAGCATGGAGATCTTGTTGTCCTGTATTTGTTCATCTCCTTCGTAAATGAGACATAGCTTGTCCCATACCTCCTTTGCTGTCTCTAGGTCCTGCGTGTCCGTAAACATGTCATCATCGAGCGCAGAGAAAAGTATGGCTTTTGCCTTGAATCCAAGTTTTTCTTTCCTCTGCTCCACCTTAGACCAACTGTCTGGGTCCTTTGTCATTAACCGACCTCTCTGCATACTCTTTGGGGTGAAAGGTCCGTTTTTTATTGTTTCTTAGAGATAGGTGTCGAGCATGTCTAGGTGTGCTCTCATTCTCACCTTCCATTTGGAAAAGCATGCGGGTGTGCACATAGGTACTTGAGAGGATAAGCCAGGTAGAATGTCATAGAAGTCTTCTTGTTCTTTCTTATTGCTGCTGGTAATCGGTTCTTCCTGCTCCTGGTCTCCAGTCGCTCCTTCTTCTGGAGCACGACTGGCTTCAAGTTCCTCAATAGGAACTGGAGCTTGCTTGGGAGCCGGAGCTAACTGTCTTGGAATCCATGTCGGCCATTTAGGGATCTCTATGGAGTTGTAGAACTACTCGATACCAATTATAGGTCCCAAAGTGAGTCCAGGGGGGGGGGTGAATAGACTTTCTTCGTGCGCGGAAGCTAGACTATTAGCCTTAGTAATGAGAACACATGATTGTTGGACCAAGAATACTAGATTTTTATGCATGTTATGAAAAGTTAAGCCATTGTTATTATGAATGTTTCATTCTTCACATGCCTTGATATTCACATCAATGTCTTACTTTTTCTTATGCTTCAATTTTAATTGCCTCGGGACGAGCAAGTTCTAAGTTTGGAGTTGTTGTTAGGGGGGTTTTTCAACTTATTTTAGTGTCAAATGAAGAAGAATTAATGAGAAAAGATCACAATTTCAACTTCATTTTGATGTATTTGATCAATTAATGAACTAACCCCCTAACATGGTAGAAGTAGATCCTTTTGTGGTGTTTTTGCTGTCTTTGAATGGAAAACAGGTCGAGCACAAGGTCTAAATGAAGAAGGAAGGAGCAAGGGACAATCTGCACTGCGGTCATTTCAAATTTGAAATGACCAAAAAGAAATGACGGGACCAATTGAGTTGACTAGAAGCTCCCGAGAGCTTGGTCATTTGAAACGGTCATTTGAAATTGAGTTGACCAAATGAATTGACCGCGTGCAGTTTCTGCACAACGTACCCTACTGATCAACGAACTCTCATAGATGCCACGTGTACAGTCTGTAATCCTTCATTAAAGGATCTGACGACGCTCCATCAACCTTTTTGTGAGGGAAACGAGTTTGAATTGATGGATGGAACAGTTCTAACGGTTAGGAGAGCGGTTATGCACGGAATTGTAAGACAAAAGGGATTTTTCATGTAATTTTTGTAGATCGTTCATTCCGGGGGGAGAGAGAGAGGAGTGTATTGGGTTCTCATAGTTAGAACAATTGTTTTCTTATTTGCTATGGTAGCTTAAACCTCCATGGGAGGAGGATGGATTTGATGTAAGTTTTTAATTCCTTTTCTTTTGGCTAGTTAATTTGAAATTCCCTGTTATGTTTATCAAGTCTTTTGAGTTAGCATGTGAGATTTAAGTTCGGCCACCTTAAATCTTGTATAAGGTTAATCAATTATGGATCGAAAGAAGACATTGATAACCTGGATAGTTAAAAGACTTGACTTGCTAAGATTATAATTTGCGAAAGCCAGTAATCTTGCTTGTAACCTAGTTAGGGTTGGTGTGATGCCAATCTACACTCAAACAACTTAAGCACATAATGGGTTGCCCGTTCCCCAAGCTAGGGTATACACACGGCTAGGTCACTCGAAAGAGGCTAGTACATGCAAAGGTGTTGGGTTTTAAATAAGAAGGGAAAGTTTGAATTAATATGCCTTAAGAACAAGAGATTAATTAATTACATTGATTGACATCCAAATCCCTATTTTCTCCCATAAGATCATTTACATTGCCTTGTTTATTTAAATTACAACATTCAAAGTGCTAATGATACAAAACCAACTTCAAATACATCATGGATTTACAAAATGAGCTTTTTACTTGATCACTTTCCTTGTGGGTTCGACATCCGGACTTTGAGTTCACTTTATTACTTGTAACGATCCGTATGCTTGCAGAATTGCTAACAGTATGCTCTGGGTTTTAAGTATGTCTTGAAGGCAGGTGCCTCGTAGGTTTGACGACTCGAAGGTTTCAGTTAGAGCCTGTTGAGGTTGCGGAAGTTTACTTCAGGCTCTACAGTATTGCTATCTGTGAGTCTACAACTCATATATCTTCGAGTATTCGAGGCTAGAGTTCGAGTTAGATTAAGTCAGTTGTGTCACGCTCTTAATTAATCGTGCGACTGCGAGTCTGTGACTGCCCTAATGGCTTTTAGAGTGACTTCTTCGAAGTTCGCTTAATCTACCCATTGTTATAGCTGCGAGTCTTCAACCCTAGCTCTGTGGATCTATGACCCTCGGGTTTCTCAATTTATTTTACTTGACTAAGAGGTTCTTCGACTTTGCAAGTCTTCGACCTTGAAACTCTTCGACTCTACGAGTCTTAGTCTTTACATTTCTTCCTTAGTCTTTCGCAGTTGCTTATGCACTGAGTTTCCATTTCTATGAGTTTTGGACTTTAAGGCTACAACCCTTCAGTTGTAACTCTCTGCCTTTATGATCTTCTAGTCTGTGATATGTCTGACAAGTTCTTTAACATACTTGTATCCCTTGAGTCTACGACTCTACGAGCCTTGAGTCTATGACTCTACGACTCTCGAGTTACAGATTCATTTAAGTTGGTCATTCTTTTTGGCTTCAACTCTTCGACCTTCGACCTATGAGTCTGCAAGTCCTGTTTTCTTAACATTGTTTTAAGGCTGCGACTCTACGACCCTTGAGTCTACGAGTCTAGCGGTACTTTAAGTTCTGTTAAGTGACATGAGCGCTCTAGGAACTCTACGATTCTACAGCTTCGAGTCTTCGGATTATTTAAGTTTGGTTATTGTTCTTTTATTCTTCGACTCTACGAGTCTCTAAATTGAATCGTCACTTACAGTAACGCTCTCTTTTTCGTACTGTGACTCTACGACCTTCGACCTGGGATCTACGAGTCACAGTGTGTTCTATCACAAATATGCTTCGAGTCTCCGACCCAACGAGTCTACGAGCCTCTCGCCAATATGTCCTGTGACAGTTTTACTTCTACGAACTACGACCTTCGGATCTTCGAGTCTCAAGACTTAGACTATATTTTGGCAGCTTCATCGAATCCTATATTTCCAACAAAATGTTCAACTACATTTGGCCACACCCGTTTCTCCATGTTACCTTCTTCATCAAAGGTTAATGTGGCAAGTCTATTGGAAATATCACCCCACAGTTCTTTTATCGGCCCTACTCGCTCTGCACTTTTATCCCATTCACCCACTAGTGTACAAGGAGACCCTGTTGGTGAAGTAAAAGACACTCGTCACCTATAACGGCCAATCTTAGCCTGAAAGGCCATCAACCAGTCCATCCCCAAGATTAAATCAAAGGTCCTCATTAGCATCACATACAAATCAAACTGGAGTTCAACGTCTCCTATAGTTAACACGCATTCATGACATATTCAATTTATTGTAACTAAACCACCTACTAGTAACTTGACATTCGTCTATCTGTTCCCACACTGTTAACGAGGTAAAATATTTTCATTGAATAATTCACAACTCACACGACCCGCACATATAACACCACAGTCTCCAAATATGGTAAGACATAAATGTGTACGTTTCACATTCCCCCTCAAGTTGGAGCATATATGTCAGATACAACTTGTTACAAAGTTGACGTACACGATTACCCCTCAAAGGCTTCATAAAGAGATCAGTGAGTTAATGTTCTGGTTTGGATGTGCGTGAGCTCAATTGCATTATTCCGTACTTTCTCCCATACAAAATGACAATCAACTTCAATATGTTTACATCCTTTCATGGAACACTGGATTGGATGCAATGTAAATAGCTGATTGACTATTACAATGTAAGATAGAGGAACGTGAAGAGGGTAAGCCAATTTAAGATAATAACATTGTCAACCATGTTAGTTCACCTGCTATATGTGTCATTGCTTGGTATTAGGCCTCAGCACTAGATCGCGACACAACATGTTATTTCTTACTCTTCCATGCTATAAGATTTCCACCAAAAAACATGCAATAACCAGTAATGGATCGTCAATCGATCGGATACTGCCCAATCAAGCATTAGAATAACCATGAATATCGAGGTTATCCTCCTTTGTAAACAAAAGACCTCGTCTTGGCGCCTTTCAAGTACTTGACAATTCAAAATGCTACATTCCAATGGGTAGTGCGAGGAGCACTCATGAACTGGCTCATGGTACTTACAACAAAGGCAATATTTGGCCTAGTAACGGTCAAATAAGTTAACTTCCCAACCAACCGCCTATATTGAGTAGGATTATTTAATAAATCACCATGTTCTGAATCCAATCGGACAGTAGGATCCATGGGTGAATCATTAGGTTTGACTCCTACATAGCCAACCTCATCAAGTATATCAAGCACATATTTCCGTTGTGAGAAAGAGATTGAACGACTAGAGTAGGCTACTTCGATTCCTAAGAAATAATGCAATCAACCTAGATCTTTAGTGCAAAACTCAACCTGAAGAAAATGCTTCAAACGTTGAATGCCTACTATGTCACTACCTGTAATAACAATATCATCAATATAGACAATCAAGAGGATACAACCAGCAACACAAGAGAAGCTAAACACAGAATGATCAACTTCACATTGCCGCAGACCGAAACGAACAAGAGCAGTACTGAATCGGCCAAACCAGGCTCATGTAGATTATTTCAACCCATAGAGAGCCTTGCACAGGCAACATACTCGATGCTCCCCCTGAGCAACAAAACTAGGTGGTTGCTCCATATAAACCTCCTCTGCAAGGTCACCATGGAGAAAGGCATTCTTGATGTCAAGTTGGTGGAGTGTCCATCCATAATGAACAGCTAAAGAAATGAACACCTGAATGGATGGAATCTTGGCAACAGGAGAAAAGGTGTCATCATAATCAACACCATGAATCTGAGTATAACCCTTAGCGACCAGGTGAGCCTTCAACCGGTCAATGGAACCATCGGGATGGACTATCACAATAAAGACCCATCGACAACCAACAACATGCTTATGAGCGGGCAATGGGGTGAGAACCCAGGTGTCATTAGCAATAAGAGCCTGCATCTCATCTTCCATGGCGCGGTGCGACCCAGGATGAGCAAGAGCATTTGCAACACTACGAGGCACGACCACAGATGAAATAGAAGAAACAAAAGCAGGAAAAGATGGAGATAATCGAGTAGTGGTGACAAAGTTGGACATAGGATAACAAAAGTGTAAAATACTAGTATAAGAAATAAACCGATCAAGAGGGCGACGAGCACAAGAGCATGTACGTTTTCGTTGTGCACTAGGAAGATCAACGGTCGGTGGTGGATCTGAAGACGGGACTTCAATCGAGGGGGCAGGAGCCACAGGGAGAGGAGCAAGAGGTTGACGCTAATACGTTTGCCCCAAGAACCGATCCAAAGGTGGAGAAGCGTAGGCGGGTGAAGCGGACTCTTCGGAAAGAACTAGAGAAATAAGAAGAGGAAAAACCAAAAGAGCAAGTTGCTGGTGAGGAAGAAGAAGAATAATAGGATAGATCCTCATGAAAAGTGACATCACGGGAGATATATACCCGACCACATGTGGGATCTTAACACCGATACCCTTTTTGAGTACGAGAATAGCCAATGAAGACACATTTAATGGAACATGCATCCAAGTTATCTCGACCAGGTCCAAGATGCTGCCACAAAACAAACACTACCAAACACACGAAGGGGAATAGAGAAAAGTGGGCCACTAGGATAAAGAATAGAATAGGGAATATGTCCATGAAGAACAAAAGAGGGAAGATAATTAAGCAAATAACAAGCAAGAACAACAAAAAACCCCATAGATGTTTAGGAAGATGCATATGTAAAAGTAAACAACGAGCAATATCAAGCAAATGATGATTTTTCCGTTCTGCAACTCCATTCGTTGAGGAGTATAAGAGCAAGAGGTTTGATGGACAATACCTGTGAGAGGTAAGAAATGGTTGAAATCCAGGATGAAAAACTTAAGTATTTTTTTGCATTATCGGATCGTAAACACTTCACGAAACTTAAAATTGAGTTTGAATTTCAAAATAGAATTGTTGAAAATAAGAGAACACTTCGGTTTGGTCTTTTATTAAATATAACTGGTCGTACAAGAATAATCATCGACAAAGGTGACAAAATACTTGAAACCGGAGAAAGCTGATACGGGACATGGACCCCATACGTCAGAATGAACCAAGGCAAAGGGTGTATCCACCCAATTTATGTAACGTGAAGGAAATGACACACGATGATGTTTACCTAATTCACATGTATCACATGGAAGAGTTTCAATAGACACAGCAAATGATGATATTGACTGTAGCGTACGGGGAGAAGGACGTCCTAGACAACAATGCAGTCGAAAAATATTAGAAGAGTTCTTATCGGGAAGAGGCTTTGGGAAACTATAGCCATGGTACAGAGGAAAGAGCTCCATCAAAGTAATAGAGAACACTAGCTTCATGCCCCCACCAATTATCCGTCCAGTCTTTAGATCCTGGAAAACACAATCAAAAGACAAAAAAGTTATAGAACAATGAAGAGATTTCGTCGAGGAACTAACATATATCAAGTTATACGGTGAGTGTGGCAAATGTAAAACAGAAGAAAGCGAAAGAGAAGGACTTAATCAAGTGGTTCCAGTGCCTGTGACTGAAGTTTGTGAACTATCAGCAAAGGTAACAGGGTGTGGTAATATGGGCAGTGTAGATTGAAAACATGATAAGAGGGTAGACTTACCAGTCATATGATGAGTGGCACCGGAGTCTATGACTCAGGTATCATATGTGGAAGAAAGCAAACAGCAAGAACTACCTAAAGGTAGAGATGCCAAAGTAGCAATGGTCGCAGAAGCCTTAGTCATTTGGGTAGCACCTACCAAAAAATCATAAGCAGCATGTGACAGTGTGACCTGTCCAGTAGAAGAAGGTGTGGACACTGTAGCAACCTCTATAGCAAGGGTTGACTCATGAACCCCAGCATATTCTATATGTGTTGGGCGAAGCTCCGGATGAAGAGTATAACAATAAGACTTTGTGTGTCCAACTTTCTTACAATGTGTACAAAAACGTTGTGTTCGGCCACCATGTAGAACATAAGCACCACGGGGAACGTCGTCCATATCACGACCTCTACGACCTCGTGTCCATGGCCCCAACCACGTTGGACCCCGAGAACAAGTGTCACTAGAGCAGATGACTCAGAGGGAACTGAAGTAGTGAGTGAAGGCTTTGTTTCAGCAGTGTAGTGGAGAATACGGGAGAACACCTCATCAATAGAAGGAAGAGAGTGTTCACAGATAACCTGACGTCGGAGATCTGCATGAGAAGATCCCAAAGCTTTAAGGAATAGCATAACAAACATATCTTCCTATCACTTTGTCAACACATTTACCTCCATAGTGGGTGGTAAGAAAGTGTCAAGCCGCTACTGGAGAGAAGTAAACGTGGAGTAAAACTCGAGTAGAGACTTATCCCCAAGTCAGGATCAAACAATTCCCCCCAGTGTCACAAACATGTTGCAGATTATCTTTGCCAGCGTACATTAAGACACATTTATCCCAAATACTCTTAGCGGATTTACATGACATAAATTGTGGAACTAGTCATGGTTCCATGCTATTCCATAACTGAGTCCAGAGAATTACATCACCTTTGGTCCATTTAGCCTTGGCTTCTGCAGTGGAACCAACTGGGGGGCTATCAAAATAAAAATATTGTGCTTGATCAGTAGCCAAAGCATAAACTTCAACGGCAGTAGACCAAGGCATATAATTGGACCCATCCAATTTCACCGAGGCAAGTTGAAGAGTTGAATTATGGGTTGTTGTCATAGCTTAATATACGATAAAGAACAAGAAAGAAGGCTAATGCAGTCAGACTTGTTTCCACACAAGATTCAACACAACCACCCAACAATAAGAGTCACGAGAATGATTCAAACCAAATCACCAATAATAATCATCCAGTAACCCAAATCACATCTCACATATATGTACAGTGCTTAAGCTGTAAGGACCCGTACCTTGAGTTAGTCACAGTTTTGCCTTCTGCGTAGAGTTTTTCTAGATTTTGACCTAGTGAATGGACTCCAATGAATTCACGTGTAAAAAGGAAAGTTGCTTAGAATGATGTCCTCTATCTACCACAGAAGTTTCAGGCCAAACGGACGTGTATGTGAGGTGCACGTGAAATGGGTCCATTTCACGTGCAAGTGTGGTTGCCTTGTACATGATGCAAGGAGGCTAGGGGTGAAGTTTGAGCGCATTTGGAGTGCATTTGGAGTTGCACGTGAATTGGGGAATTCACGTTCAAATTGGCGTCAGGCATGTTTTTGCATGGTTATCTTGGTTTTGTCATTCTAATCATCTTTTCCCAAAGGACCATGTTGGAATTGTGAATATTTTGGTGTGTATAGATGTGGGAAGGTCATAGCTTGTTCCATCAAAACTATGTCGTTTTGATGCTGGGATTCACTTAATCAAAACTACGTCATTTTGATGTTGTGTTGTCCATATAAGGAGGAGAAGCCCCTCTTTTTAGGTTTAGGGTTTGTTGCTCCTCGTCGCAAAGAAGAGAGAGAGAGAGAGAGAGAGAGAGGGAAAGAGAGGGAAGGTGGGTGCCGCAGAGCGTCTTGCGTGGGTGGTCGGAGTCTTGCATGGAAGAGAGAGCAGGAGAACATACAAGGTAGGGGTTCTGTTCTTCCTAAATCCTCCTCTGTCCTAGGGTTCTAGGGCGGATTATAGAGTTATATCCGTTTATATATACATATGTAATCCATATAGGTGTGATCTCCTATATGGATGTTGGCCTTCAATGGCATTTTGGTGTGATTCTGCTGTTGGGTGGTTGGTGCATGTCACATGCTTGATGAAATGCCTGTGTGAATATTGATGTGTGTATATGCCTAGTACATGTTTGATAAAATGCCTGTGTGGTTGGACTTGTGATTCGGTGTAAGTATGCATGCTGGGTGTTTGTTCTATTTCCTGAATGGCTGGGTTTGTGCACTTGTGAATGGGTGCACACCAAGTGTTTGGTTTTATGCTTGAGTGACCGTGGTGTGTGTTGTGTGCATGATCGTGCTATCTCGGCCCAAGAGGCGGTTAAACTACTTTGCCTGAAGTAGCGGTTAAACTACTTTGCCGAGAGGTGGTTAAACCAAAGGCCTGAAGAGGCGGTTAAACTACTTTGCCCGAGAGGCGGTTAAATCAATGGCCTGAAGAGGCGGTTAAACTACTTGCTTGAGATGTGTTTTGTTAGCCAGTGTGACCGGGGCTGGGGTTACGCCCACTTGTGTGATGTTTTATTTTCTTTTTCCTAGTATCGTCACGTCACTACACCCGTGCACATGCATGTAGCCGCTAGGAGCATGGGAAGGGATGGGGAGACTTGATCCCTTGCGATCTGTGGTTGCTCACCCCTCCTACCGTGTTTGCTTGTTTTCCAGGGACTTACAAGCGTTAGGTGGATACACCAAGGTGGAAGACCATCCCCATTTTATTGTTTACTTCAGGAATGTAATTTTATGATTTATGTAACCCCAGGGAGGGAAATGTACTAAGGGATTGAATTGTAGTAAGGAACATGGTTGTTTTTGTGAACCTTTGATGTTTGAAATTAAATAAAGATGTGGCTTGTTTGATTTATTGTAATTGTTAGACTTGCTTGTGTGGTATCCAAGAATCCAACCCCGTTGCCCTCCGTGTGGGTGAATGGGGAGTCACGTACCGGTTTCCCGGGTCGGAAATCCGGGCGTGACAATATGGTATCGAGCATGGTCTAATTGGCCTAGGGTAGTGGGCGGATCTGGTTATCTTGAGTCCTTTGGTGGAACCTGGAGGGACGTGCCCGATCAACACGGTCCTCTTTGAGCCTCCAAGGTGTACTTAGGGTAGTCCAGGTCTTGTGGTAGGATTTGCATGCATTGGCATTAGGGCACTAGTTGCATTTGCTGTGAATGTATGCTAAACCGTGGATAAGATCATATGATTAAGTGAAATGTGCAACTCGATTTGTTTGGCAATGTGTACTGAACTGTGCAATGTGATTAATGCAATATATGTGTGTAATGTCATGTGATAATGGAATTGATCGGTGGAGTAGAGGTAGTGACGCGATAGATTATAAAAAAAATTGTTTTGACGTTGTGCTTCTTACTTCGTGTAGTAAGAATGCCGCGAGGAGAGTGACACGTGCGTCCGGGGCGATGGGCGATGAGTCATCTCGCCCATGAGGGTCCGGGTGCGGGACCGTCCGTTGGAGGGCATGCGTTGTTGCTGTACGCCTACGAGAAGGCATCCGGGCCGGAGGTACGAGAGCTACGGGAGGGACTCCGGGGGACGTTCGGGAGGAGGTGCGTCGTGGGAGATGGCAGACGAGCCAGGGTGCCACCACCACCACCACCTGATGAGGAGAGCCGCCTCGTGAGCGTGAGAGTTCGTCGGGTGGTGTACCAACTCGTGCAGAGGATGACGTGGTGACACGGTTCGAAAGGAACAACCTCCGCGATTTAAGGGGGAAGGAGATCCCGTGGTAGGCGGCGATGGTCGAGGCAGATCGAGCATGTGTTCTCCTTTCTCCCTGCCCGGAAGAAGACAAGGTGCGACCGGCAATTCGGCCTAGAGGGGATGCTTTGGAGTGGTGGACGAGTGTCGCGGGGAGCCGTGCGGTGCAACTCATGCTTTGGGAGGAGTTCTTGCAACTCTTCCATGATGAGTTCTTCCCGGAATCGGTGAGATGGCGGAAGAGGGAAGAATTCGGCAGCTAGAAGGGGATCCAGGATGGTACCCGAGTATGAGCGGGAGTTCGGAGCTTGAGTAGGTTTGCTCCTTGAGACCGTGGCAAGGGAGGACCCGAAGGCCCACAAGTTCACTTTGGGCCTTAGGCCCCTTAGGCAGAGGTGGCAATCCTACGCTCGAGGACCTATGTCGAGGCCATGGAGACGGCCCGTATAGCCGAGAGAGAGCCGGATGATGAGAGGCGGCCCATCAGGGTCGCCAGCTGGCAGAGTGGGCCTGATAGAGATGCGGTAGGGTCCAAGAGGCTCAAGACAGAGGAGAGGGATAGCAGTTCTTTTCGCGCAGGGGTCGACATCCGTGAACCCCGGGAGGATTACCTTTGGCGGCGAAGACGGGTGGTCCATCCGGGAGTCTACCTGGGCACTGTCACCTGTGGAGAGCAGGGTCACTTCAAAGGGGAGTCCCCAAGAAGGACGGCGATGCAACAACCGTCAGGACAAGAGGGCCATTTGCGCCTGGGTTTGCAGGAGTGGCAACAGGGAGCGGGGGGGCATGGCATCCAGCCAGGAGGAACGATGCTAGCTTCCGTGCACCACCGAGAGACCACTCGTCGCTGGCGAGCCCAACAGCAGATCCGGTCGACCCGACCCTGGGGAGGCCGGAGCCGGCAGATTGAGGTCGGAGGCAACCTTAGCGGGAAGCGTCCAGTGAGTGAGCCGACCAGTGGCCCGGGCCAAGGAAGGGTGTTTGCGCCGGAGGCGACTTACCAGGAGGAGGCCGAGCTACCACCCCACCACCGAGGGTGGAGCAGACCATCGGTGGTTAGAGGTACCCTCTTGATTTCCCGCACGTTAGCTCCGTTCTTTTTGATACGGGTGCATCGTGTTCCTTCGCCGCGAGCTTTTATTGATGGCTTGGGGTTAGCTTGTGTGGAGGCCGCGAGGCCCCTAGTTGTGGAGTCTCCGGTGGGAGGCATGATTGAGGTACGGCGTGTGTGCCGTGGATCGTGTGTTAACCCTAGGAGAGGTGGAGCCGAGTTTTGACTTGCACGTAATGCCTTTGAGGACGTTTGACCTGATCTTGGGTATGGATTGGCTTATGGCTTTCCAAGCCAAGATAGCTATCATCGGCCGCGTGTATCCTTCGTGACACCTGTAGGGACCTCTTGCACCCCGGGGGAGCGGACGTGAGGTGAGTCGGGCCGGGCCGGTGTTGGACCTGGGGTGCCATTACCCACAAAGTTGGCGGCCCCGACCTTTGCCGAGGTGGGTAAGGTGGAAAAGAGGGTGTGGCCCGGCTGTCCTGGATCAATTTCGGGATGTTTTTCCTGAAGAGTCGAGGAGTTTGCCACCCAAGAGGAGCGTGGAGTTCACCATTGAGTTGTGCCTGGGGACGGGTCCGATTTCCCAAGTAGCGTATCGTATGGGGCCACCCGAGCCGAGGGAGCCGCAGAGGCAAATCGAGGAGCCGGTGGGCCAAGGGTATATCAGACCGAGTACCTCACCTTGGGGTGCTCCGGTCTCTTGCTAAGAAGGCCGATGGCACACTTCTTCTCGCATCGACTACAGGAAGCCGAATTCAAGGATCGTGAAGAATAAGTACCCGTTGCCACGGATGGATGACCTGTTTGACCAATTAAGTGGGGCCCAGTGGTTTTCCAAAATAGATTTACGGTCGGGGTATCACCGGCTCGGGGTTAGGGAGGAGGACATCCCTAAGAGCTTTTCGGTGCAGTATGGGCATTATGAGTGGGTCGTGATGCCTTTTGGGCTCACTAATGCGCCAGTGGTGTTCATGCATTTGATGAACCAAGTCATTGCCCCATACTTAGACTCGTTCGGGGTGGTGTTTATCGACGATATCTTGGTGTATTCCAAGACCGAGAAGGAGCTTGTGGAGCACTTGGCAACAGTGTCGTAAACCTTGAGGGACAGAGACTG
This sequence comes from Taxillus chinensis, assembly GCA_023512835.1. Taxonomy (NCBI): domain Eukaryota; kingdom Viridiplantae; phylum Streptophyta; class Magnoliopsida; order Santalales; family Loranthaceae; genus Taxillus; species Taxillus chinensis. The sequence goes on from CM042087.1 coordinate 10,605,208, forward strand.
TTTGCTAAGTTTAGAAGTGTGAGTTTTGGCCGCAGAAGGTTCACTTTCTTGGCCATGTGGTGTCGACTGAGGGAGTTAGAGTGGACCTAGCCAAGATTGAGGCCGTGGCATCGTGGGCGAGGCCAACCAATGTCTTTGAGATCCGTAGTTTTCTTGGCTTGGCGGGGTATTATCGCCGTTTTCAGAGGGGGTTCTCCCGTTTGGCGGCTCCTATGACGGCGTTGACTAGGAAAGAAGTGAAATTTGAGTGGACGGACAAGTGCCGACGAGCCGTTGGGACTCTCAAACCCGTTTGACCACTACATCGGTGTTGAGGTTGCCTCGAGAGGATATTCCATATGAGGTATCCGTGATGCGTCCGGGGTTGGTTTGGGGTGTGTGCTTATGCGGGAGCACGGTGTGGTGGCTTATGGGTCAAGGTGGCTGAAGCCTCATGAGCAAATTATCCTACTCATGACCTTGAGTTAGCGGCTATCATCTTCGCCCTCAAGAGTTGCGACATTACCTCTTGGGCGAGAAGTTTGGTGTTCTCGAGATCACAAAAGCCTTCGTACATCTTTACTCGGGAAGGACTTGAATTTGAGGCAAAGGAGATGGGTGGAGTATTTGCAGACCTTTGACTTTACTCTTGCCTATACCCCGGGCAAGGGTAATGTTGTGGCCGACGCGTTGAGCAAGAAAAGGGAAAGCTGAGGTGGCCGTGAGAGAGTGGAAGTTGATGGAGCCTTGGCGATGTTGCGGTCGCGGCTATTGTTCGTGATAGTGGGACGATCCGAGTCCTTTGGTGATTGTGCTCGAGTGTACCAGTCGCGTCCGGGAGGAACAATTGGGTGACATTGAGTGTGAGGTTCTCCGTGCCCGTATTGAGGCTAGGAGAGCTATCCGAGGATCGGACGAGAGGGTCCCGAGCATGAGTTGTCATTTCAAGGGCGGTTGGTAGTGGCTTCTTCCCTCGGGGATGAGGTGATGAGGGAGTTTCACCAATCTAGAGGTCTCGTGCATCCAGGGGGTACGAAGATGTACCATGCGCTTCGGGCACATTTTTGGTGGCTGGGATGAAACGCGATGTAGCTGCCTTTATTTAGCGGTGCCTCACGTGTCGGCGAGGTGAAGGCCGAGCATCGCGGCCGGCGGGCATGTTACGACCATTGCCCATAGCGGGAGGAAGTGGGACCACATAGCCGATGATATTTTAGACGGTCTTCCACCCACCACGGGGAGGAAAGATATGATTTGGGTGATCAGGATCGACTCATAAAGTCGGCCCATTTCCCGGCTGGTCATGACGGGACTCTATCGGGGACCTTGAGTCCCAATACATGAACGAGATTGTGAGATTACATGGGGTACCATCATGATCTGTCTCGATCGGGACCCGAGGTTCACTTCCCGTTTTTGGGCGAGTTCAGGAGGCTATGGGGACCAAGCTTCACTTGAGTACAGCCTTTCACCCCGAGATCGACGGCCGGACGGAGAGGACGAATCGGACTTTGGAGGACATGTTACGGCCCGTGTGTTAGACTTTGGGGTTCGTGGGCAACTCACCTCCTGCTTTGGTGGAGTTCTCGCTACAATAGCTTATCAGGCATCCATTGGGATGGCTCCTTTTGAAGCGTTGTCGGGCGGCCGTGTCGATTACCTTTGTGTTGGACCGAGGTGGGGGAGACACTCTTGGGACCACAGTTTGGTTCAAGAGGCTACCGAGAAGGTTAAGTGATTGGTCAGGCGTTTGTTATCAGTTCGAGTCGCAGGAATCTTATGCGGATCAATGGCGCGACCTTGGAAGTTTTCGTTACTGATCATGTGTTTCTTCGTGTTTCCCACGTCGTGGACATTGACGGTTTGGGCGAGGTTCCAAGCTATCTCCGCGGTTTATTGGTCCTTTTGAGATTCTCGGATCGTGTGGAGCCCGCAGCCTACGGTTAGCGTTACACCGCGGTCGAGTCGAGCGCACAACGTGTTTCACGTGGTCCTAGCCGAGGAAGTATCACCTTGACCCCACTCATGTGATCGATTGGGGGACAATGGACACAAGGATGACATGTCCGTTGTTGAGGCCCCTATCCGTATCCTAGATCGGCGAGAGAAGCCTTTGCGTGGTCGTGCTATTCCTTTCGTTCACGGCTGTGGCAAAGACCGTGGCAATGAGGAGGAGAATAGGGAACGTGAGTCCGTGATGCGTGAGAGAAGACCGCACTTGTTCGAGGACCCACAATCTTAAGCGTGGGAGGGTGGTCATTGCCAAGGGATGTTGATGTGTTTTCTTGATAGCCGTACGATTTGGTGTATTTGTATTGCCTTTTAAAGACATGTGTTCTTATTTGTGATGTGTTTTTGAGATGTGTATTGGTGACATGCAGACATGTGTTATATGCATTATTGTGGTTATGGATTGTGGTGGTACCTTGTTATGTCCCGTTATGTGTTGGGCAAGGTGTATGACCCATTTGGGTGTCTGGCTCGCCGTGTGGCAAATGGGTAGCTTTATTTGTTTTCCTCGTATGTCATTTCTTTCGAGGACGAAAAGTCTTCAGGGGGAGAGGACGTAAGGACCCGTACCTTGAGTTAGTCGTGCTTTGCCTTCCGAGTAGAGTTTTTCTAGATTTTGACCTAGTGAATGGACTCCAATGAATTCACGGTGAAAAAAGAAAGATGCTTGAATGATGTCCCTATCTACCACAGGTTTCAGTGCCAAACGGATGTATGTGAGGTGCACGTGAAATGGGTCTATTTCACGTGCAAGTATGGTTGTCTTCACATGATGCAAGGAGGCTGAGGGGTGAAGTTTGAGCATTTGGAGTGCATTTGAGTTTTACGTGAATTGGGGAATTCACGTTCAAATTAGTCCACAGGCATGTTTTTGCATGGTTATCTTGGTTTTGTCATTCTAATCATCTTTTCCCAAAGGACCATGTTAGAATTGTGAATATTTTGGTGTGTATGGATGTGGGAAGGTCATAGCTTGTTCCATCAAAACTACGTCGTTCTGATCTTTGGATTCACTTAATCAAAACTACGTCGTTTTGATGTCGTATTGTCTATATAGCAGGAGCAGCCCCTCTGTTTTAGGTTTAGGGTTTGTTGCTCCACCAACCGTCGTAGAGAGAGAGAGAGAGAGAGAGAGAGAGAGAAGGGAAGGAGAGCTTCGGGTGGCCGGAGCGTCTCGCGTGGGTGGTCGGAGTCTTACGTGGAAGCGAAGAGCAGAGAACATACAAGGTAGGGGTTCTGCTCTTCCCAAATCCTCCTCGTCCTAGGTTCTGGGCGTATTATAGAGTTATATCTCGTTTATATATACATACGTAATCCATATAGGTGTGATCTCCTATATGGATGTTGGCCTTCAACGGCATTTTGGTGTGATTCTCATTATTGGGTGGTTGGTGCATGTCACATGCTCGATGAAATGCCCGTGTGAATATTGATGTGCGTATATGCCTAGTACATGTTTGATAAAATGCCTCGTGTGGTCGGACTTGTGATTCGGTGAAAGTACGCATCGGGTGTTTGTTCTCGTTCCGAATGGCCGGGTTTAGGCACTTAGAACGGGTGCACACCAAGTGTTGGGTTTTATCGCTTGAGTGACCGTGCGGTGTGTTGGGGTGCATGATCGTGCTATCCGGCCCGAAGAGGCGGTTAAACTACTTTGCTTGAAGAGGCGGTTAAACTACTTTGCCCGAGAGGCGGTTAAACCAAAGGCTCCAAGAGGTGGTTAAACTACTTTGCCTCGAGAGGGGGTTAAATCCCCCCAAGAGTAGTGTTAAACTACTTGCTTGAGATGTGTTTTGTTACCAGCCAGGATCGGGGCCGGGTTACGCCCACTTGTGTGATGTTTTATTTTTCCTAGTATTGTCACGTCACTACACTTGGGTACATGCATGTAGCCCGCCAGGGGAGCATGGGAAGGGGTCGGGGAGATTGATCCCCACCGAGCCGTGGTCGTCACCCCTCCTACCGTGTTTGCTTGTTTTCCAGGGACTTACAGACGCTGGTGGATACACCAAGGTGGAAGACTATCCCCATTTTATTGTTTACTTCAAAGAATGTAATGTTATGATTTATGTAACCCCAGGGAGGGAAATGTACTAAGGGATTTAATCAGAATAAGGAATATGGTTGTTTTGTGAACCTTGATGTTTGAAATTAAATAAAGATGTGGCTTGTTTGATTTATTGTAATTGTTAGACTTGCTTGTGTGGCATCCAAGAATCCAACCCCGTTGCCTCCTCCGTGTGGGTGAATGGGGAGTCACGCACCGGTTTCCCGGTCGGAAATCCGGGCGTGACATTGGTGATACGAAGAATATACCGTATATGAAGAAATATACGAAGAAGAGACATCCAATGCTTTCACCAGCCATGGTTTGCTTACCAGACCGGTGTCGCCATCGCGTGTCTAGGCCGAGCTAAGCCGTGTCGCCTTGTACACCATACGTCAAATTGTGTGCGCCAATCATCACCAGAGTCACCGGAACAGCCAATCGCGTGCGCCAACCGTGCGCTCGCCGTCAAGATCATAGACGATGAAATCGCTATCGCAGGTGTGCCGCCGAGGGCCCTATCGAGGGCACTATCGCCGAGATCGAGTGTGCTATCGACAAGACTATCGCCGAGACCCTCCGTCATCACCATCTCGCCACGAGACACGACTCTCCGAAGCCAAGATTACGACGCTCACCGTGGCTCATGAGCGCTATCTCATGCCATCGCTCATCTATCGCGTTGCTCACCATGCGCCTACGCACCGTTAAAGGTTCTACGCATCGTCGAATGGCTTTGATACCATGTTAATGAGGTAAAATATTTTCATTGAATAATTCACAACTCACACGACCCGTACATATAACACCACAGCCTCCAAATATGGTAAAACATAAATGTGTACGCTTCACACACACAAACAAGCCCAAGGCTTTCAACCAATGATCCTAAATAATTAGGGAGCAATTTAAGTTCCATGATAAACAAAATGGAAAACAATAGTATGAGAAATTAAAATAGTACTCAAACAAACCAAGTCCGCCTTGTAGGTCCCGATGTGAGTCTAGAGGGGGGTAAATAGACTTTCTTCGAAAAGGAAGCTAGATCGCTTTGTCGTATATGGTACTTCTAAGGATAACTATGTCGGAAGTATTTATTGAGAAGACGTCATAGGAGTAATTTGAGTGATAATGTGAATTATGGACTATCGACAACTGAGATATAAATGTTTCTTGTTCACAGATTCAACCGAGCACGGAATGGTCCGTGAAAGTTTGGATTGTGGAAGACAATATCGAGATTGGACTCTATGGTCAGCCGCATCTTGATGAACAAGAGTGTATGATGGATCGAAAGGCCTGATCTTGATCTTGGTTCAACTCAAGCACAAAGACTTTGAAGTTCTTCCTCTGGAGTTCTTCTCTAGGCGTTGAATCAGTTCTTCGATTCCTCCAAAAGATCTATATCTCAATGTTTTTGTCGAATCCTTTTCTTGTTTTCCTGTAGTCCATACGTTAGGTCCGAGAGAGATATATTTTAAGTTTAGATTGTGCGCCTTAGTTGTCCATCCGACAGACCGATTTCGCCACCGATATGCAGGATGTTGTGGGAAGGGCTTATCCGCTCCGATTTGCAGATCTGTTACCCAGTCGGCAGCTCAAAGCCCATACCATGCAATGACCGCTTTGCTCATCCGTGGAAAGTGGTTGATTGTACTAATGCGGTATTAACCGCACTCCAACCGCTGAGATTTGTGCAGCTATCGTATAAACCTCATCCAAGATATCGCTAAGTGAATATGCTTAGTGGTTTTAAGTATGCTTCAAAGGTGGTGCCTACAGGTTTGATGACCAAGGTTTCATAGGTCATGGAAGTTTAGTTCAGGCTTTACAGCCAGTTGATATCTATTATATTCACGACCATATATCTTCTTTAGCCTCGAGGCTAGAGTTCGAGTTAGATTAAGTTTGAGTTGCAGACACTCTATTAACCTGTAAGTCTGCGACTCTACGAGTTCATTAGCTATCCCAATGGCTCTTGCAGATACTTCTTCGGGCGTGCCTAACCCACTCATTGTTACAAATGCGAGTTCACGACCCCAGCTCTCATGGGTTCCACGACCTTCGGGTTTCTTAGCTTATTTACTTGACTAAGAGGTCTCTATGACTCGCGAGTCTTCGACCTTGAAACCTTCAACCCCACGACTCTACGACTCTCGAGTTACATCCCATTTAGTTAGCTCTACGGCTTTGACTCTTCGATCTTCCACTCACGAATCAAGCAGTCCCATTTACAATGTTGTTCTAAGGTTCCACCGTACAACCCCATGGAGTCTAAGTAGTCTACTTTCTCGTCTGGCTAATTGACTTAGGTACTCTTAGACCCCTAAAGTTTCACGGCTTTCGAGTCTTCGAGTCATTTAAAGGGGGTCACACGTTCTTTAGAATTCCTTCACACCTACGAGTCTCCGAATTCTATTTACGCTTGTAGTAACTCTCTTTTTCGCACTTCGACTTCTATAACCTTCGACCCCGGATTCACGAGTCGCAGCGTGTTTTGGTCATATATTCACTTTAGTCTCCAGACCCTACGAGTCTTCGAGTCTCCACGAGACCGATTTTGGCAGCTTCACCAAATCCTATGTTTCCAACACACCTTCTTCGGAGGGTGAGGGCACCTTTCCCCTTTCCAATGTGCTTTCTTCGAGGTAAGTGCAAGCACCCCACCTTGGCTTGTCCCACCAATGGCCACACCCGGCCCGCCCTTAGCTCCTGCATGGGGTCCGCTGGACCACTTTTCTAAACTCCCTCAGGCGTTTCTTCCATCGTGGGTCTAGTATGAACCGGAGTCGTCTTTTGACTTCACCGCTTTGGCACGAGCTTAGAGCTGGCCTCTCGGCTAGGGCTCAAAATCCGGGCCTCATTCTTCTCACCTCAGGTTAAACCTCTAGTTCCAAAGTTGTTTCTCAATAAAACACACCGTATTGATATGCCCCGTCTTCCCACATCTTTGACATTTTAATTTGCTGCTTGGGACACTTAGCTTCAAGTGCCCGATCGCCACACAAAAGTACCCACTAGGGAAACCTGCACTGAGTTTCCCCGTCCCCTAGTGTAATGGGACTCTAGGTGGAACTACTGGTTGACCCTCATCCCTTAGAAAAACTACCACCTCCAAGCTCACCTGCCCCTGGATTCTCTCGCTATCACACATACCTCATACTTAAGCGCTTCCTAATGAGCTCTACCTCCCTCCTCTCTAATCCTCTCTCGACAATCTTTGCTGTCTCCATGACTTCAAAGAATAGGTTCTTAATCATAACATTTCAACCCTTTGCTTGTGGGCAAATTTGAGCCCCTGTGTTAAATTTGCTGGCCTTGGCGTCCTCCTTAAATAGCTTGAGCGTAATCGACTCAACCTCTTAAAACTCCCGCTCATATTCTCGCCACCGTGCGTGACCCCTGTCTCAGATCGCTAAACTCTTCCCCGTTTTTGCCACTACACGACTTGGGGGAAGTACTTCTGGTGAAACAACCAGAGGAACTCATCCCACATTATAGTTCCAGTTTCTCGACCGTTTGCTATGCTAAGCTACCATTCCAAGGCTTTCCTCCTGCTGTCGATCGCAACCCGCACAAACTTAACCCACCGTAGCATTTTACATGTCCGCTTTGGATCAGCCCATCGGCTCACTAGCTGGCATCTCACGGTTTTGTTCTCGGGCAAAGGTTTCACGGCACCCCAAAAGGCTCCTGGCGCCCGGAGAGGTATCCACAAACCACCTGCGTTCGTCTGCTTCCTTCTCCCTCACCTGACGTGGGACATTACATCCACCCTCGAGAGCTCAGCCGTCTTCGCTGGCACACCAACCCAGGCCCTAGCTCTAATACCATTTGTTTCAACCTGCACCACCCGTATACCCATATTGTCCACTTGGGGACACCCATCGGTCACCAGCTGTGCCCTCACGGTTTGTTCTTGGCAGCGGCCCACCGGCACCCCAAAAGGCCTCATGCGAGGAGCAGGTATCCATGCCCACCCAAGTGTACCTCCGCTTGCTCTCCTCCCTGTGCCCGATTGAGGGACCCAAATTTGACAATATCATGCTACGGGTGGCCGGGTCGTTACATAACCTCATCCCTCGTCTTCTCCCAAGGTCGGAGAAAGAGAAACATGTTCAACTGCAGCTTTCAATGTTCCACCGTTATAGTGGTCGCCTCCTCGAACCTTGTTGGGGTTCCTTTCGGAACCGTGTCACCACGTCCTCCTTTTCTCGCCTCTACAGCACTCTTTTGCTCACATGGGAGCCTGGCTCTTGCGAAGGAGGTGGGCATCGCCTACCATGCCATCATCTCTCGGCGTATCTCTATCTCGTATCTCCCCCGATGTTATCTCACATCCCCTACATGCTCACTCGGAGCTCTAACTTGGGCCATGATCTGCTCCATCGGATCATTACCTCCTTCCTTGTTGTCTTCCTATCCAGCCGCAGTGTCAAGACTGGCCTGCTCAACTTTAATAAGACGGGTCACTCTCCTAGGAGGAATCGTCATACAATAAATAAATAAAAATAAAGGTCAACATCACCCAAACTCTTTACAATCTCTCCCTAGGACCATGAGGTATTCAAGCAATATTTTATCGGGGCCGTAGACATCATCACTTCACAAAATTTATTAGTTCACATTCCATATACTATGAATTCATGTCATCAATATATGTACTCATTATCAAAATTGCCTCTGGGACAGGATTCTCAACAGTGCACTCACTGCTTATCACAATGTTCACATTTTCATCATCACCGCATAACACGTATATTTTAAAATAGCAATAATAGTAGTACCAGTCAAACTAGTACCCTAATGCCAATGCATGTATGCATCCAAACCCAATGCTGTGAATGTAAGATTTGAGATCTTTAATAAAATAATAAATATTTATTATGTTATTTTATGTTTATAATTAAACTATTTTGATCATATATTTAGAAAATATTATTTGATAGCATGTATGATAATTATATTAATGTTAATTAAAATATCGTATAAGATTTATTCTCATGGGAACAAATTCAGCAGTTTAAGAAATAAGGTGTTATTTAGTTTTCTAATGAGGTGTTAAAAGTACGTATTTCAATCGCTTGTTTAATTATATTAAATAAATAATTTTCTCGTTGACATGTTGAATTTAAATCAAATAGGACAAAACTTTAAATTTATCATATCAAAATTTACATAAGAGTTGTAAAATAAAAATGTTCATTAATACTCCATAACCAATAGTTATGCTTTAGAAAGGACAGACTAGGGCAATTCTGGAAGTCATCTTTAAAAATTATAACTTTGTTTTTGTAGCTCCAAACGACTTGATATTATTATAAAATGGTTAAAACTTCGTTATATACCTTTGGGTAAAAGTTCGGGCTCATTGGATCAGCCTATTAGGAAACAGCTTTAAAAGGCAAAGGTTTAGTAAGACGCCTAGAAATTTCTAGGTCCCACTAAAACCCAATAACTTTTGATATACAAATCCAATAGACTTGAAATTTATTCCAAATGTAGATAATCGGTTAGAATCCAGCCCAACTGGGCCTATTTAATCTAATAATGAAGAACGAAAGTTATAGTCAAAGAAAGGGGTCATGCACCCATGTAACTTCTTTGTGACCAAAAGAACTTTCCAAAGTCAAACAAAATCCAAAAATTCAAAATGGGGGAAACAAGGAATATGGTAGATAATAATGGGATAAGAATCAAATGATTTGAAAAGGAGAAAAACTAGAAGAAATAAGGTAATATGACAAAAGTTTCAATTAATTACACTTATCACCTACTACTCACCCTTGCCCTATATAAGGAGTGTTTTGTCTTCTCTTAATACACAAGTCCCTCAAGTCATACCAACACGAAATTTCCTCTAAAACACTCCTCTTTAAGACCTATTAACACCCTAAATACTCTACTCAAACTCCTCTTTTGTTTTTGGTACTTAATACGTCAAGTTTGGCTTTCTAAAAGGTAATATCAAGATTTTGAAATTTTGAAGTTACTTATCATTTATTATAGATCTTATATGGTTGGTTTTAACACCTCATATATACTATAAGAGGGTACTTTATGTTTCTTAGTTCTCTATTTCTATTTTATTTTTGAGAACATTAGTCTCTTTTAAATTTCTCTCTTGATAATCTATGCTATTGATTGGGGTAGATAACCATTTTGATATTCGTGGTTATCCTTGTTAACCTTGAATGTTTTATTAGAATTCTATGATATGCCTCATGTTATGTATGTCAAAGTTGTTATAACCTCTTATGTTTGGACAAAGTAAGTTTATGATGCGTGGTTCCAGAAAGACCTCCAATGCATTGGGTAAAGAACATCACTGGAGAGTGTCAATCCAGCTGATAATATGTTATGTTATGATATGGTATCTGGGTAGTTAACCTGGATCATGAAGTTATGATACAATGTCCAAACATAATCTTCCATGTTATAATTCCTTTGTAAAATGTTGATCACGTATCATGTGCAAATGTTATGAAATCTTTTATGGTATTTCTTATATTCGATATCTTTATGATTTTCCTTGCCCACTTATGTTTACCCTTACTGGGCTATTTGAGCTCACCCTTTTTATGATTTCTTTTCCAACTCCATGTAAATAAAGGAATGGAGAAACTAGGATAAGGAGTCGAAACGTGCTTGGAAATAAAGTTGTGTGGAATTTAAAGATTTGTTAAGTTTGATAGCTCATGTGCTTTGTTATGTAATAATGGGTTAAGGACACTTAGTCTCTAAACCCCTAAACTTTAAAGATCTTGGATTGGAATTTGTAATAATTAATGATTTGTTTGATGAAATAGTTAAAAACTTGATATTTATATCAAACTTGTATATTTAATTTCCGCTAACGCACCCGATTTGGAGGTCCTGAATTTGGGGGCGTTACAGTGAATGCCTTACTCCATGGTTGAACTACCCCTGAGTACACCCAGAAATCAGATAAAACCACGGTGATCAGGCATCTTCTTCACTACCTCCTGAGGGCCTCAAAAGTAATATCTCTCCCCACTATCCTAGGCCTACTAGACTATGAACGTCGCTCTGATACCATATCGTCACGCCTCGATTTCCTTCTACCTTGGAAACAGGTTGTGACTGCCTATGCCTGCACCCGGAGGGTCAAGGGGTTGGTGCAAAACACCTAAGAAGGACTTATAGCACGGGTGTTGTCCTAACCTGCACAACAGTCTTGAACGTCACAAAGCATGCATCTGTTCTCCCATGACATGCTCAAATAGACAAACAATTAATAACGTTTTAAAACCTCACAAAAGAGATAGTTTCATTAAAACTTATTTGGGAAAAACCCCATCCATAAAGTTACCAACTAGTATCCCCAACCCATTAGTCGATAGTTTACAATTTTTCCTGAGGTCTTCCCAAAACAAGGTACATGACAATAAAACAATAAAATCAAATAATAAAAAGAAACACGCCACACCTCCAAGGAAGTCTATCACCTCAGCTCATCCACTTATCGCCGGCTAGACCCTATAAAAAAATAGTTTATAGGAAGGGTGAGCAAACAACAGCTCAGTAGGGATCAAGTCTCCACAATCTATCCAACTCTAGGCATGTATGATAAGTGTATGCTTGTGCTCGTATTGTGACTAGTACACAATATTTCACCCAATAAACACTCACACTTACTAATACCTAGGTAGAGGACACTCCTCCACCATGGCAACATGGCTTACAACTCCAGGTGAATGTTACATTTATCCACTTAAGGAATACAACATTTTCCACCCAAGTTGGGTATGGAAATTGCCTCCTCTGAAGCTATACCCACCCTCAGGAATGGGTAAAGACTTAGCCCATTGTTGTGAGTGCTACACCGAGACTCAGGACTACAATCATGGCCAAATCTCAAGGGACCCAGTGATGTGATTGGTCCAATGAAATTCCTCTCAAAGGAATTTCCTCAATCATGTATAATGAATCTCAGTCCCACAAATAGAGTTTGGGTAATAACCACATCACATACAACAACTCAATAAAATCTACAGTTCAAACTCAGCAATACAATAGCACCATTTTAACATATTAAGAATAGAAATATCTCCATGCAAACATATTATCATAAAAAACCATACTATTAAAACCTTATTCTGGTCTCTAGGGTCTACCTCTCACACATTCTAACTCCATTTCCCATTTACAAGTCAAAAGATATAAAAATAGGCTGCCATAACAAAATATATTTTTCTCAAACTTAGAAAAGTCATAAGTTTCTCTTCAGAGCTCGGATTGCCTTATAGAACCTCTTATTTCGAATGGCGTTCGACAAGCTATTTATTAAAAATATAAAAATGTTCACCCAACCAAAAAACACTGTTCGCCCGACCAAACACTATTCACCCGACTATCTCGGATTTTACCAACCAGAAGGGAAAGTTGCTCAAAATACCATGACGATTCTAATTCACCAAAAATACTGTTCACCCAACCAGATACTGTTTACCAGCCCATCTCAAACTTCACCCGACCAGAAGGGAAAGTTGCTCAAAATACCACGATGATTCTAACGAACCAAAAACCAGCTTCACCCGACCATACTGCTCATTTGACCACAACACGCGTTCAGTACTATTCCTCCGAGAACATCTACCCAGAAGTGTTCTCTAACCAAACTAATCTAGGGGTTTTAAGCATATCCCAAAAAGGATTCAATCCTAAATAGCCTGTTTTACTTACAGACGTATGACGAACATATATATATATAAGTCAACACACCCATAGATTTTTATAAATATTTAATCTAACATGGGGAAAACAGCAAGGATAAGATACCACGACCCCTAAAAATCGTTGCTTAGATTTTAAGTTTTTCTCATAATAAAGGGTTATTATAACAGAATTAGGACAGAAGAGATCAAAGCATCCCTACCTCAAAAAATGTGCAAAAGAGGGTCCTGATTAATTTGAGTCCATAATCCCCTCTTCTGATATCTCAACGACGACGCCCTCGTCTCTCCAGAAACAACCTTCTCCCTGCAGGATCACGTCTCCCTTTCCCTCTCTCTCTCTCTCTCTCTCTCTCTCTTTCTCTCTCTATGACGCCGCCCTAGAAGGGCTAGGGTTTAGGTTTCTTTTATACCTTTTTTTAAAATTTAAATCTAAAATAAAACTGCATGAATTCCCTAAAGTATTCCTCAAAGCTCTAATTTGTTATTTAATTAAAATTTTAAGATAAACCTTAATAAATTTCCTAAAATACCCATCAGAGCTTTAAATTCCAAATTAAGTCCAAATACATTCAAAATTCTCCATTTGACATGCACACTGCTGTGCCAATACTCATTTTTTTAAAACAAAAGCCCTAACACAAGACTAACTCCTAGAACCCCCAAACATGGGTCCTTACATTGAAGGGCTTCATCCACCACCTTTGGTTCTACTTATGATAGGAAGCATGAGTACAGGTAGATATTGGAGGTGGCCGCCCTTGTTCTTACTCCTACAGTTGGATCACCAATCACTTGATTAGATGGGTGGTTTCAAGTCCACCTAAAGTTCTGCACTTATGATGGTGAGTACTCAACAAATTGAAGCTCTGCTAGATTGGGTGGTTCAGGTGTGTCCATTGGTTGAGCTTCTCCAAAGCCAGATATTTCTATATTAAAAGGTCTGGATGTACCTTGAGGTTCCCTGGTACTGTTACTTTCAGTATTAGCTGGTCTGGAAGGACTAAAAGGTTTTCTGGAGCTATGGATTTCCTTGTCAACTCGTCTGGACTTATAATGTAGCTCAAAGTCCATATCAACGGAAGCATCATAAGTAGCATTTCTTTTTGCTCCACTGGTGCTGGGAGGTTGGTTAGTAGGAGTGACAGAAACATCCATGAATTGTGAATAATCAGTTGTGTCTGTCTGATCCTACACATTAGAACTTGAAGATCTTATTCTTGACCAATCCAGGTTAGCTTCATCAAATGTAACATTGATATATTTTTTAACTTTCAAAAGTTTTCTATTAAAAATGCAATAAGCCTTGCTAGTTAATGAGTATCCAACAAAGACCTCATCATCGGATTTTGGCTCAAATTTGCTCTGAGGTTCTTTACTGTTGTTAAGGACGTAGCAAGCACACCCAAAGGCTTTGAGATGGGAGATTGATGGCTTTCTTCCTCTCCACATCTCATAGGGTGTTTTCATGGTAAATTTGTTTATTAGAGTTCTATACTGAAGGTAGCATGCAGTGGACACAACTTCAGCCCATAGACTGAAAGGAAGCTTTGCCCTTGCTAACATTGATCTACTAGCTTTGACTAACGTACAATTCGTATGCTCAGCAACCCTATTCTGTTGACGTGTTCTAGGTGCAGAGAAGTCATGCTGAATACCCTGTTTAGAACAATATGACGTCATATCTAAAAAATCGAACTCCGTACCATGATCACTCCTGATGCATTTAATGCCATGTCCTTGTGAATTACTTATTCAGTTAAAGAGATCTACTATATGTTCAAAGGTTTAATCCTTTGATTTCAGGAACAGCACGCATATATACCTGGTGAAGTTATCGATAACCACAAGGGTGTATCTCGCACCAGCAAGTGAAGCTACAGAAATGGGACGAAGAGGTCCATATGAAGAAGTTGTAATGGAGCAGATATAGAATTAACATATTTGCTCTTAAAACCATGCTTGGTCTACTTGCCAAGTTGACATTTTCGATAGAGAGTCTTTGGAGTATTTATGTTTGGGTAAACCAGTGACTAAGTCAAGCGATGTTAATTTAGACAGAGTCTTAAAATTTAAATGCACGCAATGCTTATGCCATAACCAACTTTCTTCATTTGATGCTTTAGTGAGGAAGCATACAGGACCATAAGTATTATTTCTTAAGATCACTGAATATATGTCCCCATCTCTTGATCCGGATAATTTAATATCTCCAGATGTGGTTTCCGTGACGGTGCAGGTGTTGAACAGGAATGAAACAGTGAACCCCTTGTCACATAAATTACTAACACTTAGCAAATTATGGTTTAAACCTTCGATTAATGCAACTTTAGTGAATGATATGCAACCATTGGTTAAAGTGCCATACCCCACAGTCTTACCTTTACTGTTGTCGCCATATGTTACGGATGGTCCTCGTTTGTCAGCAATATCCACGAGCAGGGACTTGTCACCCATGATATATCCGAAGCATCTGCTATCAAGTATCCACTTGCTTTGATTTATCTTTGACTTCAAGTGGTCTGGGAGTAAATTCCAGAGATGCTCCTACAAGACAACAGATTACATTTTTAGGGCCCAAACTCACTTCGGGCAATTAGAAGAAGCAATAACAGATACAATAGTTTCGGATTTAGCTTTGTTAGAAACTTTAGCTCTCCATGTTGTTTTTGCCTTGTTAGGTTCAAATGCTTCTTTGTTTTGGTTTTTCTTGAGAGAGAGATTGATTTTAGATTTAGGCTTTGAATTGCTTAAGGAACCATTTTTGATGAACTGATCTTTATTACTATTGAGAACTTGATTACATAACCAGTCATCAGACAAACTCCAACATTCATAGTGGTAATGACCTATTTCTCTATAAATAGAACAGACACTATGATGCGGAGAAGAAATAGGGGATACATGTCACGCCCCGGATTTCCAACCCGAGGAAACCGGTTAGTGACTGCCCTTTACCCACGCGGTGGACAAGGGGTTGGGATAAATAATTCCACACAGGACATCACATAACTTTATTAAATTAAATTCAAACCACAATAGATGTCCATAAGACAAACAACATCCCTTTATTAATTTTAAAACCTTTTACATCGTTTCCCCCATTAGGGTTAGATTAACTCCTCCAAAATAACATAAAACAAATATAGTAGATAACTCAGTCTTTCACCTTGGTGTTCCCACCTAACGCCTGTAGGTTTCTAAAAACAAACAAGACACAGTAGGAGGGGTGAGCAACCACAGCTCAGTAAGGATCATGTCTCCCCATCCCATCCCATGCTCCTAGAATCTACATGTCAACGTGAACAAGTGCAGTGACATGGCAATAATATATAAATAGGTTATAATCAACATTTACAAATATGTCAACATGCAAACAAACCACAAAGGCACGTACAACCATTTCCATAGCCACAAAGGCTTCTACAACCACAACCACACAGGCTCCACAGCCACACAGACTCCACAACCACATAGGCTCCACAGTCCCACATAGCACTTATAATCACAACACAATAATACACATTCATAACATATCAATTTAACACAAGTATTCATCACACAACCCATTTTTTTAGGGTTAAGTTCACATGAGATTATCAACCACACTACGACACGGACCCTTAATCCCCACGAGACCCTACCATGAAACCATCTCGCATGAACGCAACTCCACTATGAAACAGACCTTTAATCCCCACTGAGCCCGGGCTCATCAACGTTCACAAACACAACATACCAATAAAGGCCAACATTCATATAGGAGATCACACCTATATGAATACATATATACATATACATCAATCACCAATTTCAAGGCCGAACCCTAGAATAGGAAGATCCTCCTTGCCCCTCTCCAAAGGCATCTCTCCAAGAAGGTAGTGGCAACGAACGCACCAAGAACTCTCTCCCTCTCTCTCTGCGGCGGCTAGGGTTCCCTTTTCCGGCAATACAGAATATATGTATAGCAAAGACAACAAGCTACCCAAGGCCAACGTGGCCCAAGACACATCGAACTCGTGTTGACCTCCGCTACTCCGTACTACTGATGCTGCAACTCAATCCGGGTTAACAATGTCACAGACTACTCCGGGCTACTAAGGCGTGTTTTGTGCTAAGGGATCACTTAGATCCTTACTCCGTATGAAGAGTTCCCTCGGATCCTTACTCCGTATGAAGAGAAGATCCGGACTAGACCGCAATGTTCCAGATTTGCTTCCCACAGATCTAGACTAACTTCCCTCTAATCCGGATTAACTTCCCACTGATCCAGAGTAACTCCCCCATGGTCTGGACTAACACTGATCCGAACTAACACTAATCTGGACTAACTTCCTACTGATCCGAATTAACTTCCCACTAGTCCGGACTAACACTCGGGTCTTCACAGTCCTTGCCCAAACACAAATGGCTAACTCTTCCAATCCCAAACACGGGTCATTAAAATACAGACTTCTTTGGCTTTACAACTTTGCTGCACTATTCCCTATGGCCTAATGTTATGCAATTGGGTGACGTGCTCTTGTCCTTAGATGCATCAGCCTTAACCTTTCCTTTCTTTCTGTGTGCTACAGTTTCGGCTTTGACTGCAGCGACCTCTCCTTCATCATTAAGAACTAGTGTTACTACTTCGGGGTTGGCAGTAACAGCCTCAGCTATACAGTCATAAACTATAGTGCCACCTGAAACAAATCCATTTAATGGTTTAGATGTGCTAACAGGATATAAGTTGGTTAGCTTGAGAGTGAAATTCGAGGGGCACTCAGAAACAGAGGTGAAAGTAGATGCTTTGGAGCTTAGGCCAGGTTTGACTCGAGTATGATCCGGATCAGTGCTAAATCTAGAGGCTATTTCCTCTGATTTCAGCCACTTACGGTTTATTTCCTTTTCTTTTTCAACCTCATTTTCAAGTCTTTTACGATTACAGTTAGGCCATTGAGGTTGGTGTTGAGTAAATGATTTTCAGCTCTAAGATCGTGATACCAAGCCTCTTTACTCCTTAAACTGGCTATGTCCTTTTCAAGATTAGAAATAGTCGATTCAAGATGTTTAGCTTGTCCACTCATATCTTGGTACATTTGAGTAAATATTAATTTATCATTTTTTCATGATTGCGTTCAGTAGTAAGAGATTCCAATTTACTCATAAGCTCAAATATAGAAGATACCTCAATATTTTCCATAGGTAGACATTTGCCTTCTCGTTTGTCGCTGAACTTCTGATTGAGGGATTGGGGTTAGCATGTGTTGAGGCAGAGAGACCCCTAGCAGTGGAGTCTCCAGTGGGAGGTATGATTGAGGTGTGGCGTGTTTGCTGTGACTGTGTGTTAACCATAGGAGATGTGGAGCTAAGTTTTGACTTGCATGTAATGCCCTTGCGTACTTTTGACCTAATCTTGGGTATGGATTGGCTTATGGCTTTCCAGGCCAAGATAGACTATTATCGGCGGTGTGTATCCTTCGTGACACCTGCAGGGATCTCTTGCACCCTGCAGGGGGAGTGGGATTGTGAGGCGAGTCGAGCTGGGCCAGTGTTGGACCAGTGGGACGCCATTACACACAGGTTAGCAGCCCTGACCTTTGCTGAGGAAGGGAAAGTAGAAAAGAGAGTGTGGCCAGCTGTCATTGACCAATTTCGGGATGTCTTTCCGGACCAGTTAAGGAGTCTACCTCCTAAGAGAAATGTGGAGTTCACCATTGAGTTGGTACCAGGGACTGGTCCAATCTCCCAAGTTGCTTACCGTATGGGGCCAGCAGAGTTAAGGGAGCTGCAGAGGCAAATAGAGGAGTTGGTGGACCAGGGGTATATCAGACCGAGTACTTTGTTGGACCCCATTTTGTCCGGGTTGGACATGCTAACTCCATTTAATATACCTTTCTGCCCATGCCATATACCTTGTTGAACAGGTGAACAATGATCCCATACTTCCAAGGAATGGTTTACCTCAATCTGCACGAGATGGATACGATTGACACGGATGGGGGAATTCAAAATTAATGACTTTTGCTACAAGTCCTTGAAGCGCCCCAAGACCAACACCAGGTGATGGAGGATGAAAATTGGAGACCAACGCACTTGACCGAGCTCAAATCGGACTTAAAATGAAGAAGTTATGGCCAAAACAACTTTCGTTGGAAAAAGTCAAACTTGCCAAAAGACTGTCAATGCCCCTGGTCAAACTGCCTGCAAAAGTGACCAGGCGAAACTCTTCAAAATGCCTATGTAGGCAAACACGGATCTCCCCGAACAATCCCTGGAAGGTCATCCATTTTTGCATTTTTGGTGGGGGTAAAAAGGTAATTAAAAGTTAAAAAAAAAAACTTCGGGGTTGACCGTTGACTGTTGACCTGGCAACATGGCGACCCGTTGACCTTCGAAGCCTCGAAGCCCCGAAGCTCGAAGCCCCGAAGCCTCGAAGCCTCGAAGCCCCGAGCTCGAAGCCCCGAAGCCTCGAAGCCCCGGCTCGAAGCCCGAAGCCTCGCGGCCTCGAAGCCTCGAAACCTCGGAGCCTCGAAGCCTCGAAGCCACGTTTGAACCTACGATTTCCGACCTTCAACCCTTCGACCCTCGAAGCCTCCGACCCTGCCGACACTCCGACCTTCGAACCTATACTAGCAAGTTTCGGCCCGTTGACCGTTGACCTTCGACCTGCCGACACTTCGACCCGTTGATCGTTGACTTTTGCCCCACCGAAATTTGACCCACCGAAGCTTCGACCCTGCCGACACTTCGACCTGCCGACACTCCGACCTGCCGACACTTCGAGTCTCGACCCCTTGACCTTCGCTGGCTTCCTCGCTGGCTATTTTCCTCTCGCTGGTCGTTCACGGGACTTTGTTTTTCTGCGCTGGCCACCTAACAAAGAATAACTCAACAACCTGTCAGTCACATGCGTTGCTAAAATACAAACTCCAAAGGGCAATCACGAGCCATCCTGTTTCCCGCACAAGCTGTCTACCCGACAAAGCATTAAATCTGCAAATTAAAATACTGCAGCCAATAATACAGCAATTATGACAGTCCAGCCAAAGATGTTCGGCACTCTTTAAGATGCAATCTGCAGTTCCAAAAAAAAAAGAGAGTTCTGCGTGTGGATAAAAAAGGAGAGCGTGGGTTTTCGTTGGGGAGTTCTGAAAAAAAAAAAGAGAGAGGGTTCTGAAAAAAAAAAAAAAGAGAGTTTGAAAAAATTTTGGTTGAAAAAAGAAAAAGAGGAGATCTGTCATAAGAAAAAAAAAGCAGTTGCCCGTCCCTGCATCATCAAAAGAAAATTCTGGGAGAAAAGAAAAAAGAGAGTAGTTTTTCATTGAAGAGTGCCATCATCATTGAAAAAAAATCTATAAAACCTTCCCCCCAACTTCGTTCCAGCAGAAAAAAGAGAAAGAAAGCCCTGTTCGTGAAAAAAAAAGCAGAGACACAGAGAGAGCTATCATCGTGGGAAAGAAACCTGCAAACCAGAGAGAGCAAAAAACAGAGACAGAAAAGGAAGAGGTTCGGCAGAGAGAAGAAAAAGAGTTCAGCCCAAGTCTTTCCAATCCCTTTTCCCTGACACCTCATTACGACTCTTTTACCCGGAAAAAACACAAAAAAGGAGACAATTCCAGTTCTGCTTTTTGTTTTCTCTTCCTACGCCTCCATCAAAACAAAAACAATCGTTTCTTCATTCCTTATTCCTTACACCTTACACCCATTCTCCTCAATTCCAGCCCGAAAAAATCTAAATCCAAAATATACATCATCCTCCTTTCCCACGTTTTCTACCCAAAAACCCAGAAAAAGGCGGCTATCGGCGTGGACAGGATTCGCACAGCAGTTCGGTGTTCAAAGCTTCAAAGTCGGTTCAGCCCTTATTTCTTCATTAGTTTTCAGCTTATTTATTTTGATATTTGATGTAACTCTTAATATTTCCTTGTATTTCTTTTTTTTCTTTTATTGGTTGCATTGTGTTTTCCTTGTATTTCCCTTTCCTTTGTATATGTGTACCTTGTAATAAGTAAAGTATAGCACAAAAAAAAAACAACAAACAAAGAAAAAGAGAGAGAGCAAAAGGATGAAAAAAAAAAGAAAAAAGAAAAAAAAGAGAGTGATTTTATTTTTGTGGATGTCACACTCACACACTCCACATCTATTTTGATACATGCATTTTCAATTTCAAAAAAAAAATATACAAAAAGCAAACATGTTTTTTTTTTCAAAACATTTTCAATAAATAACTTTCAAAATGCTTTCAAAAAAAAAAAGAGAAAGCAAAACAAAAAAAAACTAACAAAAAATGTTTTTTTCATGTTTTAAAGCCAAAAAAAAACGTTTCATTGTTTTTGAACCAAAAAAAAACCCAAAATTAGTATTTCAATTCCCAAAACAAAAACAAAAAAAACAAAAAAAAAACAAAAAAAAACAAAAAAAACAAAAAAAGGGGAAGATAAAAAACCAGTTTTTTAAATTGCCAAAAGGAAAATCAAAAATAAACCCATAAGATTCCATTCCCCACTTCAAATAAAAACCCAAAAACTTTTAGGATTCCCTTTAGAAACCTAGGGTAAATCAATCTTAACCATAACTTCGACAAATAACTTAGTCAAATAAAAATCATAGACTTTTTAGGAAATTTAACCCATTCACAGCAGTGTAAATAAAAATCTCCTCCTCCTAAATTAGATACCGAAAGGGCGCTGTAGGGGTGCTAATCCTTCCCTACACGTAACCAACTCCCGAACCCATCTCTAATAACGCAGACCACACACTTAAGACTACTCAAAGTAGAGGGTATCCAACTGTACCCCAAAAACAGTTGGTGGCGACTCTAAATTTTCTCACCATTGGTTTAGTTTGAGCTCACCCCAAAAGGGCCCGGACGAAAACCAGTGATGACATACCTCACCCTGGGGTGCTCCGGTGCTCTTTGCTAAAAAGGAAGATGGCATGCTACGCCTTTGCATCGACTATAGGAAGCTGAATTCGGTGACTGTGAAGAACAAGTATATGTTGCCTCGGATAGATGACCTGTTTGACCAGTTGAGTGGAGCCCGGTGGTTTTCCAAGATAGATCTACGGTCGGGGTACCATCAGTTGAGGGTTAGGGAGGAGGACATCCCTAAGACTGCTTTTCGTTGTAGGTATGGACACTATGAGTGGGTAGTGATGCCTTTCGGGCTCACTAATGCACCGGCAGTGTTTATGCATTTGATGAACTAAGTCTTTGCTCCATACTTAGATTCGTTCGTGGTGGTATTTATAGATGATATCTTGGTATATTCCAAGACGGAAAGGGAACATGCGGAACATTTGGCAATAGTATTGCAAACCTTGAGGGATCAGCGGTTGTTTGCTAAGTTCAGCAAATGCGAGTTTTGGATGCAGGAGGTCTATTTTCTTGGCCATGTGGTGTCCGCTGAGGGAGTTAGGGTGGACCCAGCCAAGATTGAGGTTGTGGCATCATGAGAGAGACCAACTAATATTTTCGAGATTCGTAGTTTCCTTGGCTTGGCAGGGTATTACCATCATTTTTGTAGAGGGATTCTCCCGCTTGGCAGCTCCTATGACGGCGTTGACCCGGAAGGGAGTGAAGTTTGAGTGGACTGACAAGTGTCAGCAGGCGTTTGAGGCTCTCAAAACCCATTTGACCATTGCACCAGTGTTGAGGTTACCTCGGGAGGATTTCCCATATGAGGTATATTGTGATGTGTCCAGGGTTGGTTTGGGGTGTGTGCTTATGCAGGAGCACAGTGTGGTAGCTTATGGGTCGAGGCAGCTGAAGCCTCATGAGCAGAATTACCCTACTCATGATCTTGAGTTGGCGGCTGTCATCTTTGCCTTGAAGAGTTGGCAACATTACCTTTTGGTGGAGAAGTTCATAGTGTTTTCTGACCACAAGAGCCTTCAGTACATCTTCACTCAAAAGGACTTGAATTTGAGGCAGAGGAGATGGGTTGAGTATTTGCAAACCTTTGACTTTACTCTTGCCTATACCCCGGGCAAGGGTAATGTTGTGGCTGATGCGTTGAGCAGAAAAGGGAAAGCTGAGGTGGCCGTGAGAGAGTGGAAGCTGATGGAGCAGTTGGCGATGTTACAGCTGCAGCCTGTTGTTCGTGATGGTGGGACAGTCCTGAGTCCTTTGGTTGTTGTGCCTGAGCTATACCAGCGCGTCCGAGAGGGACAATTGGGTGACATTGAGTGTGAGGTTCTCCGTGCCCGTATTGAGGCTGGTGAGCTATCTGAGGACTGGACTGAGGGTCCTAAGCATGAGTTGTCTTTTCAGGGGCAACTAGTAGTGGCTTATTGTCTCCGGGATGAGGTGATGCGAGAGTTTCATCAGTCTAGGCTGGTTGTGCATCCATGGGGTACGAAGATGTACCATGCACTAAGGGCTTGAGTACAGCCTTTCATCCTGAGACTGACGGTCAGACTGAAAGGACAAATCAGACCATGAAGGACATGTTGAGGGCTTGTGAGCTAGATTTTGGGGGTTCGTGGGCAACTCACCTTCCTCTGGTGGAGTTTGCCTACAACAACAGTTATCAAGCATCCATTGGGATGGCTCCTTTTGCGGCGTTGTATGGGCGGCCGTGTCGATCACCTTTGTGTTGGACCGAGGTGGGGGAGACAGCTCTCTTGGGTCCACAGTTGGTTCAAGAGGCTACCGAGAAGGTTAAGTTGATTCGTCAGCGGTTGTTATCAGCTCAGAGTCGGCAGAAATCCTATGCGGATCAGCGGCGGCGACCTTTGGAGTTTTCTATGGGAGATCATGTGTTTCTCCGTGTCTCTCCACGACGTGGACATCGGCGCTTTGGGAGAGGTTCCAAACTCTCTCCCCGGTCCATTGGTCCTTTTGAAGTTATAACTTGTGTGGAGCCTATAGCTTACCGGTTAGCATTGCCACCGCGATTGAGTCGCGTGCACAATGTGTTCCACGTGTCCCAGTTGAGGAAGTATCATCCTGACCCCACTCATGTGATTGATTGGGGGACGTTGGACATTGAGGATGATATGTCCGTTGTTGAGGCCCCTATCCGTATCCTAGATCGGCGGGAGAAGCTTTTGCGTGGTCGTGCTATCCCTTTGGTTCGCGTATTGTGGTAGCACCGTGACATTGAGGAAGAGACTTGGGAACAGGAATCTTTGATGCGTGAGCAACACCCCGAGTTGTTCGAGGACGAACACTCTTAAGGGTGGAGAGGTGACTGTTGGCTGGTGTATTTGTATTGTCCTTTCTTGTCCTTTCGACTTTTATGACTTTTATTTATATTGATTGTGTTTTGCGATTGAAATAAAATGTGCTTGTGATGGGACATGTGGATGTGTTTCCATAGATTGTGATACAAGTGGTTGTGGACTGTGGTGGCACTCTGTGTTATGTGCTATTGTGTACAATGTGCGGTGTATGACTCATTTGGGTGTTGTGGCTTGCTATGTGGTTTTCCTTGCATGTTGTTTCTTTTCAAGGACGAAAAGTCTTAAGGGGGAGAGGATGTAATGACCCGTATTTTGGGATGTGAGGAGTTAGTCAGTTTTGCCTTTTTAGGTGGAAATTATTGGGTTTTAAGGAGTTTTATTTCCATACACTTTGGCTAAATCATCTTGTATGTTGATAACCAAGCAAGAGGTAAGGTTTGAGCCCAATAGGGAGTGCACGTGAGAAGGGTTTTTCACGTGTAGTGGGATTTTTGCATGGGAGCCTTCCTGATGTTGTTCCAAGGCTTGTGGTAGAATTCTAGAGCATTTGGAGGTGCCCATGAGAAAGGCCTTTCTCACGTGCAGCCTCTATTACCTTTGTTATGTTGTTCTGATCCTCTTTTGCTAAAGGACCATGGTGAAATTATGAGTGCTTTGTCTAGTGTGGTTGCAAAAAGGTTGTAGCCTGTCATCAAAACTACGTCGTTTTAATGCTGGGATTCATTTAATCAAAACTACGTCATTTTGGGGTTTGAGTTGTCTATATAAAGAGGTGAAGACTCCTTGTTCTAGGGTTAGGGTTTTCTTCAGCCACTGCAGCCGTCGTAAAGAGAGAGAGAGCTAGAGAGAGGGAAGGAAGGAGAGCTGCTGGTTGCTGCCGGAGCGTCTTGCGTGGGGAGGACGGCGTCTAGCGCGGGAGCAAGGAGAATCTTTTTTAAGGTAGGGGTTCTGTCCTTCCTTGTACCTATCCCAGGGTTATGGCCTTGTGTTAGGCGATTTGAAATCTGGATATATATATATTATATGTAAATCCATATAGGTGTGATCTCTTATATGGATGTTGGCCTTCAGTGGCGTGTATGTGGTTGAGATTAGGCCTGGGTGGCCATACGCATTAGGTGTTTGATATTATGCCTGTGAGGCTATACATGTTATTCGATTGATGTTATGCCAATGTGGTTATGCCTGAAAAGTGTTTGATGTTATGCCTATGAGGATTATGCATGCTAAGTGTTTGATGTTATGCTAGTGAGGATATGCATGTTAAGTGTTTGTGGTTATGCCTGAATAGCTGAGATGTATGTTAAGTGTTTGGTGTTATGTCAGTGAGACTGACTGTGGAGCCTAAGAAGCCTGAGAGGCTGAGGCAATGTCTGTGGAGCCTAAGAAGCTTGAGAGACTGAGGCAATGTCTGTGGAGCCTAAGAAGCCTGAGAGGCTGAGGCAATGTCTGTGGAGCCTAAGAAGCCTGAGAGGCTGAGGCAATGCTTGTGTACCTATGGAGCCTGAGAGGCTGAGTTAATGTAAGTGAGACTGACTGTGGAGCCTGAGAGGCTGAGTTACTGTCAGTGGGACTGACTGAGGAGTTTTTGTGGCAATGGTTATACTTGTTTGTGGCTTGTTGTGTATAGTATTGATTATGACCTGTTTAGAATGTAGTTGCCATGACACCGCACTTGAGCACTCCTTCATATAGATGGTAGGAGCATGGGATGGGTTGGGGAGACATGATCCCTACTGAGTTGTGGTTGCTCACCCCTCCTACTGTGGTGTGTTTTCTTACAGGAACCTACAGGCATTAAGTGGGAACACCAAGGTGAAGAGTTTTGTTTTGTGGCTTTGTTTTATGTTAGTTGTGTTATGTAATTCCGTTGAAGCCTTGTAACACCAGCGGGGAGATATTGTAAAAGGATTTGGAATGTAATAAAGACATGTGTGGTTGTGAACATTTATTATGAGGTGAAGATTAATAAAGATATTTAATTTACATCTTTGTGACTATCAGTGGTGAATGCATACGTTGACCTGCATGAATATTTGTTTTGTACATCCTCCACCTGCCCACCGGGTTGCGTATAGGGGAGTCACGAACCAGTTTCCTCGGGTTGGAAATTCGGGGTGTGACAACTTCAAGATGAATGCTTCCTCTTGTTCTTGAAACTTTCAGAGGTGAAGCGTCGGAGTCTTTCCTTGTCACCATTGTCTGCCATCTTGGATTTTGACCTGCCGTCCTTGGCATAGTGACCCGGTTTCCCACATTTGTAGCAGTCCAAAGAATTAGACTCCTGTCACTCTTACCTTCACGAGGA
Source organism: Taxillus chinensis (assembly GCA_023512835.1). Lineage (NCBI taxonomy): Eukaryota > Viridiplantae > Streptophyta > Magnoliopsida > Santalales > Loranthaceae > Taxillus > Taxillus chinensis. The sequence goes on from CM042087.1 coordinate 10,631,417, forward strand.
TGAAGAGGATCCTCCTTTTCTTCGCCTTCTATTCTTCCCTAAATCGTTCAAAGGATTTGACAAGAAGGGTTATGTCCTCTTTAGAGTTAGAGTCAGAGTTTTCTGACTCTTTCGTATCATCCTCGCATTATGTGCTTAGACACTCCATAGCTTTAAAAGCTACCTCCTTTTCTTTCCGAGCTATTTTCTCATCTCGGTCAAAGTATTTGAATCTAACCTCATGAGTCCGTAGCTCTCCATAGGTTTCTTTTAGGGGTACATGTTCCCAACTCTCTGTCACTTGCATCTGGAGCTGCTTGGAGTAGAATTGATCCGGCAAGGAACGAAAGAACTTGTGATGTATTTGAAAGTCTAAGTTATGCTCATTTATAGCTTTCAAGTCTAGTATGCGCTTTCTGAATCTCTGATAGATGCTTTGAAGTGACTCAATAAGTTTATGTGTAAAGCACTCAAATTCCTGCTTGAGAGCACATATAACGTTTTGCATTTGGGACTGACTTCCCTCATAGAGTATTATTAGTTTATCCTAGACAGCTGTTGCTGTCGTGCAGCCCTGGACGTCGGTGAAAGTTTTAGAATCCAAAGACGACGTAACATAGGCTATAGCCTTTTTGTTTACGTACTGCCAGGTTCATTCCTTATTTGTGAGTTCAACGTCTGTCTTTGGCCTTCTGACTCCGTTATTTCCGATCGCCATCAGAATGGGGTTCTCCTAATGAATACAGGGCCACATCAGATGGTCATGGCATATCATGAACATGTACATGTGAGCCTTCCATTGGGAGAAGAGCTCGGGTGTGAACTTTGGCAGTTTTGTCAGAGTGAATCTAGAACATCATTGCTAAGGAGCAGTGGTTTGAGCACTTGTGCTTGAGTTAATGTTTTCACTACTACTGTGGTTGGTTATGGGCTCTTGCGCACCTTCGAAGCTGATGCGAGTGTGAACAACATGCTGCTTTCTTCATTCATTTGAGATTTAAGAGAGAGAGAGATCTCTACTTTGAGTAGGTAGAACTTGATCTGATACTACTTGTTGGTCCCGAAAAGCCTAGAGTGGGTTAAATAGGCTCTTTAAAAACTCTTTCTCACTCTTTTAGCACAACACTTAATTTGGTTAAGAGAATGAATTAATGTGGAAGACAACTATATAGTGGAAGTATTTTGTATTGTTATCAAAAAAATAATTACAACGAAGTGAGTAGCAGATAAAGTTGTTTGCACAAGCTTAAATCTACTGAAAGAATATTTCTCTTTAGTTTACAGTAGCACTCTCTTACAATTACGTACACGCTAGTCAAAAGCTCTACTAAGCACACACAAAGCACTCTCTAAGCACTTATTATAAGTAAATATTATGGTGTATATATATACATCCCTAGGAGACATTCTTGGAACTAGATTTTTTGGGCATCGAGTAGCAGTGAAGTTCTTCTCGAAAAATGCCTCTACTTTAACTATTGCGGATGTGGAGCTCAAGATATTGGAAGTATAAGCTCATTGAATTGCTTTGTGTAATTCCAATTGTATTAAAGCTTTGTCCATGTGTCTGAGTGACCCACATGTAAGATGATTTAGATGTTCATTGGATCTTTCTTATATCGGGATACAATAAGCTGAAGTGATTAAATGCACTGAACTGTCGTAGGGAATAACTGGAGCAACATCATCTTATTTTGTCGTAAGGTTCCTTACTCCGTGTTAATGAAGTGCTCGGATTCCTTACTCCCTGTCAATAATTACATACTCCATGTCAGTTAAGTACTCAAATCATTATTCCGTTGCAAGGTTCCTTACTCCGTGTTAATGAAGTGTTCAGATGTCTTACTCTATAGCAAGGTTTCTTACTTCGTGTTACTTGAACATTCGGAGCCCTTATTTAGTATCAGCGATTTCTTACTCCGTGTAAATACAAAGCTCAAATGCCTATTCTGGGTAATTTCTTCCTTACTCCGTGCAAATAAAAGACTCAGATCCTTACTCCGCGTAAGTAGAAGACTCAAATCCTTACTCCGTGTCTTCTTGTTCTTAGTCTACGCTATCATTCCTTACTCCGTACATGTGATGTCTTGGTTATTTACCGAGTCAATGGTTGACACTCAAAGATCTAGACTAGGATTATGTATCGTATCCTTGTCGTATCACTCACGAGTGTTTGTCGTTTAAGTTTAACTTTTGTAACGTTGTTAGATATATAGAAACGAGAAATCTCAAGTCAAATTACAAGGGGTTTAATTTGCGTCATCGAAATTTTGGGTTCGATCCAATAGTACGTAATAGCATTCTAGCTTTGCCTTTTTTGTTAAGGGAAGAATCATCACATTTTTCACTAGAAAATGTTGCTATTGTAATTCCCCATTCTGCACTAAGGTGCTTCCTTTGCCTCTGTTACGTTTTACTCCTTATATTTTGAAGCTTAATTCTAGAGAGCTATGCAATTTGTGAGTGGTGCTAGTATAATTTTTTATACTAAAAAATTAATTATCCTTTCATGCACCGCATGGGGTTGAAATGGCAGAATTTGTTGTTTTTTCACTAATTCATAGTACAGTCTTACAATACTATGAATTGAAGTGTATGATATTACCAACTTTAATATATTTTGGAAATTGTATAGGACTCTTTCACTCGCGAATCAGGAAATAAAGTGCACCATGGTAATATTCAAGCAGCAAAGGTATGTGCTCATTATCTTTCTTTTTTTAAATAGATTTGTGGATGTAATGTGTTCATCTTATCAAAAAACAAATCGATTGCATTTGTAACGTTCTCTTAGAGGATGTTTATAGTGTTGAAAAAATTCCATCATATAGGGTCAAATATATAAATATTAAATGTGTTGTGGTATCTTTAAAAAAGCTTAAATTAAAGTGATCTAATTAAGATTTTAAATAAGATTTAAGAGTATAATTATTATAGAATTAATGTGTTGACACCAAACTGCTATTTTTAATTTGATGAAGGTCCGAATTGAAAACAGCAAATACTATATATATAGGGTTATGATTCCCATGCTACGTGATAACTTATTAGGTATGTATTCCCATTAGTAGAACTATTAAGAATTAGGCTTCATAAGTATTGTGCTAATTTGAAAGATCACAACCCATTGATCTAACTCCGACAAAAAATTCAGGTACGCTTTTGATTTATTATTTCAGCTTAAATAATTTCTAAGCAAAAAGATCTTACGATTAATTAAATTCTTACAATTGATATCAAAGTTGATTTGTCCTAAAATTATTTGATTGGATTTTGTTTCTCGAAATCATTGTTGTGTTAAGCCCAATGCGAAACAACATATTTTTTCTGAATTTTGATGTGTAATTCCAATGTTTTTTTGTTATGCATGCTTTTGTCCACGATTGCTATTTCCACGACGCTGACAGATTTGACAATTAATATATGTTGGCGGTTTTAATAGATTAAGGGAATCATGCATACATGTTGACAGATTTAATAAATATTGCATGAATTCGGTTTCGACGATTAATATATATTTTTGATTTGACATATTTAATGTGTTGTATGAATTTGGTTTTGAATATACTATGCACGATATTGGTTTTTGATTACATTAAAGCATAGCAATTTATGATTATGAGTATAGTAATAAAGTTGTTTGTATATGGCATGCATTTTTTTCATCATTTTTGGCTAATTTCCATTCACCCATGCCACTGCTGGTGAAGCATGATTTCGGTAAATCAGCTGGTTGGCTGATCTGCCCTACATTGTCGTTTATGTGTGGTGCCCTATTCATGGTGCATCGCAATTATTATGAAATATATTTATAGAATTAATTTTAATATCTATTTGAATTTTAATTGGGTATAATGACTACCACACTAATATCTTAATTAATTTTAATTAGTAATTTTGGTAAATTACTAATTTATGGGATGTTGATTGTTTTATTATATGTGTAGATCCCAAAGTGAGTCTAGAGGGGGAGTGAATAGACTTTCTTCTTGCTCTGAAGCTAGACCGTTAGCTGGTTTATACTACTTCTATGGATAACTATGGTGAAAGTATTTATGGAGAAGATGACAGTAGTAATTTGAGTGATAATGTGAGGCGTAATGAACTATCAGCCAAATCTGAGATAGGGGTAAATGCTCTTTGCTAAACAGATTTCAGATGTAACAGGAATGAGCTTTGATAGTTTGGATTGTGGGAAACAACATAGAGATGAGATTCGATGATTGTGCTGGATCTTTGATGAACAAGGGGTTTTGATTGATCACAACGTTTGATCTTTATCTTGGTTCAACGCGGCACACATCACTTTTAAGTTCTCTTTCTCTTTCTTAGTCTTTCTCTCGTGCGTTGGATCACTTTCTTGAATTCTATGAAAGATGTATCTTGAAGTGTGTAAGAATCCTTTTTCTTGTATTCTGTGTATTCCACGCTTTCAGAGAAAGAGACTAACTCTCCTTTTTGTCGTTTTGTGTGAGAGAGATATATATTTTAAGTTTAGATTGCTGTGCGCCTAGTTGTCTATCCGACAGATTGACTTCCCGCCAGTGGATATGCGGGATGTCAGGGGATGGGTTGATCTACTCTGATTTGCAGATCTGTTGCCCATGCTGCACAATTGCATGCCCATACATGCACAGTCAATCTTGGCCGTTCATCCGTGGAAAGTGGTTGATTGCAATTAATGCGGCATTAATTGCACTCCACCTGCTCAAGACAGCGCATGCTTACTGTACAAACCCTACCTGATGATATCGCTAAGTGAATATGCTTAGGGTTGTAAGTATGCCTTGAAGGTGGGTGGCTCGTAGGTTTGATGACTCTAAGGTTTCAGTTAGAACCTATTGAGGTTGCGAACGTTTACTTTAGGCTTTACAGTGTTAATATCTGCGAGTCTACCACTCACAGATCTTCGAGTCTCCGAGGTTAGAGTTCGAGTTAGATTGAGTCTGTTGTGTCACTCTATTAACTGTAAGTCTGTGACTCTACGAGTCTGCGACTATCCTAATAGCTCTTTTCTTCGAGGCGCGCCTAATCTTCCCGTGGTTACAGCTGCGAGTCTACGACCCTAGGTCTGCAGGTCTACGACCTTTGAGTTTCTCAACTTATTTACTTGACTAAGAGGCTCTTCGACTCTGCGAGTCTTCGACCTTGAAAACCTTCGACTCTATGAGTCTTGGACTTTCCATTTCTTCCTTAGCCTTTCGCATTTACTCATGTACTGAGTTTCCGTATTCTACGAGTCTTCGACTCTACGGCAATGACCCTTCAACTATAATGCTCAACATTCCAGATCTCTGAGTCTGTGACATATGAAAATTTCTTTAAATTAATAGTATCTATATCTACGACCCTTGAGTCTACGACTCTACGCCCCTTAAGTTACAGTTACACTTGTGTTTGTCAGTCATTATTGCTTTGACTCTTCGACCTTCGACCTACGAGTCTGCGAGTCCTGTTTTCTTAACCGTGTTTTAAGGTTGCGACTCTATGACCCTTGAGTCTACGAGTCTAGCAGTACTTCAAGTTGCGTTCAGTGACATGAGCGCTCTGGGGACTCTACAGTTTTATAGGCTTCGAGTCTTTGAGTTATTTAAGTTTGGTTACTGTTTATTTAGAATTCTTCGACTCTACGAGTCTCTAAATTTAATTGTCGCTTACAGTAATGCTCTCTTTTTCGTACTGCGACTCTACGACCTTCGACCCGGGATCTACGAGTCGCAATGTGTTTCGTCATAAATATGCTTCAAGTCTCCAGACCCTACGAGTCTACGAGCCTCTCGCCAATATGTTTTGTGACAGTTTTTCTTTTACGAACTATGACTCTTCGACCCTACAACCTTCGGATCTTCGAGTCTCCAGACTTAGACTATATTTTGGCAGTTTCATCAAATCTTATATTTCCAATAATCTCCCCCTATTTAATGTAAGCTGACAACGGGTGAAAAGCATTAAGTCTGAGGCTACGAGTTTGATAGGCAGTTTTAAGTTAACATAAAATATCTTTGCATATGAAAAATTAGGAGGAGATCAAAATTACGAAAATGCACACTCCTCTCCCCTGTAGGCATGAAGCTGCGTTAGCTGCCTCTTGTCGAAGATAAGATAATGCCCCCAACGACCATGCTCCCCTTGAGATATACTCCCCCTTTCTGGGGTGAGGAACAAGAACCAGAACAAAAATCACATGGGAGCAATGCAATAAAACATAGAACAGCAGGCAGCAGAGCAAAGACATACACAAAAAGTAACTGAGATAAAGTAAGTACACAGAAAACATAGAAAGAGGAAAGAGGAAGAGCAGTGTACAATTAAACAAAGTACAATATAGTTACGGTTTAAAGTCAGAATATTTTACACTTTGCGTAAACAGAAAAACAGCGGCTTGCTCGCGCAAGAGTTGAGCAGTAGTCAGATGTAACGAGGTAACTCGACTGCTCACACGATCAAATTCAGGCACGAGGGCAAGGAAGCTGTTGGTGGTCAGGATGCGAATATAGTGGGAGACATAGAAACCACAGCTATGAGCATCATCCTGAGCAGGATCGCCTTGCTTGACTCGAGTAATTTCCATCGGTTTTGAAAGATGATAGCCACCACACCCATGCGAATATCCCTGCATGACACGTGTGAGGGTGCGATTGAATTCATAGTGTTGTTCCCGCCGATGGAGTAGTAGAGTAGTAGGCTTGGAGTCAAAGATGATGATCCTCTGGTTCTTGAAATCGATATTTAGAAGAAACCCGTGTGGGGATGTTGACAGGTAGGGGATGAGCACATGGTCGACCTCATTCCATGGACGGAAGGAGTTCTCATATATGCGACCCTGGATAAACTCGATCATTGTGGCATCATCAAATACCTGAGCCTGGATAATAGGCAAATAGAGCTCCACATGGGTATCTCGGCGGATATGGAGAGGAAGCCTCTCCAGATAGGACTTTTGTGCAAAGATGAACTGTGTCATCTCAACATTATCTATTTCTTCACTGTCGTGTAGTAAACGACACAGGTCAAGTCCAATGAAGAATGTTTCATAGCCACAAGTCCACGCGGTGGTGTCCCCAGCAACATAGTGATTGAAAGCGGCAAGTTCAGCTGGGCTGGCTCCTGTAGTAACACTGCGCGGTGGTACCATCATTGTAGTGGTGGAGGTAGCGATTGGATTAGTAGGGGAAGCTGGCATGGAATACTCAACCATACTTGGATGGGTCGTTGAGGGACCAGGCTGAGTAGAGGATGAGGTTTGGCCTAGAGCAGTAGGATGCTTCTTCATGCGTGTCCCAATGGGCACATCATCATCAGAGTCAGTGAGCACAGTGGCTCTGTGTGCATGCTTTCACCCACGGGCATAGGTAGCTTCCTATCGCGGTTGTGGAGGAGGAGAAGGTTGAGGTGAAGTATTATGAGTTGCCATAGGACTGGGAGCAGGACTGGTTGAGGTTGTAGGTTCATCAATGGGAACCGGCTCAGGTCTGTCCTTAGAGGTCTTTTGAGGTGGCTTCATGGTGAGAGTGATCTCTCCACGATCTAGTCGGCTGCAGGCTTCAAAGATAGGACCCATAGTTTTAAGAAATCCCTCATGCTGATTCTTGTACGCCTCCTTTATGTCTTCACTGTGGTTCTCAAGGCATTTAAACCCGTCAGTGCTTACTCTGATGAGGGATTCCAATTCATTCTTGACCCTTTCTAACTCAAAGTCAGAAAGTTCAACTTCATTCCGGAGCTTCTCCATTCCCTCCTCCACTGCAGAAAATCGTCCCTCGATTGCTTGAATAGTAGGTGTGAAATTTAACAGTCCAGAAGTGGTTAGTTTTTCCAAAACCTTGTCAGCAATATAGTCCACTTCCTCAGCAGTTAAGGAGCGTGAGTGAGAGGTAGAAGCCAATGGAATGGCTGATGGGATGTGGAAGGTTAGGTCCTCATTCCTCTGAGTGACCACTTGATGAGTCGCTGGTTCGAGCGGAGTGGTCATCTCAGGTACCTCTACATGCTCAGAAGCATGTGGTACTTCCTCTGCATCAGAGTCACATGCTGCTTCAACAGTAGGTGCCTCCTCCTCTTCCTTAGTATTCTTAGCCATTTCGGCATCATGGGGAGTTAATGTGTCAGGAGTTTCACCCATGATAGGATATGGGGCAACCATCGAAACTGCTTCTATAGGGTCTCTTCTTACAAGACCCTGATCCACCAGCCAGCTAATCAGATGATCTTTGTCCACCATTTGCTTCCCGAAGGCTATCCAGGCCTTTCTCAATTCAGCGGGGGTCATATGAGCCTTGGCATACTCAATATAAAAGTCTTCTAGTTCAGACTCCCCAAGAGAACTTAACAAAACAGGTGTTGTACGCCTACCCTCAGGGGTTTCCTGTACCGGTGACTGCCCTCCAACTGCAGGCTCTTTTACCTCTGCAATATCACTGGGCCTATCAACAGGCTGAGCTTCCTCTGGTGTAGGTTCAGTGGGGAGACATGTTCTGACAATGTTCTCCACCACTTCAGCTATATGGACCGTTGCGGCAGATGCAGAGGATGCTCGAGAAGTCTGAGGACCAGGTGCTGCTCGACTTGGTCTAGGAGCTGGGGATCTAACAGAACTTGCAGTGTCCTCAGCGAGACTTCTCATACTCGACCCGAGCCATTTCATAGGCTTGATTTCCAGCCGGCCATCTTCGTATATGCTCTTGAAAATAAACTTGGCTGGCAGTTTCGCTGTGGGTCGATGATTGAATACGTTAGGGTGAAGGAACCTTAGGATTTTGGTAAGAACCAGTCCAAAGTTCCCCTTCTTGCTCTTGATCATGTTGTGTAGTTGAGTTCCAGTCTATTCTTCTTCCTTGCAGTACATTACACATGATCTTCATATGCTCATGGCCTGCAAAGTCATGAGCAGTCTTCTTGCACATTAGGCACTGTCCGGTGACTATGAGAGTCGCCAGTGCCTGACCAGAGAACCCAATTTTCAGGGCTCCCCGACCTTGCTTTCCAGGGTTGGAATACCTCAGAAAAGACTTACACTCTTCTCTGGAGAGATTGGGTAGAGATTCAAAGTTACCTTTAGGGAGTGGAAGTGCATTTCGGAGCGTTTCAGCAGAGACTCGAATCTCCACTCCTTGTACTGTTCCCACCAGGTAGTCTCCAGAGATCGCCAAAGTCTCGTGAAACTCTGGGATGCTTTCCACCAGAATTTCATGCATCCCTGTACATACGGATGCAATTCTAGATTCATCGAGACGATTTCTGAACTCGCCCAACCAGCTGACCATCACATCGCCTATGGTTTCCTAGTCGACTATGAAGCCCGGGACGATTTCTCCTACTCCTTCTACGATCAATGAGCTGGGTCCTGCCATAGAGGTTATAGAGAGAGAAAGAGACACTCGTAGAGAGAGATTGTAAGGTCCGAAGATAGTTAGAGGAGAGAGAGGGAGAGCGAGAATGAGAATCGAAGAGAAAGAGAGAGAGAGAGAGAGAGAGAGAGAGAGAGAGAGAGAGAGAGAGAGAGAGAGAGAGAGAGAGAGCACTTAGGGTTAGGGTTCGAGTGTGAAAACGAAGAACGTACCTCTGGGCTCCGTCTCTATCAGTGACTTATATATGGGGTGAGAAGTGTACCGTAGAAGTTACACACTCTGTCAGTTCGTCTTCAAGTCCGTGTCCTTTTCTCTGACCCATCTCTTTATCTTTCGGATCCACCCGTTGGAAGATTCAAGCGATGGGTACACGTCACCCCTTATGTCGGTGTATTTTGAATTTTAAGTACACAATGACATGCTGACATGTCTTCGACACTTGAGTAGCGAGGAGACTGAATTTGTCTCGCTTCGACCCTTTGGAACTGCAACTCTATGAAGTTGTGTTTAGGCTGAGTCTACGACTCTCTGAGCTTTGAGGCTTCGAAGCAGCAGTCTTCGAGGCAGCGGTTCTTCGATGCTGTTAGCTTTGTGGTCAACTTCGGATTCAGTGACAAAGTTGGATTTCTCTGGAATTTTTCAACACTTATCAACACGAAAGTGACGCATATGATATTTCACATAAAACTATACATGATGAACAGTGCTGTAAGCGGAGTTAAGATTATATGCTCGGAACTTGAATTCTTCCAACCGTAATACCTAGTTTACATGTACAACTACTATAGCATAATCATTTACATTCCCATAAAGCTTAGAAACTACTGAGTGCATCATCACATACTTCTTTATGCAAGACATTGATCACAATGTTAACATAGCATCCAGTAAACCATGGTTAGTCTAATGCAACAACCCAGTCATGAATTCAGTAGTCTCCTCACATATTTAGCAAAACTCGCTCAGCGGAGGCCTCACCCTCTCACTCTCGGATCAGCATGTGAAATTGATTCAGGAACTAGGAATGCACTATTTGGTATACTCATGGTCAACCGAATCTTACCTCAAGCCCTAATCCAACAATGATTTTCAGTTCAGCATAGATGATGAGAGACAAGATTGTCCTATTGAGAATCAGAACACACACTCTATCAATGTCTAACTTACAACACAGTACATGTATAGAGTTTGGAGGTTGATCATTGACGAATGGGTATTTCGTGAGCGAAACCCAAGTGAGGGTTAAGCTACTGTCGTTTAAATCCCTTCTCAAAATATTAATTCCCTTAACTAATGCTAAATAGAATAGCAGTAAGCAAGGAGTCGATCCCACAGAGATTACCAAGTTATCTAGCTTTAACTCAAATCACCAAATTAATCTTGCTTAAAACAATGTCTTGGCAAAAACGAAATCTTTTTATAACTAAAGATCTAATTTTTATGTGGTTTTCTGAATAAACAAGAAAGCAAATTGATTTTAGGATTAAGATTCAAGGATTAAAGGCATCTAGGGTCACAATTTCACCTCCCTATGTTATCTCTACTGGTTCATGGTATTAGGGTTGTCTGATTGAAAACATGCTAAACATAAGCCAAGGACAACAAATGGTCATTGAGGTCCTTTTAAGAGTTGTATGCCAGAATGGTCATTTAAACACACAAACATGCAAAGCCAATAAATCATACTTGCAAAAGGATAACGATCACACCAATTACAAATAAGTTATGAATCTCAATCCACCCCAAACTAGGGCTAAGAATACCAAGGTGTACATCCAAAGATAGAATTTAAGAACAAATTCATAAAACATGCAAAACTCAATCATCCAAACCCAATATTCATAAACATAGCAAAACAACAAGGGGGCTACATTGCTCCCCTAGATTACAAGAACTACTCACGCATGATTACAAGCAAAACCATAGCAGTAAAGCTAAACATCTTCTTCTAATCCACGCGCGCAACAAAGCTTCAAATCCAGGCTCCAAAATCCGCGACGGCTGCTGCGACTACGACGGCTGCTCTCCTAGGTCAAGGAGCAACCTCCAAATCGTGAAGCCTCTCTCTCTCTAAAAACGTGTAGGGGGGTCTAGGATGGGTTGCCTGGGGCGTGGAGGCTGTATTTATAGAGGTTGGATGGGCCTTGAGGTGTGTACCCTAGCCCATCTATCAAAACGACGTAGTTTTGACAAGTAACACTCGAAACTTTAAAATCTCTATCTTCCATCCACAATTTGGACATGGGCCTTCAGGAACAAATGATCAGCATGAAAAAACGATAGGATCGGTCCAAAAATATCTCTACACGTCAATTTGCACGTGATATGGTGAATTCACGTGCACCTCCAAATCAGCTCAAACTTCTCCCTAAGCTTCCTTGCATCCTGTAGAGCTCTGAGAAGCAAAAATAGGCTTGCATGTGAAATGGGTGAATTCACGTGCAGCTCCAAATGCTCTGAAATTTCTGTGGTAGGTAGAGGACATTATTCTAAGCAACTTTTGTTCTTGCATGCCAATTGTTTGAGGCCATCTACTATGTCAAAAGTGAGCTCCAAAATCTGCCAAAACAGCTTAAAAACGCATGTATTTGCAAATAGCATCTTCCTAGGGGTTAGAGCAAATATATATGATATATGAAGCAATAAGTCTCTAATCATGCTCTTAAACATCCTAAATAAACACTAGAATAATGGCATAAAATGCACGTTATCAATCATCATATTGTCTGTGTGAGCTGCCCCTTTTTCTTTGTAAAGCACGCATTTTCAGTGCTAATTCATGAACCTTTTCATTTGGACAGAGCTCAACACAGTTTCTTTTGAATATCAGAAGATCATATAGTTTGAACTCCAATTATTACTCTGAAAGAGATACATCTGAGGGTAGTAGTGAGGACTCCCCCTAAGATAGGAAATTGATTTTAATAGTTTTTTTTTTTGCCTTTTTCACCTTGCCTTTTTCCATTGAAAAGTATCGGCTCTTTCTGAGTAATAGGCTTTTTATGATTCTCAAGTTCTATAGTCTCAATCATCCTTAGAGCATTAAATCATTGAGGATCCTTTCTGTGCAAGCCAACAATACCATGAGATACTACAGTTCCTGCTAGTTAATGAATGCAATGCTACACAAGTGATATTCACTCAAAATGAAAACAACAGATAATGGGAATATCATCTAATTGAAGTATGAAGGAAATTGGACTCCCTTCACTCTAGACTTGAAGACTCATAACAGGTTGTACACATGACTTATACTAGGTTCAGAGGTAGTAGGTTTCATCCATATGATTTCTCAATGTCCCGCAGTAGAAATGTATGAATCACACTTAGGCATTGCTAATATTCATGGAGAGATAAACAATCATTAACAGTGTCATACCTATGTTCACGCTCAGGTATTGAGGTTGAAATGAAACACAAGACATGCAATAAACATTATGAAGTTAAGTCTGGCATGCCAAGTTTTGTCAGAAGTTCATTGAACATGGTTTCGTGCAGTGGTTTGGTGAATATGTCGGCAAGCTGGTCATCAATGGATATATATTCAAGGGAAATGTCCTTCTTCAGCACATGGTCACGTATGAAGTGATGTCTGACCTCAATATGCTTGGTCTTGGGATGTATGACAGGATTGTTGGAAATTGCAACGGCGCTTGTGTTGTCACAGTATAGTGGCATAGCCTTCAGGTTAAATCCATAGTCTGAAAGTTGATTGGCCATCCAAAGCAACTGAGCACAGCAACTTCCTACAGCAATATATTCAGCTTCGGCTGTTGAAGTTGAAACTGCATTCTGTTTCTTGCTGAACTAGGATACAAGTCTGTTGCCAAGTAGTTGGCATCTTCCACTTGTGCTCTTCCTATCTATCCTACAACCAGCAAAGTCTGCATTTGAAAAGCCTCTCAGTTTGAATTCAGACTCCTTTGGGTACCAAAGTCCCAAATTTTCAGTTCCCTTGAGATACCGCATAATCCTTTTGATATGAGACATATGAGACTCCTTGGGATTTGTTTGGTATCTTGCACATATGCATGTTGCGAACATTATATCATGTTTGCTTGCTATGAGATACAATGAGGATCCAATCATGCTTCTGTATTCAGTGATATCCACTTCTTTGCTTGCTTTATCCATATCCAATTTGGCATTTGTAGGAATGGGCATTTTCATGTGAATCACATCAGTCATCTTGAATTTCTTCATAATCTCCTTAGTGTATTTGGTTTGAATGATAAAGATCCCATCCTTTAACTACTTGACCTCCAACACAAGAAAGAATGAAAGTTCTCCCATCATACTCATTTTATACTCACTTTTCATAAGATGGGAGAATTCTTCACACTGCTTTTTGTCCCTTCATCCGAAGATGATGTCATCAACATAAATCTAAATAATCAAGGGTGATCCTTTTCCTTCATTGAGAAATAGAGTGGGGTCAATTTTGCCTTTTCTGAACTTGTTTTTGATCAGAAATTCTGACAATGTTTCATACCAAGCTCTGGGAGCTTGTTTTAGTCCATATAGAGCCTTCTTTAGTTTGTACAACTTGTGTTCTTGGTTTGACTCTAGAAATCCAGGAGGTTGTTCAACATAGACTTCTTCTTAGAGGTCTCTGTTAAGGAATGCACTCTTGACATCCATTTGATAAACCTTGAAGTCCTTGAATGCTGCATATGCTAAAAACATGCGGATAACCTCGAGTCTAGCAACTGGTGCAAAGATTTCATCATAGTCAATTCCTTATTCTTGTCTGTAACCTTTTGCCACTAGTCTAGCCTTGTTTCTGATCACAACTGTAAGGACCCGTACCTTGAGTTAGTCACAGTTTTGCCTTCTGAGTAGAGTTTTTCTAGATTTTGACCTAGTGAATGGACTCCAATGAATTCACGTGCAAAAGGAAAGATGCTTAGAATGATGTCCTCTATCTACCACAGAAGTTTCAGGCCAAACGGACGTGTATGTGAGGTGCACGTGAAATGGGTCCATTTCACGTGCAAGTGTGGTTGTCTTCTACATGATGCAAGGAGGCTAGGGGTGAAGTTTGAGCGCATTTGGAGTGCATTTGGAGTTGCACGTGAATTGGAGAATTCACGTTCAAATTGGCGTGCAGCCATATTTTTGCATGGTTCCCTTGGTTTTGACATTCTAATTATCTTTTCCCAAAGGTCCATGTTGAAATTGTGACTATTTTGGTGTGTATGGATGCGGAAAGGTTGTAGCTTGTGTAATCAAAACTACGTCGTTTTGATCCTGGGTTTCACTTAATCAAAACTACGTCGTTTTGATAATGGGAGGTCTATATAAGGATGAGGAGACTCCTTGTTCTAGGGTTAGGGTTCTTTTCAGCCGTCACAGAGAGGGAGAGAGAGAGAGAGAGAGAGAGAGAGGGAAGGAAGGAGAGTTGCTGGCTTGCTGCCGGAGCGTCATGCGTGGGGAAGACAACGTCTAGCGTGGAAGCAAGAGCTGGAGAACGTTTTCAAGGTAGGGGTTCTGTTCTTCCTAAATCCTCCTCTGTCCTAGGGTTCTAAGGCAGATTATAGAGTTATACCTGTTTATATATATATATGTAATCCATATAGGTGTGATCTCCTATATGGATGTTGGCCTTCAATGGCAGTTTTTGATGTATTCTAGTGTTGGATGGTGTGCATATTAAGTGTTCGATAAAATGCCTGTGTGGACATGTCTGTGTGAATATGCCTAGTATGTGTTTGATAATATGCCTGTGTAGCTGGGTTTGTGGGTTTGTGAATGTATGCATGTTAAGTGTTTGGTAAAATACCTGTGAGACTCTGCATGTCAAGTGTTTGATTTTATGCCTGATGGGCTGTGCGAACTAAGTGTTTGGTATTATGCCTGTGAAAGTGTGTATGCTATGTGTTTGGTTTAATGCCTGTGTGACCTTGTATGCTGTGCTTGTGGAACCCGGTGGCTGTGGAAGCCCAGGACTGGAAATGTTAGCCCGTGTGGCTAAGCCTATATGGCCGTGGAAATGTTAGCCCGTGTGGCTAAGCCTATATGGCCGTGGAAATGTTAGCCCGTGTGGCTAAGCCTATATGGCCGTGGAAATGTTAGCCTGTGTGGCTAAGCCTATATGGCCGTGGATATGTTAGCCTGTGTGGCTAAGCCTGAGTGGCTGTGGATATGTTAGCCTATATGGCTAAGCCTGTATGGCTGTGGATAGGCGTGTGCCTTGTGAATGTGGAATACAACTTGTTTACATTTTATTGTCACTACACTGCACCTGTACACACTCATGTAGACGCTAGGAGCATGGGATGGGTTGGGGAGACATGATCCCTACTGAGATGTGGTTGCTCACCCCTCCCTCTATGTTGTGTTTTCTTTCAGGAACATATAGGCGTTAGGTGGATACACCAAGGTGGAAGACCATCTTCATTTTATTGTTTATTTCAGTAATATAATTTTATGATTTATGTAACCCCAGGGAGGGAAATGTACTAAGGGATTGAATTGTAGTAAGGAACATGGTTGTTTTGTGAACCTTTGATGTTTGGAATTAAATAAAGATGTGGCTTGTTTGATTTATTGTAATTGTTAGACTTGCTTGTGTGGCATCCAGTAATCTAACCCTGTTGCCCTCCGTGTGGGTGAATGGGGAGTCACGTACCGGTTTCCCTGGGTCGGAAATCCGGGGCGTGACAACAACACCATCAGTATCAAGTTTATTTCTAAAGATCCATTTCACACCAATGACTTGTTGTGATCTAGGCCTGTTCACTAACTCCCATACTTTCTGTCTCCTAAACTGATTGAGCACTTCTTGCATAGCATCAATCCAATAGTGATCCTGAATTGCATCATCAATTGCTTTTCGCTCAACTCGTGATAAGAAAAACATGTATAGATTCTCATGAAGTGTGGCAGCCCTTGTTTTGACCCGTGTAGTAGGATCTCCTATTATTAGTTCAGATTGGTGGTCCTTTAACCTTCTCCTTGCCTTTGGAAGGTCTTCTCTTTCTTCATGTTGAATGCCCAACTACTCTATGTCAGGTTATTAGGCTGGTGGAGGTGACAGAGACTGAACAGGTTGAACGTTAAGGTCATGATCTTTTGTTGATTTTTGATTTGATTCTGCAGCAACCGATTCAGCTCTTTGGTCTTCAGGTTTAGGTGCATCTGCCACTGGTTTAGTTGTTGTAGGGTTATCTATGTCTTGGTCTTCTACTATGATAGTATCCTGTACTTCATTTACATTTTGGTCTCCTTTCGGCATACCATGGTTAGTCTCATCAAAAGAAACATGAATAGACTCTTCAACAGTTTTAGTCCTTCTATTAAACATGATAACGTGCATTTATGCCGTTATTTTATAGCCTATTTAGGGTATCAAAGAGCTTGTTTAGAGCCTTTTTAGTACCATATTTCATATATATTTGCTCTAACCCCAAGAAAGACACTACTTGTGCTGTATATGTGTTTTTGAGCTGTTTTGGGCAGGTTTTTGGATGATTTCTTCTCTAGTCATCAGCTAGACTACTCTATCTCCTAAAGAGGGAGCTTGTGGCAACTTATGATCTCAAAAGGAGGCATTTTGAAGGCTACAAGCGACAAGGCTGCAAGAGGTCTCTTCACACTATTAGTGCGGAACAAACATTTTGATTTATTTGACCACGAAGATGGCCTTAAAAATATCATGTGCAGAAGGGAAAGTTGCTTCAAATAATGCCCTTTACCTCCCATAAAAATTTCAGAGCAAAAGGACAACAAAATATTTTGCACGTGATATTGGGATTTGATTTTTTTGACCTAGTAGGAGGCTTCAGATGATCTCACGTGCAGAACAAAAGTTGCTCCAAATGATGTCATCTATCTCTCATCAAAATTTCAGACCATTTGGAGGTGCCCGTGAAAATGACCTTTTTCACGGGCAAGGATATTTTTGCATGGAAGGCTTCTATCTGATGTGATAAAGTGCTGGGTGAAGTTTCAGAGCAAATGGAGCTGCATGTGAAAAGGGTCTTCTCACGTGCATTCTCACGTGCAAGCATTTTTGCGCTCCAAATGATGTATTTTGTTGTTTTAATCATTTTCCTCTAAAGAACTGAGGTCAAATTTGGTGTAGTTTGAGTTTTATTTCGCCTAGAACGTCGATTAGTGTCACTAACCAAAACGACGTTGTTTTGGCTGCGACCACATTTATAATTAGGGCACACCTTTTGTAACCCTAATTTGGCCCACTAAAACCTATAAATAGGGGTCTTTGGAGGCATTGTAAATCATCTTGAGTGGGAGAATCCGATCCGAGTTCCGAAAAGAGCTATAGCCATTGCTAAAAGATCGGATTGTCCTTGGCAAGGAGTGAGTTTGGGCAGCGACGCGGAGTCTTTGGAGGCTGGAGTCCTGGTTCATCTTGGGGTCTTCCTTTATTGTCCTGGTACTGTAATCATGTTCTTTCCTGTGATTGTTATTGTTTTTGTCATGATTATGGAGTAGTCTTGTTAGTCTAGGGGAGCAATGTAGCCCCCAATAAATTGTAGTCAGTTTGGTTATGGTTGTTCAATAAAATAGAATTCAGTTCTTGTTTAATTCACTTGTATGAAAGCAAATGCCTGATTTATGCATGATTAGGTAATCTTAGCCCTTGTCTAGGGTGGAACACTAGTGAATTAGATTTAATATTGCATGATGGACCAAGTCTGCAACTATTAGATTGTTTATCTACCTTGATCACTTTTATTCACATGGACCAGATGGGATAAAAGCCTTAAATCTATCTTAGCATGGACCAAATGTAAGATAGGTAGGAGATAATCAACATGAACTTGAACTAGAACATAAATCAAGAACAAGAGCCATAACCAGATTAGTACAATCGATTGGGTGGTAAACATTGTGACCCTAGATGTCTATACCAACCGCTTGCCAACATTCTGATTTAATATCTTTTTGTTCAAAATATTTGCACAACAAACATCAATTGTCCAGACATAAAATCAACTTGTTAGCTTAGTGCTTGTGCTTAACAAGCATTAGCTACCTCCCTGTGGGTTCGACAACCGGAGTCTTAATACTCCATTTTATTACTTGACCAGTGCACTTGCTGCAAAACCTATAGACACAATTTATACGGGTCAAAACACACAATAAGCCTTGCTAGTCATGGAATATCCAATAAGATACCCATCATCTGACTTGGCATCAAACTTATTCAAGTAGTGCTTGCCATTGTTCAGAATATAGCAAGTACACCCGAAGATCCTTAGGTGACCAATGTTTGGTCTTCTTCCCTTCCATAACTCATAGGGTGTTTTCATGGCTCGTTTGTTAATTAGAGTTCTATTTTGTACATAACAAGCAGTGGCAACAGCTTCAACTCATAAGGATTTTGGGAACTGAGCTCCTATCAACATGGTTCTAGCTACTTCAACTAAAGTCCTATTTTTTCTTTCAGCGACTCCATTTTGTTGTGGAGTTCTAGGTGCTAAGAAATTATGCTGAATACCATGTTCAGTACAAAACTCTAGCATGTCAGAAAATTCAAATTCCATGCCATGATCGCTTTTGATGCATTTAATAGAGAGACTTTTAACATTAGTTATCCAATTCAAGAGTTCAACATGATTTTCAAATATTTCAGTTTTGTTCCTGAGAAACATAACCCATGTATATCTGGTATAGTCATCTACTACTGCAAGGAAGTATCATGCACCAGATAATGAAGACACATTTATTAGTCCACATAGGTCCATGTGCAGAAGTTCAAGTGGTTGTGTGATTGAGGTTTTATCCACACTCTTAATGGAGTGTTTCACCTGCTTACCCAGCTGACAATCCCTACAAGGGTGTTCTTTCTCATAAACATGCTTAGGTAAGGCCTCAACCAAATCAAGAGATGCCAATTTAAACATAGTCTTAAAGTTTAAATGACCAAATCTCTTGTGCCATAACCAACTAATGTCAGGAGAAGCTTTGGATAGAAAGCAAATTGGTTCATTAGATTGAGCATTTCCAAAGACCAATTTATAGACATTGCATTGTCTGTGTCCATTCAGCTTTACCTCTTTGGAGACAGGATCTATAACAGTGCAGGTGTGTTTAGTGAACAACACTTCATAACCCTTGTCACACAATTGACTTATGCTCAATAGGTTATGTTTGAGACCTTGAACAACAAATACATTCTGGATTGAAACAAAACCATTAGAGAGAGTACCCTTACCAACAATCTTACCCTTTTTGTTGTCCCCAAATGTGACAGATGAAGCTGCAACCTCTTGTCATCACTGGTTTTCGTCCGGGCCCTTTTGGGGTGAGCTCAAACTAAACCAATAGTGAGAAAATTTAGAGTCGCCACCAACTGTTTTTGGGGTACAGTTGGATACCCTCTACTTTGAGTAGTTTTAAGTGTGTGGTCTGCGTTCTCAGATATGGGTTCGGGAGTTGGTTACGTGTAGGGAAGGATTAGCACCCCTACAGCGCCCTTTCGGTATCTAATTTAGGAGGAGGAGGTTTTATTTTATTTATACTGCCATGACTGGGCTAAGTTAAAAAGTTTATGATTTTTATTTGGCTAAGTTATTTATTAAAGTCATGGTTAAAATGGATTTATCCTAAATTTCTAAAGGGAATCCTAAAGGTTTTGGATTTTTGAAGTGGATAATGAGATCCTAGGGATTGGTTTGTTTTTTTGGTTTGAGTTAGAACATGCATGTTGTGTTTGTTTTTCTATATTTTTTTGTTGTTTTTTTTTGTTTTTTTTTGTTTTTGTTGGAAGACATTTCGAAAACATTTTATGAAAACATTTTCAAAACATGTTGTTGAAGAGATTTTTAAAAAACATTTTATAAAAAAACGTTTTGTTTTTTGTTTTTGTTTGTTTTTCTGTTTTGTTTTGTTTTTGTTTGTTTGTTTGTTTGTTTGTTTTTTTTTGGGTTACAAAACATACATTTTTTTTGTTTTCTATGTTTTGTAAAAAAACATTTTGGTCTCTTTTTTGCTTTTGTTTTTTTGTTTTTGGAAACCTTTCTTTCTTTGCCCTTTTTTTGTTTTGTGAACCCAAAATCTTAAAGCCAATTTAGGAACATATGCATGAAAATAAAAACGTGGAGTGTGTGATTATGGCATCCACAAAAGAAAAAGAAAATCACTCTTTTTTTTCTCTTTTTTTTTCATGTTCTCCCTCTGCTCTCTCCTTTTTCTTTTTTGTTTTCCCTTTCTTTTTACTATACTTAACATATTACAACATACACATAGAAAGAAATACAAGAAAATACAATGAAAAAGGCTGAAAAGCAATTACATCAAATATAGATAAGCTAAAAAACGAAAATTAGAAAAATGCTAAAAAAACAATTACACCAAATATTGATACAAATAAACTGAAAAAAGTATTGAAAAGATAAGGGCTGAACCGACTTTGAAGCTTTGCAATGCCAATCTTCTGCTTGAGTTCCCGCCGGCGCTGATAATCACTTGCTTAGAACCAATAAGAT
Source organism: Taxillus chinensis (assembly GCA_023512835.1). NCBI lineage: Eukaryota > Viridiplantae > Streptophyta > Magnoliopsida > Santalales > Loranthaceae > Taxillus > Taxillus chinensis. The sequence continues at coordinate 10,652,199 of CM042087.1, forward strand.
CTGATAGCGAGGTTTGTGAGGGGGATTTCTTGGTATTTGAAGAGTGGAGTGGTGTATTTTCTGGGTTTGAGTTTTTTGATGACTGGAAATAAGGAGAGTAGGCGTGAGAAATAGGGGATTGGAAAGGGATTGGTGTCTGTTATGTTTTTCGCTTGCTGAACACGCAGAAAAAAGGCTGAAGTTGGGACTGTTTTTGTGTTTTTTTTTCTTGCTGAGAAAAAAAAGGAGCTGGGGTGAGATAGGAGAGAAAGAGGATGAAGGAGTAATGTTGATTGCAGAAGACTGGGCGTTTAATCTGAAAGGATGGCAGTCAGGGAGGCGTGGAAGAGTGATCTTTTTTCTGGTTTTTGAGTTTCTCTCTTTTTTTTTTTACTCTCTGTTTTTTCCTTTTCTCTCTTTGTTTTTTTTGCTCTCTCTAGTTTGCAGGTTTCTTTTCCCACGATGATGGCTCTCTCTGTGTGTTTTTCTTCACGATGATGGCTCTCTCTTTTTTTTGATGGCTCTCTTCAATGAAAACCCCTCTCTTTTTTTTTTTCTTTTCTTTGTTTTTTTTCTTGACTGGAATGATGGAGGGTTCCCTCTTCCTCTCTCTGTGTTTTTGATGGCTCTCTTCAACGAAAACCCACACCCTTCTCACGAGGGAATGGATGACTGCATCTTAAGGGCTGCGAAAATTTTTTTGGCTGGATTATCATTAATTGCTGCATTTAATGCTCTATTATGAAGGCGGCATTTTTAATTGCAGATTTTGTATTTTGTCTAGTGGGACAGCTTGTGCAGAAACAGGGGAGCTCGTGATTGCCTTTTTGAATTTGTATTTTAGCAGCACATGTGATTGACAGGTTGGTGAGAAATGATTCTTTGTTAGGTGGCCAGCGCATAAAACAAGCCCCGTGAATAAACAGCGAGAAAAATAAGCCAGCGAGAAAAATCAGCGAAGGCAAAAAAGGGTCGGAGGTTCGAAGTGTCGGCAGGTCGAAGTGTCGGCAGCGAGGCTTCGAGGGTCGAAGGGTTGGAGGTGGAAGGCGTACGGGTGCCGCGGGTCGAAATGTCGGCAGCGAGGCTTCGAGGAACAACGGTCAAAGGGCCAAATGGTCGGAGTGTCGGCAGCGGGGCTTCGAGGGTCGAAGGGTCGAAGGTGGAAGGCGTACGGGGGTCGAAGGGTCGAAGGTCAGAACTCAGCAGGTCAACGGGGCTTCGAGGCTTCGAGGCTTCGGGGCTTCGAGCCCGGGACTTCGAGGCTTCGAGCCCGGGGCTTCGAGGCTTCGAGCTTCGGGGCTTCGAGGCTTCAGGGCTTCGAGGCTTCGAGCTTCGGGGCTTCGAGCTTCGGGGCTTCGAGGCTTCGAGCTTTAGGTCTTCGGGGCTTCGAGGCTTCGAGCTTCGGGGTCAATGGGTCGAAGTGTCGGCAGGTCAACGGTCAACGGTCAACCCCCGTTTTTTTTGTTTTTGTTTTTTTTTGTTTTTTTAAATTACCTTTTTACCCCCACCAAAAATGCAAAAATGGATAACCTTCCAGGGATTGTTCGGGGAGATCCGTATTCGCCTACATAGGCATTTTGAAGAGTTTCGCATGATCACTTTTGCGGGCAGTTTGACCAGGGGCATTGACCGTCTTTTGGTAAGTTTGACTTTTTCCAACGAAAGTTGTTTTGGCCATAACTTCTTCATTTTAAGTCCGATTTGAGCTCGGTCGAGTGCGTTGGTCTCCAATTTTCATCCTCCATCACCTGGTGTTGGTCTTGGGGCGCTTCAAGGACTTGTAGCAAAAGTCATTAATTTTGAACTCCCCCATCCGTGTCAATTGTATCCATCTCGTGCAGATTGGGGTAGACCATTCCTTGGAAGTATGGGATCATTGTGGACCTGTTCAATAAGGTATATGGCATGGGCAGAAAGGTATATAAAATGGGGTTAGTATGTCCAACCTGGACAAAATAGGGTCCTACACCTCCCTTACTTCACTCAATAGAGAGGCATCATCTGTCATGTGTACAGAACACGCATTGTCAGGGTACCACTGGCTGGAACTGATCTTTTGTTCTCAGTGGCTACTTTCAGTTTCATGTACTTGTTCTTGCACAACAAGAAACTAAGTCTTGGGGGCCCAATCGTGCTTGGGCTTTGGGTAAGTGAAAGCTGCAGTTAACAATTTTGGTTTCCAATAAGTGGGAGATGATTTGACTTTCCATGCTAACTTGTTAATGTGATCCCTCATTAAATTTGTTAGCAATTTTGTTCTTTGGGCTCTTTGTAGATTCTCTTTGCTTATGGTTACTCTTGATAGCTTTACTAGGCATAGAGTTGACATTTTTCTTCACAGGTTTAGTAGTTGGGTTCTTTGGTGAGGTAACCTGTGTGTGCTTGGTTGCTTTCTTCTTCCTATCTGAGTTATGAGGTTGCAGATTTTTAGTGATATGTAATTACTTAAGGCTTACCCTGATTTCTGTGGCAATCTCATTCTTAAGATACTCAGGGTAGAATCTGCACTGATAGGAAAGATGTCCAACTTCACAACAGATGGGGTAGTTAACAGGATTGGGTTGGACATTTTGTCTCAAGGGTGTGATTGGAGTGTTAAGAGGCTTCCTAGGTTCTCTCACATATCCTAGACTGTTCTTAACTCTCCCACCAGGGACAAACTTAGGCTTGGAGGAAACAACCTTACTGGATGAGCCAGTCTCAAACGTAGCAATAAGTCTGCTTGAGTTTGTCTCTATCAATACTACACCCTTACCCTTGCATTGGGATGTAGAGGACAGGTTGACTAAAGGTTCAGCTTTCAGTTCTATCTGATCAACTGCTGCATCATTGTCCTGAGATGTAACAATACCCATATCTCTAAGTTCAGGTGTTACAGGTTAGGGTGGACAAGTACCAACCATTTGTATCTCCTTTCCACAATCAAGAAGCACACTGCCAGCAGGAATAAAGCCAACAAGACACTTGGTCTGCATAGGGTAAGTTTGGGCCTTGGCTATTTGGTCTTCAGAGAAACCTAGACCTAAGGCTAGACCTTTAACATCTGGAGTGGTTCTAAAGTGGGCTGCAATTTCAGCAGAATCTTGCCACTTTTTACTGATTTGTGTTTCTTTCTCTAGTTCCGCTTTGGTTTCAGCTAGATCCTTTTCAAGCCTATTGATGTCTTTATTTGCCATTTTCAATTATCTAGCTTTGTCTAAAAGATCATCGTGTGTGCTTCTAATCTCACTCACTTCAGCTCTTAATCTTCTCTCTGTTCTTTCATAGTCATCTATAGAGTCTCTATATTCACATGAAAGCTGTTCCAATTTAGAACAGGATGCTTTCAGCTTCGGCTACCTGTTCCTGCATAGCATGAGACTAAGTCTTGGGGGCCCAATGTTGGTTGGGCTTTGGGTAAGTGAAAGCTGCAGTTAAAGATGATTTAGGTTTCTAGTAAGAAGGAGCAATTTTAATTTTCCATGCTAATTTTGGTGATACAGGGTTAGGACTATTAATGGGGTTATACTTTGTTCCCTCACAAAACCCTCCCAATTTACTGTTACCTTGGGTAGCTTTTTAGGCACAAAGTTGAAAATTTTCTTCATAGGTTTATTCTTTGGTTTCTGTGGTGAGGTAACCTGTGTGTGTCTAGCTTTCTTTTTCCTATCAATATTATGGCTTTGCAGATTTTCAGAGATGTTTAACTGCTTGATGCTTAACTTTATTTCTTTAACAACTTCATTCTTAAGGTAATTAGGGTAGAATCTGCATAGATAGGAAAAATGTCAAACTTCATAACAGATAGGGCAATTGACTAGTTTGGGTTGGACATAGTGTCTCAAGGGTTTAGTTGGAGTATCAAGAGGTTTCCTAGGCTTATTCTCATATCCTAGACCTTTCTTAACTCCACTAGAGACAACCTTGGGCTGGGAGGATGCAGCCTTGCTGGATGAACCAGTCTCAAACTTAGTAGAATATCTACTTGGGTTTGTCTCCGGTAACACTACACCCTTACCCTTACATTGGGATGTAGAGGATAGATTGGTTGAAGGTTTAGCTTTCAGTTCTACCTTTTCAACTATTGCATCACTATCCTGAGACACAACAATACCCTGATCTTTAAGCTTGGGTGTTATTGGCTTAGGTGGACGAGTAACAGCCATTGGTACCTCCTTACCATAATCAAGGAGCACACTTCCGCAAGAACAAAACCGGCAAGACACTCGGTCTGCACTGGGTAAGTGTGAGCCTTGGCTACTTGGTGCTCTGAGAAACCTAGACCTAAGGCAAGACCTTTGATATCTGGAGTTATTTTAAAGTGGGTTGCAATCTCAGCTAAGCCTTGCCACTTTTTACTTATTTATCTTTCTTTCTCTAGTTCAGCTTTGGTTTAGTTCTTTTTCCAACATGTCGATGTCTTTATTAGCCCTTTTTAATTGAGCAGCTTTGTCCAAAAGATCATCATGTGTGCTTCTTATATCAGTCAATTCAGCTCTTAATCTTTTATCTGTTCGTTCATATTCATCAGTTGAAAGCCTTTCCAATAATCACATGAAAGCCCTTCCAATTTGGAATAATATCTTTCTTATCAGTTTTTATTGGGAGAAATTGTTCTTCTATTTTTTTAAGAGCTCTATAAGTCTTCATATTTTGTGTAGAGCTGTGCATAAGTTCTTACCTTGAGGGGAGGTGAAGTGTCAGCCATGAAGCAGATAAGACCCTTCTCGTTTTTCTCATCATTTGAGGATTCTTCTTCTTTCTCAGTGTCACTGTTGAATTTGTTGGTGACAAGGGCTTTCTTCCTCTTGTCATCCTTCCTGCTTGAGGAACCTTTGGTCTTCTTCTTCTCCTCAACTACCTCCTTCTTCTCCCTCTTCAGCTTATAATAGTCGGCAGCAAAGTGGCCGGGCCTGTTGTAGTGATAACACTACAGCTTCGTCTTATCCTTTCCTTTTGATAAGGATGAGGAAGACTGCCTAGCTTTCCTCTTGTAATTCACTCTTTTCTTCAGCAGTTTCTTGATCAGAAACACTACCTCTTGATCTGAGGTGCTGTTTGTATCAAGATTTTCAGCTCCTTCTTCTTCTTCTTCAGAAGATGATTCCTTTTAAAGGTGACAAACTTCTCCTTTTTCTTGGAAGGGTTCTCGAATGCCTTAAGCTCTTCTTTTTGCATTTTAAATGTCTTAAGGTCTCCATAAAGTGATTCCAAGGCACAAGTTTTCTACTCCTTCAGTTGGCGGACGGATGATGTCTTTATCAGTAATCTTAAAGGTAGAGATCTCAGGAATTTGTCATTTTTGTCCTTCTAAGAGATCTCAATGTTGTAGCTCTTTATCCATTGAATCAGACTAGTGAACCATTTGTAGATACTGTCGAGGGACTCCTTCAATTCACATCTAAAGGCTTCATACTCCTGCTTGAGCATGGAAATCTTGTTGTCCATTATCTGTTTATATCCTTCATAGATGAGACAGAGTTTGTCCTATACCTCCTTCGCTGTGTCAAGATCCTGCACATCCGTGAACATGTCATCGTCAAGTGCAGAGAAAAGGATGGCCTTTTCTTTAAAGCCAAGCTTCACTTTCCTCTACTCTACCTTGGACCAACTGTCCGGGTCTTTCGTCTATAAATGGCCTCTCTATATGCTCTATGGAGTATAGGGTCCGTTCTAGATAACTTCCTAGAGAAAGGTGTTAAGCATGTCTAAGTGAGTTCTCATTCTCGCTTTCCATTCGGAGAAGTGCACGGGTGTACACATGGGTACTTGGGAGGATGAACCGGGAAGGACATCATAGAAGTCTTCTTGTTCTTTCTTGCTGCTACTGGTGCTCGGTTCTTCTTGCTCTTGCTCTCCAGTCGGTTCCTCTGTTGGACCACGACTGGCTTCTTGTTCGCTGATAGGAACTTGAGCTTGTTCGGGAGATGGAGCTGCGTTGCTGGAATCCATGTATCTTATAAGGGATCTCTATAGAGCTGTAGAACTTGCTTTGATACCAATTGTAGGTCCCAAAGTGAGTCTAGAGGGGGGGGGGTGAATAGACTCTTTTCGCAGAAGCTTAGATTATAAGCTGGTGAATGAATATCCAAGTGATGATTATGATACGAATATTGATTGAGAAGAAGACAATATGGTGTAGGAGTGATTATTAACTATCTAGCAAGTCTAAGATAAGAGTTAAAGCTGTAGATACGATAGACCTCAGATATTAAGTGAATATTCCTATGAATGTTAATATGAAGAGTTGACTCCATTCAGAATGTTCTAAGAAAGATTTTGATGGTGGATAAATAACACAGAGAGTAGACTAGATGATGGATGCTAGCTCTATTTGAACAATATCAAATAATGAATCATTCAAGGTTGTTCTTGTTCTTTGATCAACTCGGTGCACAGCACTTGGAAGAAGTTTGTCCTTGTCTCTCTCTCTAGCATTGGAACTGTCTTTGATTCTGCCAGAGTTATTTGTTTAATGCGTGTCAGAATTCTATATCTTGTGTTTTGTGTTTTTCGCTTTCTGTGAGAGTTTGACTCATATCATCATTAAGCGTGTGAGAGATATATTTTAAGTTTATAGTGCATGTGCACCTTGTCATTTATCCCGACATTCTAACTTCCCGCCACTTAAAATGCGAAGTATAGGGGATGGGTTGATTTGCTCTAATTTTGCAGATCGACAATAGGTAACCACAAGACAGAAACATATATCTTTATTAATTTCAAATCACAATAAATGTTTACAAACCAAGCATGCCTTTATTACATTCAAAACCCTTTTTACAATCTTTCCCCACTGGGGTTACAAAGGTCCCATAAAATAACATAACACAAAATAACATTAAACAAAGTAACAAAGCAGAACTATCTTCCACCTTGGTGTCCCCACCTAACGCCTGTAGGTCCCTGAAAAGAAAATAAAACACAGTAGGAGGGGTGAGCAACCACAGCTCAGTAGGGATCATGTCTCCCCAACCTATCCCATGTTCCTAGCATCTACATGAAGACGTGCACAAGTACAGTGTCTTGGCAATAATATATAACAGGCATAATCAACATTTAAGAACATGTCAAAACAATCAAGTTACAGGGGCAAGTACAATCACACCCACAGCCACACAGGCTCCACAACCACAAAGGCTCTACAGTCACAGCCACACAGGCCACCATAACCACAATGTATCCAACAATCCACACACAATTCATAATTATCATATCCACATAGATATCATATGAAACATAATTTTTATATCGACATAACTACCCCGAAATTCTAAGGTTCCCCCACGCGGTCCTACCGCAGGACTAACTCTAACGATCTCACCACGGAACGAATAGCGCAAACGCCCCAACGACCCCTAGGGTCCTCTACCCTAGGAGCGAACCCGAAATCCCCTGACCCCAGACTCAACATCATATCCAAACAAAATATGCCATTGAAGGCCAACATCCATATAGGAGGTCACACCTATATGGATTTATATATATATATATATATATATATATATATATATAATATATATAAAATCTACGATTCATCTACCACAGGCCCTAACCCCGGAATGGAGACCAGAAGAGACAAAACCACTACCTCCAGAAGATCCTCCTTGCTCTTGCTCCCACGCTAGACGCCGTCCACCCACGCGAGTCACCCCAGCAGCAACGATCAGGAACTCTCTCTCTTTCCCTCTGCAATGGCTGCGGCAGCTGATAACAAAAACCCTAAACCTAAAACAAATAGAGCTCCACCTCCTTATATAGACCTCACTTATCAAAACAACATAGTTTTGATAAGTGAACCCCATCATCAAAATGACGTAGTTTTGATAAATGAAGCCCAGCATCAAAACGACGTAGTTTTGATAAATGAAACATGCTACAACATTTTCGCATCCACCCAGGACAAAATAGCTATAATTCGAACATGACCCTTTAGGAAAAGATTACCAACATAATAAAATCAAGGTGATGGTGCAAAAACATGGCTGCACATGACAAAGACCATTGTCACGTGCAAGCTCCAATTGTCCTAGGATTTTGCCACAAGCTTTAGAACTAAGTCAGGAAGGCTCTCATGCAGAAACACCACTGCACGTGACAAAGCCATTGTCAAGTGCAACCTCTATATGCTCCCGCTTGAGCTCATCTTTTGCCTCATGGTTAAGTGATATAGCCAATGTGTGTGGAAAAAAACTCCCAAAAACCATATAATTGCCACTCAAAAGGCATAACTGTGACTAACACCTCACATTCCAAACATAGGTCATTACAATCTCCAACCCTCGTTGTGACTCTTTGAGTGACTCTTATACTGAGCATACATAGCTTATGCCTGTTGTCTTCGCTACGAGTCTTTAACTCTGTTTCATCGAATCGCTCAGTTTGCTTTAGATGGCTAAGACGTTCTTCGAACCTTCTGTTCCTTTGGTCTATGAACTTACGCTGGATCTTTGACCCTATGAGTCTTCGACTCTGCGGGTCTCCGACTCTCAATGTCTAATGCTTAGCCTGTTGTCATTGGGTAATTGCAAAATGTGATAGCTATTTTTGAGTATAAAAAATAAAAAACTAAAAATAATAAAATGTTATTTTCATTCTTTAGGACCTAAACAATGAAAACAAGTTTTTGTTATTTTCAATTTTTAATTTTTTGTACCCGAAAACAGCTATTACATTTTGAAAACGAAAACAAAAAACACCCAACCAAACATACCCTGTCTATGACTCTTCAAGTCTCAATTAGTATTTCCTTTGTTAGTCGGTGTAGTTGTGAGACCTAGGTTCTTCGACCTTCGACCTTCGAGTCTGTGAGTCTCCACATGTTTTGTAGTTGACAGATTCCGCTTGTGACTTCAACTCTTGAACCCTACGAGTCTTCGAGTCTCTATGTTAATTTGTGTTCTGTCAGTCTTCATTAAGGCATCTTTGGGGACTCTTCAGTTTTGCCTTCTTTGGGTCTTCGAGTCAACTTATGTTCTGTCAATTTTAAGTTATGACTCTTCGACACTTCGAGTCTATGAGTCTTTTATCATTTAGGACAGTGACAGTGTTACTCTAGTTTGAGCTTCGACTCTACAACCCTATTACCTTCGGATCTTCGAGTCTCTAGACTTAGAAATATTATTGGCAGCTTCACCAAATCCTATGATACCTAACAAGCTATGTGCTTATGTAATTGATGCTTGTGCAATGTGATATGATGAAATGTGTGATAACTGAATTGAAAAAATGGGGTAGAGGTAGTGAGACTCGATAGATTGTGAATACGTTTTGACGATTGTGTTCCTTACTTCATCTAGTAAGAATGCCACCGAGGAGAGCGACACGTGCGTCTGGGGCAGCGTGGGGTAGCTCGCTGGAGGAAATAAGTTGTTGCTAGCACAGCTATGAGAGGGCATCCAATAGGAAGTCCAAGAGCTGAGGAAAGGCATCCGGCAAGAAGTCTGAGAGGAAGTGCACCATGAGATGGCAGCACAGCAAGTGGTGCCACCACCCCCAGTGAGGGAGTCACCTCATGAGTGTGAGAGTCCACTTGATGGAGTGCCGATCCATCGAGTCGAGGATGATGTGGTGACGAGATTCTGAAAGGAACAACCACCGAGATTCAAGGAAGAGATGGATCTAGTGGTGGCTGAGCACTAGTTGAGGTAGGTTGAGCATGTATTCTCCTTTCTCCTACCCCAGGAGGATGATAAGGTGAGGTTGACCATCCAACAGCTAGAGGCTAATGCCTTGGAGTGGTGGTAGGGTGTCGCGGGAAGCCGTGCAGTGCAGTTCATGATGTGAGTGGAGTTTTTGCAACTCTTCCATGATGAGTTCTTACCTGAGTCATTGAGATAGTAAAAAAAGGGAAAAATTTGGCAGCTTGAGGTAGGGATTGAGGACAGTGCCCGAGTATGAGCGGGAGTTCCAAAGCTTGAGTATATTTGCTCTAAAGACTATGGCAAGGGAGGATCTGAAGGCCCCCAAGTTTACCTTGGGTCTCATGCCAGCCCTTAGGTAGAGGGTGAGGATTTTGCGATTGAGGACCAATGCTGAGGTTGTTAAGACAGCTTGTATAGCTGAGAGAGAGCTGGATGATGAGAGGTAGGCCCAACAAGGTCATCAGCTGCATGGTGGATCTGATCGTGATTCGGGGTCTAAGAGGCCTAAGACCGAGGTGGGAGGTAATAGTTCTTTCCGGAGCAGAGGTCAACCATTAGTGAACCCAGGGAGGTCCACCTTTGTCACCAATAAATAGGGAGGTTTAGCAGGAGGTCTTCCCAATGGTTGTCATTGCTATAGGGAGCAAGGGCACTTTAAGAGGGAGTGTCCTAAAAAGGATTGCAGTGCCTGAGCTGTGGATGAGAAGGCCATTTGAGCCCGATTTGCAGGAGTAGCAACCAGGGAGCAGAAGGTATAGCATCTAGCACGAGGAGTGATGCCAGCTTTCGAGCACCAGCAGAGAGACTAGCTTGATAGTGGCTGGCTAGTCCGGTAGGATCCAGCTAGTCCTGACCCGAGGGGAGGCCGGAGCAGCAGCAGCCAGGTCCTGGAGGTAGCCAGGGCAGGAAACATCTAGTGTGTGAGCCAACCAGTGGCGTGGGCTAGGGGAGGGTGTTTGTGCTAAATGCGACACCTTAGGAGGAGGCTGAGTTACCATCTCCACTTGTGGAGGGAGGAGCAAGACCATCGGGGGTTAGAGGTACCCTTTTGATCTCTCGTACGCTTGTTTCTGTTCTCTTTTATACGAGTGCATCTTATTCGTTTGTTGTTGAGCTTGTGATTGATGGCTTAGGATTAGCATGTGTTGAGGCAGAGAGGTCCCTAGTTATTGAGTCACTAGTGGGAGGTATCATTAAGGTGTGGCATGTTTGTCGTGATTGTGTGCTAACTATAGGGGATATGGAGCTTAGTTTTGGCTTGCATGTGATGCCATTGAGGACATTTCACTTAATCCTAGGCATGGATTGGCCTATGGCTTTCCAAGCCAATATAGATTTTTATTGGCGGCGTGTATTGTTCATATCACCTATGGGGATTCCTTGCACCCTGCAGGGGGAGTGGCTTCGTGAGGCGAGTCGCACTGGGCTAGTGTTGGACCAGTGAGGTACTGTTACCCATAGGTTGGGAGCCCTAACCTTTATTGAGGAGGGAAAAGTGGGAAAGAGGGTGTAGTTAGCAGTTGTTGACCAATTTCAGGATGTCTTTCCTGAGGAGTTGAGGAGGTTACCACCTAAGAAGGGTGTGGAGTTCACCATTGAGTTGCTACTCGGGACTGGTCCAATCTCCCGAGTGGGATATTGTATGGGGCCAACTGAGTTAAGGGAGCTTCAAAGGCAGATAGAAGAGTTGCTGAGTTAGGGCTATATCAGGATGAGTACCTCACCCTGGAGTGTTTCGGTACTCTTTGCGAAGAAGGTGGATGGTGCGCTTCGTCTTGGCATTAACTACAAGAATATGAATTTGGTGACTATAAAGAACAAGTATCCATTGCTTCGGATAGATGACTTATTTTACCAATTAAGTGGGGCCTAGTGATTTTTGAAGATAGATATGCGATCAGGGTGTCACCAGTTGAGGGTTAGAGAGGAGGATATCTCAAAGACTGCTTTTTGGTGCAGGTATGGGCATTATAAGCGGGTAGTGATGCCTTTTGGGCTCACTAATGCACTAGGAATGTTCACGCATCTAATGAACTAGGTTTTTGCTCCTCACTTGGATTCTTTTGTGGTGGTGTTCATTGATGATATTTTGGTGTATTCTAAGATTGAAAAGGAGCATGTGGAGCATTTGGCAACAATGTTGCAAACCTTGAGGGACCATCAATTGAATGCTAAGTTCAGTAAATGTGAGTTTTAGATGTAGGAGGTCCATTTTCTCAGCCATGTTGTGTTTGCCGGAGGAGTTCAGGTGGACCCAACTAAGATTGAGGCTGTGTCATCATGGAAGACGCCAACTAATGTTTTTGAGATTTGCAACTTTCTTGGCTTGGCAAGGTATTATCATTGTTTTATAGAGAGATTCTCCCGCTTAGCGGCTCCTATGACGGCATTGACCCGAAAGGGAGTGTGGTTTGAGTGGACTGACAAGTGTTAGCAGGCATTTGAGGCTCTTAAAATCTATTTGACCACTCACTGCCCTTGTGTTGAGCCTACCGAGGAAGGACGTTCCCTATGAGGTATATTGTGATGCATCGAAGATTGGTTTGGGGTGTGTGCTTACGCAGGAGCGCAGCATGATAGCTTATGTGTCAAAGCAGTTAAAACCACATGAGCAGAATTACCCTAGTCATGATCTTGAGTTGGCAGCTCTTATCTTTGCTTTGAAGTGTTGGCAGCATTACCTTTTAAGGGAGAAATTTGTGGTGTTCTCAGATCACAAGAGCCTTTAGTTCATCTTTACCCAGTGGGACTTGAACCTAAGGCAACGGAGATGGGTGGAGTATTTGCAAACCTTTGATTTTACTCTTGGATATACCTCGGGCAAGGTCAGCGTTGTGGTGGACGCATAGAGCTGGAAAGGAAAGGTTGAGGTTGTGGTGAGAGAGTAGAAGCTGATGGAGTAGTTGGCAGTGTTGCAGTTGCAGCCTCTTGCTCGTGATGGTGGGATAGTCCTGAGTCCTATTGTTGTTGTGCCTGCAATGTATCAGTGAGTCTGGGAGGGACAGTTAGGTGATATCGAGTGTGAGGTTCTCCGTGCACGTATTGAGGCTGGTGAGCTGTCTGAGGATTGGATAAAGGGTCTTGAGCATGAGTTGTCTTTTCAGGGGTGGCCCATAGTGGCTTCTTCTCTTCGAGATGAGGTGATGAAGGGTTTCCATTAGTCTAGAGTTGTGTATCAAGGGGGCACAAAGATATACCATGCACTTCAAGGGCATTTTTGGTGGCCTAGGATAAAGCGTGATGTGGCTTCTTATGTCGTAAGGTGCCTCACTTGTCAACAAGTGAAGGCTGAGCATTAGTGGTCGGTAGGGATGTTGTAGCCATTGCCGATAGCAGAATGGAAGTGGGATCATATCGCGATTGATTTTGTAACTGGTTTTCCACCCACCATCCGGAGGAAAGACATGATATGGGTGATTGTGAATCGGCTAACGAAGTCAGCCCATTTCCTTGCAGTTTGAGAGTGGGATTCCATTGGGGCATTAAGTTAGCTGTATGTGAACAAGATTGTGAGATTGCATGGGGTACCATCATCGATTGTGTCTGGCAGAGATGGGAACAAAGCTTAGTATGATGGAAACAAAGCTTAGCACGAGTATAGCTTTTCACCCTAAGAGTGATGGTCAGACAGAGAGGACGAATTAGACATTAGAGGATATGTTGAGGGCCTATGTGCTAGATTTTGGGGGTTCATGGGCAGCTCACCTTCCTTTGGTGGAGTTTGCCTACAATAGTTATCAGGCATCCATTGAGATGGCATCTTTCGAGGCGTTGTATGGCAAACCGTGTCAGTCACCTTTGTGCTGAACTAAGGTGGGCGAGGCAGCTCCCTTGGGACCACAGTTGGTTCAAGAGGCTACGAGAAGGTCAAGTTAATTCTTCCGTAGTTTTTATCAGCTTAGAGTCGAAGTCTTATGCGGATCAGAGACAGGGACATTTGGAGTTTTTTGTGGGAGATCATGTGTTTCTCTGTATTTCACCGCGTCGTGGGCATCAACGGTTTGGGCGGGGTTCTAAGCTATCTCTGCCGTTTATCAAACCTTTTACGATTTTGGCTCGTGTGGGGCCAGTGGCCTACCAATTAGCATTGCCACCGCGGTTGAGTTGGTTTCACAATGTGTTTCATTTGTCCCAGTTGAGGAATTATCATCCCAACCCTACTCATGTGATTGATTGGGGCACGTTGGACATTGAGGATGACATTTCCGTCGTCGAGGCTCCCATCCTGATACTGGATCGATGAGAGAAGCTTTTGCGGGGTCGTGCTTTTCCCTTAGTTCGCGTGTTGTGGCGACATCGTGGTATTGAGGAGGAGACATGGGAACGTGAGTCTGTGATGTGGGATCAGTATCCTGAGTTGTTCGAGGGCGAACAGTCTCAAAGAGGGGAGGAAGCTGGTATGTTATGTTTCCATACCTTCTCCTGTGCGTGTTGTTTCATGTATGTGCAGTGTTAAGGCGTCTGGTGTATATGTGTGTTGTGGCATGTGTTGAGCCATGTGGAGTCATGTGTGTCGAGAGGTGGGGTCTCGCAGACCAGTGGTGCTTTTGTGTGTGCTATTGGTATGGAATTGTTTTGTGCATCATTTTGTGTGGTTGGTTGAGTAATGTAGCTTGGTGGTATGCTTTTCGAGGGCGAAAAGTCTTCAAGGGGGGAAGGATGTAAAGACCTGTATTCTTGGTCCTAGGAGTGGACTCTGCATTAGAGTGAGAATTGGAATGAGTAGATGTGAGCATGTAATCAGGCTCGAAAAGTGTCAAAGTTTGACTATACTTAGACCTATTTTGGAGTCCAGAGCCTCGTGGAGCAATATGAGCTTATTTGAGGGTCTTTTGGGGCATTATGGAAATTAAGATAGAGGAGAGCCTTATTTTTAATTATCAAGTATATAGTATAAAAGGAGAGATAGGGTTTCTGGTGCATTCTTTGGTATTCTGCACAAGTGAAAGGTAAAGGGAAAGGCATGCGCAAGAGAGAGAGAGGGAGATGCCAAGGAGTCTTTGGATCTAGAGCATGAAGATCAAGGTTTTTCAATAAGCTTTAAGAGGTAGGTGCTCCAAAACGCCTTATTGTCACGCCCCGGATTTCCAACCCGAGGAAACCGGCACGTGACTCCCCTTTTACCCACATGGAGGGCAAAGGGGTTAGGATACAAACCAAGAGTTTTACATTTCAAACATCCACAACACATTCAAGAAAGAAATATTCATAAAAATAATCCAAACCAGTTTATTACAACGAGAATTCTTTCCAATCCCATCCCCACTGGGGTTACATCGGTTCCCATAAAAGAAAACAACATAAATGGAAGAGAGTAAAATGGTTAAGGTCTTCCACCTTGGTGCATCCACCTAACGCCTGTAAGTCCCTGGAAAACAAGCAAACACGGTAGGAGGGGTGAGCAACCACGGCTCGGTAGGGATCAAGTCTCCCCAACCCTTCCCATGCTCCTAGCGGCTACATGCATGTGCACGGGTGTAGTGACGTGTTACAACAATCTCAACAAACAATAACAAACCACATCGGTAGTCACAATTATCCACCACACAAAACACAAGTGATTTAACCGCCTCTTCAGGCCAAGTTATTTAACCGCCTCTTCAGGCCAAGTGATTTAACCGCCTCTTCGAGCCCTGGTTTAACCGCCTCTTAGGCAAAGTAGTTTAACCGCCTCTTCAGGCCAGGATACCACGGTCGGGCACACAACTTACACCACAGTTACACAAACATAAAACCAAACACTTGGTGTGCACCCGCTCACAAGTGCACAAACCCACCATTCAGGCAACAGAACACACACCCGGCATACATACATACACTAAATCACAAGTCCAGCCACACAGGCATATTATCAAACACGTAATGGGCATATACATACAGCTATATTCACACAGGCATTTCATCGAACACATAGCATGTAATCCACGGGAATCACACCAACATGCCACTGAAGGCCAACATCCATATAGGAGATCACACCTATATGGATTACATATTTATATATAATAGTTATAACCAGAAATCTGCCCTGGAACCCTAGGACAGAGAAGGACTTAGGAAGAACAGAACCCCTACCTCAAGGAAAACGCAACAACACAAGAACGGTCCGATCCCAAGCCGAACGCCGTCCACCCACGAAGCACCGACCACCCACGCAAGACGCCCAGGCGGCAACCAGGAGCTCTCCTTCCCTCTCCCTCTCTCTCTGCGACGGCTTGTGAAGCAACAAACCCTAAACCTAAAACAGAGGGACTCCTCCTCCTTATATAGACAACACAACATCAAAACGACGTAGTTTTGATTAAGTGAATCTCAGGATCAAAACGACGTAGTTTTGATCACACAAGTTACCACCTTTCCGCACCCATATAGGCCAAAATACTCGGAATTTCAACATGGTCCTTTGGAGAAAGTTCCTTAAAATGACAAAACCAAGGGAACCATGCAAAAATATGGCCGCACGCCAATTTGCACGTGAATTCCCAATTCACGTACAACCTCACATACATGTCCATTTGGCCTGAAACTTCGTGGTAGATAGAGGACATCATTCTAAGCATCTTTCCTTTTGCACGTGAATTCATTGGAGTCCATTTACTAGGTCAAAATCTAGAAAAACTCTACTCGGGAGGCAAACCGACTAACTCAAGGTACGGGTCCTTACATCCTCTCCCCCTTAAGACTTTTCGTCCTCGAAAAGAAATGACATAAGAGAACAAACTCAAGCTACCCATTTGCCACACGGCGAGCCACAACACCCAAATGGGTCATACACCACACACAAGACAACAAGACATACAGTACCACCATAATCCATAACCACAATAATGCACATAACACATGTCCACATGGCACGAATACACATCTCAAGGCACATCACAAATAAGAACACATGTCTTTAAAAGACAATACAAATACACCAAATCGTACACAACTAATACAAGAAAACACAAAACACATCACACCCTTGGCCAACGCCACCTCCCACGCTTAAGATTGTTCGTCCTCGAACAAGTCCGAGTGCTCACGCATCACGGACTCACGTTCCCATGTCTCCTCCTCAATGCCACGGTGCTGCCACGGCACGCGAACCAAAGGAATAGCACGACCACGCAAAAGCTTCTCTCGCCGATCTAGAATACGGATAGGGGCCTCAACGACGGACATGTCATCCTCGATGTCCAACGTCCCCCAATCAATCACATGAGTGGGGTCAGGGTGATACTTCCGCAATCGGGACACGTGAAACACGTTGTGTACTCGACTCGGCCCGCGGTGGTAACGCTAACCGGTAGGCCACGGGCCCTACACGATCCAGAATCTCAAAAGGACCAATAAACCGCGGAGATAGCTTGGAACCTCGCCCAAACCGTCGATGTCCACGACGTGGAGAGACACGAAGGAACACATGATCACCAACAGAAAACTCCAAAGGTCGTCGTCGCTGATCCGCATAAGATTTCTCCGACTACCGAGCCGAACAAACGCCGACGAATCAACTTGACCTTCTCGGTAGCCTCTTGAACCAAGCTGCGGTCCCAAGAGAGCTATCTCTCCCACCTCGGTCCAACACAAAGGTGATCGACACGGCCGTCCATACAACGCCTCAAAAGGAGCCATCCCAATGGATGCCTGATAAGCGTTGTTGTAGGCAAACTCCACCAAAGGAAGGTGAGTTGCCCACGAACCCCCAAAATCTAGCACACAAGCCCTCAACATGTCCTCCATGGTCCGATTCGTCCGCTCGGTCGACCGTCGGTCTCAGGGTGAAAGGCTGTACTCGGGTGAAGCTTGGTCCCCATAGCCTCCTGCAAACCGCCCGGAAACGGGAAGTGAACCTCGAATCCCGGTCCGAGACAACCGACGATGGTACGCCATGCGGTCTCACAATCTCGTTCATGTATAGCCGACTCAAGGTCCCAATAGAGTCCCGCTCGCGAACGGCCAGGAAATGAGCCGACTTTGTGAGTCGATCCACAATCACCCAAATCATATCCTTCCTCCCGGTGGTGGGTGGAAGACCAATCCTAAAAATCCATCGCTATATGGTCCCACTTCCACTCCGCTATGGGCAAGGGTCGTAACATTCCCGCCGGC
Source organism: Taxillus chinensis (assembly GCA_023512835.1). Taxonomy (NCBI): domain Eukaryota; kingdom Viridiplantae; phylum Streptophyta; class Magnoliopsida; order Santalales; family Loranthaceae; genus Taxillus; species Taxillus chinensis. Next base: position 10,669,898 of record CM042087.1, read on the forward strand.
CGGCGATGCTCGGCCTTCACCTGGCTGGCACGTGAGGCACCGCGAAACAAAGGCGGCCACATCGCGTTTCATCCCAGGCCACCAAAAATGTGCCCGAAGCGCATGATACATCTTCGTACCCCCTGGATGCACAGAACTCTAGACCGGTGAAACTCCCTCGGCACCTCATCCCCGAGGGAAGAAGCTACTACCAACCGCCCCTGAAATGACAACTCATGCTCAGGACCCTCTGTCCGGTCCCCGGATAGCTCCCCGGCCTCAATACGGGCACGGAGAACCTCACACTCAATGTCACCCACTGTTCCTCCCGGACGCGCTGGTACAACTCGAGCACCACCACCAAAGGACTCAGGACTGTCCCACCATCACGAACAACAGGCGCAGCTGCAACATGCCAACTGCTCCATCGGCTTCCACTCCCTCACGGCCACCTCGGCTTTCCCTTTTTCTGCTCAATGCATCGGCCACAACATTACCCTTGCCCGGGTATAGGCAAGAGTAAAATCAAAGGTCTGCAAATACTCCACCCATCTCCTTTGCCTCAAATTCAAGTCCTTCGAGTAAAGATGTCTGAAGGCTCTTGTGATCCGAGAACACCACAAACTTTTCCCCCAAGAGGTAGTGCTGCCAACTCTTCAGGGCGAAGATAACGACCCGCTAACTCAAGGTCATGAGTAGGATAATTCTGCTCATGAGGCTTCACGCCTTGACCCATAAGCTACCACACTGTGCTCCCGCATAAGCACACACCCCAAACCAACCCTGGACGCATCACGGTACACCTCATATGGAATATCCTCCCTAGGCAACCTCAACACAGGTGCGGTGGTCAAACGGGTTTTGAGAGTCTCAAACGCCGCTGGCACTTGTCCGTCCACTCAAATTTCACTCCTTTCCTAGTCAACGCTGTCATAGGAGCCGCCAAACGGGAGAACCCCTCTACAAAATGACGATAGTACCCCGCCAAACCAAGAAAACTACGGATCTCAAAAACGTTGGTTGGCCTCGCCCACAATGCCACGGCCTCAACCTTGGCTGGGTCCACCCTAACTCCCTCGGTGACACCACATGGCCAAGAAAGTGAACCTCCTGCGCCAAAACTCACACTTGCTAAACTTAGCAAACAGTGCTTGGTCCCTCAAGGTTTGCAACACTTGTTGCCAAGTGCTCCACATGCTCCCTCTCGGTCTTGGAATACACCAAGATATCGTCGATAAACATCACCACGAACGAGTCTAAGTATGGGGCAAAGACTTGGTTCATCAAATGCATGAACACTGCTGGCGCATTAGTGAGCCCGAAAGGCATCACTACCCACTCATAATGCCCATACCGCACCGAAAAGCCGTCTTAGGGATGTCCTCCTCCCTAACCCCGAGCCGGTGATACCCCGACCGTAAATCTATCTTGGAAAACCACTGGGCCCCACTCAATTGGTCAAACAGGTCATCTATCCGAGGCAACGGGTACTTGTTCTTCACCGTCACCGAATTCGGCTTCCTGTAGTCGATGCGGAGACGTAGTGTGCCATCGGCCTTCTTAGCAAAGAGCATCGGAGCACCCCAAGGTGAGGTACTCGATCCGATATACCCCCTGGCCCACCAACTCCTCGATTTGCCTCTGAAGCTCCCTCAACTCGGCTGGCCCCATACGATACGCTACTTGGGAAATCGGACCCGTCCCCTGGTACCAACTCAATGGTGAACTCCACACTCCTCTTAGGTGGCAAACTCCTCAACTGCTCGGGAAAAACATCCCGAAATTGGTCCACAACAACGGGCCACACCCTCTTTTCCACCTTACCCTCCTCGGCAAAGGTCGGGGCTGCTAACCGTGGGTAATGGCACCCCACTGGTCCAACACTGGCCCGGCCCGACTCGCCTCACAATCCCACTCCCCCTGCAGGGTGCAAGAGGTCCCTGCGGGTGTCACGAAAGTCACACGCCGCCGATAACAATCTATCTTGGCCTGGAAAGCCATAAGCCAATCCATACCCAAGATCAGGTCGAACGTCCTCAAAGGCATCACATGCAAGTCAAAACTCGGCTCCACCTCGCCTATGGTTAACACACGGCCACGACACACTCGCCGTACCTCAATCATGCCTCCCACCAGGAGACTCCACAACTAGGGGCCTCGCGGCCTCCACACAAGCTAACCCCAAACCGTCTATTACAAGCTCGAGACTAACGAACATGATGCACCCGTATCGAAAAGAACGAAGCTAATGTACGGGAGATCAAGAGGGTACCTCTAACCACCGATGGTCCTGCTCCACCCTCGCTGGTGGGGTGGTAGCTCGGCCTCCTCCTGGTATGTTGCCTCCAGGCGCAAACACCCTCCCCTTGGCCCGTGCCACTGGTCGGCTCACTCCTGGACGCTTCCCGCTAAGGTTGCCTCCGGCCTCGGTCTCTGCCGCTCCGGCCTCCCCCCGGGGTCGGGTCGACTAGATCTGCCTGGCCGGCCTGCCACCGACGAGCTGGTCTCTCGGTGGTGCACGGAAGCTAGCATCACTCCTCACGCCGGATGCCATGCTCCCCGCTCCCCCTGTTGCCACTCCTGCCAACCCGGCGCAAGTGGCCCTCTCGTCCACGGTTGTTGCATCGCCGGTCCTTCTTGGGGCACTCCCCTTTGAAGTGACCCTGCTCTCCACGAGGTGGCATGCGCTCGGTAGACTCCCAGGATGGACCACCCTGTTTTCCGCCGCCAAAGGTGAACCTCCCAGGGTTCACGGATGTCCGACCCCGACTGCGAAAAGAACTGCTATCCCTCTCCTCCGTCTTGAGCCTCTTGGACCCTGCATCTCGATCGGGCCCACTCGCAATGGGCGCCCCTGATGGGCCTGCCTCCCATCATCCGGTTCTCTCTCGGCTATACGGGCCGTCTCCACGGCCCTCGGCATAGGTCCTCAAGCGTAGAATCGCCACCCTCTCCCCTAAGGGCTGGCTTGAGACCCAAGGTGAACTTGTGGGCCTTCGGGTCCTCCCTTACCACGGTCTCGGGAGCAAACCTACTCAATCTCCAGGAACTCCCGCTCATACTCGGTACCGTCTTGGATCCCTGCTTAAGCTGCCAAATTCTTCCCTCTTCTGCCATCTCACTGATTCCGGAAGAACTCATCTTGGAAGAGTTGCAAGAACTCCTCCCAAGACATGAGTTGCACTGCACGGCTCCCCGCAACACTCGTCCACCACTCCAAAGCGTCCCCCTCCAGTCGCCGAATTGCCGGCCGCACCTTATCCTCCTCCCGGGGCAGGAGAAAGGAGAACATATGCTCAATCGCCGCAACCATTGCTCGGCTACCATAGGATCTTCCCCCCCCCCTTAAATCGCGGAGGTTGTTCCTTTCGGAACCGTGTCACCACGTCATCCTCTGCACGGGTCGGTACACCACCCAGCGAACTCTCACGCTCACGAGGCGGCTCTCCTACGGGTGGTGGTGGTGGTGGCACCACCTGTCTTTGCCGCCATCTCACGGCGCACCACCTCCCGAACGTCCTGCCGGAGTCCCTCCCGTAGCTCTCGTACCTCCGCTGGATGCCTTCTTGTAGCTGTGCCGATAACAACGCATGCCCTCCAACGGATGGTCCCGCACCGGACCCTCATGGGCAGATGACTCATCGGCCCCTTGCCCCGGACGCACGTGTCACTCTCCTCGGTGGCATTCTTACTACATGAAGTAAGATGCACAAACGTCGAACGCGTTTGACTACTAACAAGTTGACTACCTTTACCCCATTATCAAGTCAAGCCGTACATGGCATTACACACATTTTAACCATTGCATCAATCAATATTGCACACAAGACAGTCCACATTAGTCATACCCAAAGCATTCCAAGAATATTCGAGTTGCACGGTTCACACATAATCATGTTATGCACATCCTTCACACATGACAACAAATGCAACTAGTGCCCTAAGGCCAATGCATGCAAATCCTACCACAAGACTGGACTACCCTAAGTACACCTTGGAGGCTCAAAGAGGACCATGTTGATCGGGCATGTCCCTCCAGGCTCCTCCAAAGGACTCAAGATAACCAAGTCCGCCCACTACCCTAGGCCAACTAGACCATGCTCGATACCATATTGTCACGCCCCGGATTTCCAACCCGAGGAAACCGGCACGTGACTCCCCTTTTACCCACATGGAGGGCAAAGGGGTTAGGATACAAACTAAGAGTTTTACATTTCAAACATCCACAACACATTCAAGAAAGAAATATTCATAAAAATAATCCAAACCAGTTTATTACAACGAGAATTCTTTCCAATCCCATCCCCACCTGGGGTTACATCGGTTCCCATGAAAGAAAACAACATAAATGGAAAAGAGTAAAATGGTTAAGGTCTTCTACCTTGGTGCATCCACCTAACACCTGTAAGTCCCTGGAAAACAAGCAAACACGGTAGGAGGGGTGAGCAACCACGGCTCGGTAGGGATCAAGTCTCCCCAACCCTTCCCATGCTCCTACGGTACATGCATGTGCACGGGTGTAGTGACGTGTTACAACAATCTCAACAAACAATAACAAACCACATCGTAGTCACAATTATCCACCACACAAAACACAAGTGATTTAACCGCCTCTTCAGGCCAAGTTATTTAACCGCCTCTTCGGGCCAAGTGATTTAACCGCCTCTTCGGGCCCCTGGTTTAACCGCCTCTTAGGCAAAGTAGTTTAACCGCCTCTTCAGGGCGGATACCACGATCGGGCACACAACTTACACCACGGTCACACAAACATAAAACCAAACACTTGGTGTGCACCCGCTCACAAGTGCACAAACCCAGCCATTCGGCAACAGAACACACACCCAGGATACATACATACACTAAATCACAAGTCCAGCCACACGGGCATATTATCAAACACGTAATGGGCATATACATACAGCTATATTCACACAGGCATTTCATCGAACACATAGCATGTAATCCACAGATCACACCAACATGCCATTGAAGGGCAACATCCATATAGGAGATCACACCTATATGGATTACATATTTATATATAATAGTTATAACCAGAAATCTGCCCTGGAACCCTAGGACAGAGAAGGACTTAGGAAGAACAGAACCCCTACCTCAAGGAAAGCAACAACACAAGAACGGTCTGATCCCAAGCCGAACGCCGTCCACCCACGAAGCACCGACCACCCACGCAAGACGCCCGGCAGAACCAGGAGCTCTCCTTCCCTCTCCCTCTCTCTCTCGCGACGGCTTGTGAAGCAACAAACCCTAAACCTAAAACAGAGGGACTCCTCCTCCTTATATAGACAACACAACATCAAAACGACATAGTTTTGATTAAGTGAATCTCAGGATCAAAACGACGTAGTTTTGATCACACAAGTTACCACCTTTCCGCACCCATATAGGCCAAAATACTCAGAATTTCAACATGGTCCTTTGGAGAAAGTTCCTTAAAATGACAAAACCAAGGGAACCATGCAAAAATATGGTGCACGCCAATTTGCACGTGAATTCCCAATTCACGTGCAACCTCACATACATGTCCATTTGGCCTGAAACTTCGTGGTAGATAGAGGACATCATTCTAAGCATCTTTCCTTTTGCACGTGAATTCATTGGAGTCCATTTACTAGGTCAAAATCTAGAAAAACTCTACTCAGGAGGCAAACCGACTAACTCAAGGTACGGGTCCTTACACTTATCGTGATCCTCTTGTTATGATGTGGATGGCAAGAAGTGTGATTGATCTGGTATGTTTTGAGGAAGAAACTCCCATTATGCCTTGATCTGTGTGTTTATGTGTGTATCTGATGTTACTGTGTGATTCAGAGATATTTTAGGAAGCGATTTGTGGTGTAAGTCAGGGACTGTGTGGAAAACTATGGCTTTTGAATGTCCGGGAGGTCGCTAGGTTGATTCCAGACAAAGGGCGGCAGAACAAAGATGAACAGTAAGGTTGGGCGAATTGTGTGGTCGATGGTGCATTTAGGGTTAAGAGTCGTAGAGTCAAAGGATAGAGTTGGAAAGTCGAAGAGTCATAGAATCGAAGATTTAAGCTCGAAGAGTCGAAGTTCATAGAGTTGAAGATTTAAGCTCAAAGAGTCGGAGGATAGAGTTGGAGAGTCAAAGAGTCATAGAGTTGAAGATTTAAGCTCGAAGGGTCGAAGTTCAAAGAGTCAAAGGTTCGGTGACTTGAGTCGGAGCGTCGAGGGTGGATCTCCAAGGGGGATTCTTCGAGGGAGGTTCTTCGAGGTAGACCTTCAAGTCGGTGGCCTTCGGTCTTCGAAGGAGGTTCTTCGAGGCGGACCATCGGGTCGGTGGCCTCAAGTCTTTGAGGGAGGTTCTTTGAGGCGGACTTTCGGGTCGGTGGCTTCGGGTCTTCAAGGGAGGTTCTTCGAGGCAGACTTTTGGGTTAGTGGCTTCGGGTCTTCGAGGAAGGTTCTTTGAGGTGTACCTTCGGGTCCGAACTCCGAGGTTGGTTTTTCATATGATTTCTTTGTGGCTTGTGACGTAACTTGCTGGGCTATGATTTATTGTTTATTGTGTTTAATGCTTTGAATGAGGTAGCTTGTGTGGCAGTGAATAAGGTAGCCTATGTGGCGGGAAATGAAGTAGCCTGTGTGGCGGCGAATGAGGTAGCTTGTGTGGCGGCGTATGAGATAACCTGCGTGGCGGTGGTAACTCGTGCAACTATTTTCTAATTCTGTACTGATTGTGTATTGTGATCACGACACAGTACATGCGCACTCATCATGTAGATGCTTGGAGCATGGGATGGGTTGGGGAGACGAGATCCCTACTGAGCTGTGGTTGCTCACCCCTCCTACTATGATTGTCTTTCTTTTCAAGTGAGACCTACAGGCGTTAGGTGGGACACCAAGGTGGAAGACTGAGTTTATTATTTTGTGTTTTTTAATTTTATATTATTTTGACGGAACTAATGTTACCCTGTTCGAAAAATGATGTAAAAAGATATTTAAATGTAATAAAGACAGGCAGTTTGGTTTGTGAACTTTAATTATGTTTAATTGTGATTTTCTGCGTGGTGTTGTTTATCCTTACCCCTTATCCACCGGGTGGGTAAAAGGAGAGTCATGAACCGGTTTCCTCGGGTTGGAAACTTAGGCGTGACATCACTGGAAACTCCATTAGACCCCACCAAGTCGACCACGTCGATTGCCCAAAGTGCGACTGTACACCCAGGCCCATCGTCCTTAGACCGAGACTTAAAGAAGAAATCCGAGTGATCACAAATCTAGAACAACACGAATCCAGAACATCCCACTCATCCGGAACATCACACTAATCCGAAACATCACACTGATCCGGAACATCCCACTCATCTGAAACATCACACTAATATGGAATATTACACTAATTTGTAACATCACACTCATCCGGAATATCACACTAATTCAGACTACACTCCCCGGATGCGGAGTAAGGCATCCAAGCGTCACTAACACGGAATAAGGCATCTGCATCTCCATTAGCACGGACTAAGACGTCCGAGAGTTCCAATGATCCGGACTAAGCTCCATGATACGGAGTAAGGCATCTGAGCGATTCTTAGCACGGAATAAGCTCCCACTGATTAACTTCTAGTATGGATCAGTCCTTAACCACATATCCGCTAAGGTTACTGTTCATTACCTCATACAACTCATACCTTATACTACCTATCAGGTTTTCATCACATATTATGCACCAAAATCACCAGATTCAATACAAAGTGGGTTTTCCCAAGACCTAGGGTTTCCATCCAAATTTCACGAATTTGGGGTTAATTCCTATATCTAGCAAGCAAAGTCAAGCATACACAACGATATAAGAGTGAGAAAAATGAATCCCTACCTCGAATTTGGGCGACTTGAATCCGGATCGTCCAATTCCCTTTGCAAGCTCTTGGTTTCTCCTCAAACATTCTCTCTTTTTCTCTCTCTTCACGTCTCACGCTCTATAAAAAGCAAAATAAGGGTTTCTCCTCTCTTTTCTCTATTGATACGTCATCTTATTCCTTACAATACCAACTTTAACCACACAGGGCCCAAAATCTAATTGGACTCCAAATCGAGCCTAATTATAGTCAAAACGCTCTGTTTGACGAGCATATTTATGTTTAGACACTTTTATCTCCTCATATGCATTCCATTACATCGCTATCTCCCAAAACCTCAAACACGGGTCATTACAACACTCCTTACCAACACTCAACAATGAACTCCTAATACATGCTTTGTGTACAAGTATACATATGTAGTGTTGAGCAATAACATAAACACAAGATCAGTCAAGTCCGAATGAGCACAACAAATATAACATATCAATTTATAACAATATTCACAATATATATAAATCACAACTACCAATTCAATAATGCAAACAAGGCTTTCCCTTTTTCGGGCTCAAAGCCAATTGCCACCCTAGCAAAACAACATCACGGCATACCCTTCATCTGGGCTCATAGTCATCGCCAGCGTAGGCGATCATGCCACATCGGCCACCACACCCTATGCACATAGGAACACAAACACAATATCCATTACAGTAAATCATCTCACATAAACACAATATCCAGTACAACAAATCATCACAAAACATGTTCTTAATATAAAAGCATACATACACCTCGGTTATCACAACAAAAATCACACTACGATCGTCAAACGATCGTTAGGGTTCCCCCCCTAAAGGTTACAAGCTTAAATGTCCATTGACAAACCAAAGAAAGCAAAATAGGCTACTAAAACAATGGCAAATTTTGTTTCAACTTTGAAAAACCATAACTAACAGACCTCCAATTTGCTTATAATACCCACTATTTTGAAGGGTTTTTAACTAGTTATCCAAATAAAATATAAAAAAATTACATGTTTTCACTCCCCGGATTTCCAACCCGAGGAAACCGATTCGTGACTCCCCTTTACCCACCCGGTGCGCAAGGGGTAGATGTACGTAATCCGACATCCAAGCAAGACAACAAACACATTCATAATAATCCACAATAAATAACCGAAAGGCAAACCACTTATCTTTATTAAATCCCAAAATCCATTACATCATCTCCATTTGGAGTTACAATAGTCTCTCAACATAACATTTGACAAAACACTCACATAACAAAAGGAGCAAAGCCACAAGGCAGAAAGTCTTCCACCTTGGTGTTCCCACCTAATGCTTCTAGGTCCCTATAAAGAGAACAAACACAGTAGGAGGGGTGAGCAACCACAGCTCAGTAGGGATCAAGTCTCCCCAACCCATCCCATGCACCTAACCACTACATGAGAATGTGTACTAGTGCAATGACATGGCAGGAACAAATAGCACGGAAACACACCACACAAACGGGCGCAACCTCAGCCCCAACCACACAGGCTCCATGGCCAAGCAAGTGATTTAACCGCCTCTTTAGGCCAACGATTTAACTGCCTCTCAGGCGAATGATTTAACTGCCTCTTCAGGGAAACATTTTCCACAGCCTCTCGGGCTAACAACCATACAGTCAAGTACACAGCATACACCTTGGTCACTCAGGCATAAAAACAAACACTTAGCATGCACACATTTACACTCCCAAATCCAGCCACACAGGCATATTATCAAACATGTACTAGGCATATTCACATAGGCATTTTATCGAACATTTAACATGCACTAACCACCCGACGTTAGAATCACACCAAGACGCCATTGAAGGCCAACATCCATATAGGAGATCACACCTATATGAATTTACAAACATGCATCACATACTACCAGGCTAGAGCCCTGGGATAGGTCAAAGGGAAAACAGAACCCCTACCTTGAAAACGTCCTCCTGCTCTTGCTTCTACGCTAAACGTCGACTCCCCTCTTCCACGCAAGTCACCCCAGCAGCAGCGATCAGGAACTCTCCCTCTTCCCTTCTCAATCCCTCTCTCTCACTCTCTGTGACTGCTTGCGGCGGCTGACAGTGGAAACTCTAAACCCAAAACCAAGAGGCTCCTTCTCTTTATATAGACACATCAAAATCAAAATGACGTAGTTTTGATTAAATGAATCCCAAAGATCAAAATGATGAAGTTTTGATGACAGACTACTACCTTTTTGCAACCACACAGGACAAAACACTCATAATTTCACCATGGTCCTTTAGCAAAAGAGTATCGAACAACAAAACAAGGGTAATGGAGGCTGCACGTGAGAAAGGCCCTTCTCACGGGCACCTCCAAATGTTCTAAAATTTTGCCACAAGCCTTAGAACAACATTAGGAAGGCTCCCATGCAAAATATTGCTGCACGTGAAAAGCCATTCTCACGGGCACTCCCTATTGGGCTCAAACTTTGCCTCTTGCTTGCTCATCAACATACAAGATGATTTAGGTAAAGTGTGGAAATAAAACTATCTAAAACCCAACAATTTCCACCCAAAAAGGCAAAACTTTGACTAACTCCTCACATCCCAAAACACGGGTCATTACATCCTCTTCCCCTTAAGACTTTTCGTCCACGAAAAGAAATCACATGTCACTAGAACCACAAGGAATAACAACACATGCAACTCATTTGCATAACCACATGAATCACAATGTATACATATCACATAACAGCCAACACCATATCACGTAAATCGGCATGTCACAATTACACATCTCAAATATAAATACAAAATATAATTCATTGTCTCAAAAGGATAATCTAAGAAGCACAACATGCAATTGTCTCTTGGCCAACAGCCACCTCCCACGCTCAAGAGTGTTCGTCCTCGAACAGCTCCGGATGTTGCTCACACATCATGGACTCACGTTCCCATGTCTCCTCCTCAATGCCACGGTGCTGCCACAGCACGCGAACCAAAGGAATAAAGACGACCACGCGAAGCTTTTCCCGTCGGTCCAGTATATGGGTAGGGACCTCAACAACAGACATGTCGTCCTCAATATCCAACGTTCCCCAATCAATCCCATGAGTTGGGTCAAGATGATACTTCCTCAACTAGGACACATGGAACACATTGTGCACCTAACTCAATCGCAGTGGCAATGCTAATCGGTAGGCCACGGGCCCCACACAAGCTAGAACCTCAAAAGGACCGATAAATCGCGGAGATAACTTGGAACCTCGCCCAAACCGTCAAGGACCACGACGTGGAGAAACACGAACGAACACATTGTCACCCACAGAAACTCCAAAGGTCACCGCCGCTGGTCCAAATAAGATTTGCGTCGACGAGCCGATAACAATCGTTGACGAATCAACTTAACCTTCTCGGTAGCCTCTTGAACTAACTCGTGGTCCCAAGAGAGCTGCCTCTCCTCTCTGATCCAACACAAAGGTGATCGGCACGGCCTTCCATACAGTGCCTTAAAAGGGGCCATCCCAATGGATGCCTGATAACTGTTATTGTAGGCAAACTCCACCAAAGGAAGGTGAGTTGCCCACGAACCCCCAAAATCTAGCACACAGGCCCTCAACATGTCCTCTAAAGTCTGATTCGTCCTCTCTGTCTGGTCGTTAGTCTCAGGGTGAAAGGCTGTACTCAAGTTAAGCTTTGTCTGCATAGCCTCCTGCAAGCCAACCCAAAAACGGGAAGTAAACCGTGAATCTGCATCGGAACACAATCGACGAGGGTACCCCATGCGATCTCACGACCTTGTTCACATACGATTGACTCAAAGCCCCAAGGGAATCCCGCTTGCGAACCGCAAGGAAATGTGCCAACTTGGTAAGCCGATCCACAATCACCCATATCATGTCCTTCCTTTCGGGGGTGGGCGGAAGACCAATCACAAAGTCTATCGCGATGTGGTCCCACTTCCACTCGGCTATTGGTAACGGCTGTAACATGCCCACCGGCCGCTAATGCTCAGCTTGCACTTGTTGACAAATGAGGCATCTCGAAACAAAAGCAACTACATCACGTTTCATACCAGGCCACCAAAAATGCCCCCGAAGCGCATGGTACATCTTTGTACCCCCTGGATGCACCGCAAGTCTAGACGATGAAACTCCCTCATCACCTCGTTATGGAGAGAAGAAGCCACTACGAGCAGCCCCTGAAAAGTCAACTCATGCTTAGGACCCTCTGTCCAGGCCTTTAGATAGCTCACTAGCCTCAATACGGGCACGGAGAACTTCACACTCAATGTCACCCAATTGTCCTTCCCGGACTCGCTGATACAACGCAGCACCACAACAATCGGACTCGATCTTGTCCTACCATCATGAACAACAGTTCTGCACTGCAACATCGCCAATTGCTCCATCGGTTTCCACTCTCTCACTTGCCACCTCGGCCTTCCCTTTCCTACTCAACGCGTCGCCCACAACATTGCCCTTGCCTAGGGTATAGGTAATAGTAAAGTCGAAGGTTTGCAAATACTCTACCCATCTCCCCTGCCTCGATTCAAGTCCTTCGAGTAAAGATGTCCTGAAGGCTCTTGTAATCACAATACACCTCGTATGGGATATCCTCCCTAGGTAACCTCAACACCAGGTCGGTGGTCAAACGGGTTTTGGGAGCCTCAAATGCGTGCTTGACATTTATTAGTCCACTCAAACTTCACTCCCTTCCTGGTCAACGCCGTCGTAGGAGCCGCCAAATGGGAGAATCCCTCCACAAAACAACGGTAGTACCCTACCAAGCCAAGGAAACTATGAATCTCGAAGACATTGGTTGGCCTCTCCTATGATGATACCGCCTCAATCTTGGTCGGGTCCACTCTAACCCCTTCGGTCGACACTACATGGCCAAGAAAATGGACCTCCCTGCATCCAAAACTCGCATTTGCTAAACTTAGCAAACAACCGCCGATCCCTCAAGGTTTGCGAACATGTTGCGGATGTTCCACATGCTCCCTCTCGGTCTTGGAATATACCAAGATATCATCTATAAACACCACCACGAATGAATCCAAGTATGGAGCAAAGACCTGGTTCATCAAATGCATAAACACTACTAGTGCATTAGAGAGCCCGAAAGGCATCACTACCCACTTATAGTGCCCATACCTACACCAAAAAGCAGTCTTAGGGATGTCCTCTTCCCTAACCCTTAACTGGTGATACCCCGATCGCAGATCTATCTTGGAAAACCACCAAGCCCCACTCAACTGGTCAAACAAGTCATCTATCCGAGGCAACGGATACTTATTCTTCACAGTCACCGAATTCAGCTTTCTGTAGTCAATGCAAAGGCGAAGCGTGCCATCCGCCTTCTTAGCAAAGAGTACCGGAGCACCCCACGGTAAGGTACTCGGTTGGATATACCCCTGGTCCACCAACTCCTCTATCTCGCCTCTGGAGCTCCCTCAACTCAACTGGTCCCATCCGATAAGCCACTTGGGAAATCGGACCAGTCCCCGATACCAACTCAATGGTGAACTCCACACTTCTCTTAGGTGGTCAACTCCTCAACCGTGCTGGAAAGACGTCCTGAAATTGGTCAACGACCGCTGGCCACACCCTCTTATCCACTTTCTCTTCCTCAGCAAAGGTCAGGGCTGCCAACCTATGGGTAATGGAACCTTACTGGTCCAACACTGGCCCAGCTCGACTCGCCTCACGATCCCACTCCCCTGCAGGGTACAAAAGATCCCTGCCGGGTGACACGAAGGATACACGCCGCCGATAGCAATCTATCTTGGCCTAGAAGGCCATAAGCCAATCTATGCCCAAGATCAAATCAAACGCCCTCAAAGGCATCACATGCATGCAAAACGAAGCTCAGCTCCATATCTCCCATGGTTATCACACAATCACGACAAACTCGTCGCACCTCAATCCTACCTCCCACCGGAGACTCTACGACTAAGGGTCTCTCCGCCTCAACACATATTAACCCCAAGCCATCAACTATAAGCTCAGCAATAAAAGAACGTGATGCACCCGTATCGAAAAGAGCAGAAGCAAGCACACGGGAGATCAAAAGAGTACCTCTAACCACTGATGGTCTTGCTCCATCCTATGCTGGTGAAGGTGGTAGGTCAGTCTCCTCTTGGGGTGCAGCATTCAGCGCAAACACCCTTCCTTGGCTTGTGCCACCGGTTGGCTCACTCACGGGGTGGTTCCCGCCCTGACTGCCTCTAGCATCAGCCTGCTGTTGCTCTGGCCTCCTTTGAGGTCGGGTCTGGCTGGATCTGCGCCTGGCGGCTTGCCCGTGACGAGCTAGTTTCTCCGTTGGTGCACGGAAGCTAGCATCACTCCTCATGCTGGATGCCACGCCTCTTGCTCCCCTATCGTCACTCCTACAAACCCGGTGCAAATGGCCCTCTCGTCCATAGTTGTTGCACCGCCAGTCCTTCTTGGGACACTCCCCCTTGAAGTGACCCTGCTCCTCACAGCAGTGACAACCGCTAGGTAGATCCCCCGATAGACCTCCCCGTTTACTGCCGCCAAGGGTGAACCTCCCTGGGTTCACAGATGGTTGACCCCGGCTGCGGAAAGAACTGCTATCTCTCTCCTCAGTCCTGAGCCTCTTGGACCCTGAATCTCGATCAGGCACACTTTGCAACTAGCGACCCAGATGTGCCTGCCTCCCATCATCAAGCTCTCTCTCAGCTATACGGGCCATCTCCACAACCTCAGCATAGGTCTTCAAACGCTGAATTGCCACCCTCTGGTTAAGGGCCGGCTTGAGACCCAAGGTGAACTTGTGGGCCTTCAGGTCCTCCTACGCCACGGTCTCGGGAGCAAATCTACTCAAGCTCCAGTCGCTCATACTCGGGCACCGTCTTTGTCCCCTGCTTCGGTGCCGAATTCCTCCCTCTTCTTCCACCTCAACGACTCGAGGAAGAACTCATCATGGAAGAGTTGCAAGAACTCGTCCCATGACATGTCTTTATACCGCACGGCTCCCCGCGACACTCGGCCCACCACTCCAAAGCATTCCCTTCAGTGCCGAATGGCTAGCCTCACCTTATCCTCCTCCTGGGATAGGAGAAAGGAGAACACATGCTCGATCCGCCTCGGCCCGGTGCTCCGCTAACATTGGGTCCCCCTCCCCTTGAATCGCGGGGTTGTTCCTTTCGGAATTGTGTCACCACATCATCCTCTACGAATCGGTGCGCTGCCCGGCAAACTCTCATGTTCACGAGGCAGCTCCCCCACCGGTGGTGGTGGTGGAGGTGGCACCACCTTGTTGTGTTGCTATCTCACGGCGCACCTCCTCCCGAACCTTTTGCCGGATGCCCTCCTTAGCTCTTGTACTTCCGATCGGATGCCTTCCCGTAGTCGTGTGCCGGCAATAACGCATGTCCTCTAGCGGATTGCCCCGCACCCGGCCCTCATAGCCACCCCCGAACGCACGTGTCACTCTCTCGGTGGCATTCTTACTACATGAAGTAAGAAGCAAAACGTAAGAACGCATTCCACAACTATCGAGTTTCACTACCTCTACCCCATTATCAAGTCAATTAGCACATGGCATCACACACATTCCAGTTCTCATGAAATTATATTGCACAGGAATCAATTCGACGTGCACACATCTCAAATAACACTAGTAACAAAATCTGAGTTGCACATTTCACACTTAATCACGTTATCCACATTTTTATCACAGTTTAGTACACATAGACAACAAATGCAACTAGTGCCCTAATGCCAATGCATGCAAATCCTACCACAAGACTGGACTACCCCAAGTACACCTTAGAGGCTCAAAGAGGACCGGGTTGATCAGGCACGTCCCTCCAGGCTTCTCCAAAGGACTCAAGACATCCAGATCCGCCCACTACCCTAGGCCAACTAGACCATGCTCCGATACCATATTGTCACACCGTGATTTTCCAACCCGAGGAAACCGGTTCGTGACTCCCTTTTACCCACCCGGTGGGCAAGGGTAGATGTACGAATCCGACATCCAAGTAGGACAACAAACACATTCATAATAATCCACAATAAATAACCGAAAGGCAAACCACTTATCTTTATTAAATCCCAAAATCCATTACATCATCTCCATTTGGAGTTACAATAGTCTCTCAACATAACATTTTTGACAAAACACTCAAATAACAAAAGCAACAAAGCCACAAGGCAGAAAGTCTTCCACCTTGGTATTCCCACCTAACGCCTATAGGTCCCTATAAAGAGAACAAACACGGTAGGAGGGGTGAGCAACCACGGCTCATTAGGGATCAAGTCTCCCCAACCCATCCCATGCACCTAACCACTACATGAGAATGTTGTAATGACCCGTATTTTAGGATGTGAGGAGTTAGTCTCAGTTTTGCCTTTTTGAGTGGAAATTGTTGGGTTTTAGGGAGTTTTATTTCCACACACTTTGGCTAAATCATCTTGTATGTTGATAAGCAAGGAAGAGGCAAAGTTTGAGCCCAATAGGGACTACCCGTGAGAATACACGTAAGAATGGCTTTCCACGTGTAGTGATATTTTTACATGGGAGCCTTCTTGATGTTGTTGCAAGGCTTATGGCAAAATTCTAGAGCATTTGGAGGTACCAGTGAGAAAGGCCTTCGACGTGCAACCTCCATTACCCTTGTTTTGTTGTTCGATACTCTTTTGCTAAAGGACCGTGGTGAAATTATGAGTGTTTTGTCTGTGTGGTTGCAAAAAGGTTGTAGTCTGTCATCAAACTATGTCGTTTTGATGTTGGGATTCATTTAATCAAAACAACGTCTTTTTTGGGTGTGGAGGTGTCTATATAAAGAGGTGAAGGCTCCTTGTTTTAGTTTAGGGTTCCCTTCTTCACCGCCGGCCGTCAGAGAGAGAGAGAGAGAGAGAGAGAGAGAGAGAGAGAGAGAGAGAGAGAGAGAGAGAGAAGGAAGAAGAGTTTTTGGTCGTGGTTGCTACGGTGGTGTTTCGGTGGGCGGATGGCGTTTGGCGTGGAGGCTAAGGCTTGATGGAATCCGTTGAGGTAGCGGTTCTGTCTCCTTGTACCTAATCCGGGTTAGACCCCATGGTGAATGAACTATTGGATATCGTTATTGTTGTTATATTATTTATATGTAAATTTATATAGGTGTAACCTCCTATATGAATGTTGGCCTTCAATGGTGTCTTGGTGTGATTCGACGTTGGTTGGGCGGTGCATGTTAAATGTTCGATAAAATGCCTGTGTGAATATGTTTGTGTGAATATGCCTAGTACGTGTTTGATAATATACCGGTATGGTTTGGATTTATGAGTTTGTAAAGGTGTGCATGCTAAGTGTTTGGTTTTATGCCTGAGTGGCTGGGTTTGTGCATTAGTGAATATGTACCTACTAAGTGTTTGGTTTTATGCCTGAGTGGCTATGTGTACTATGTTTTGTGAAACCCGGTGGTTGTGGGCCGGGGATTGTTTTATGAAACCTAGTGGTCGTGGAAGCCCGGACTGTTTTGTGAAACCCGGTGGGTGTGGAAGCCCGAGATCGCTCTTGGAACCCGGTGGCTATGGAAGCTCGGGACTGTTCTTGGAACCCGGTGGCTGTGTAGCCCGGGACTGCTCTTGGAACCCGGTGGTCGTGGAAGCCCGGGACTGTTCATGTGCTAGCTTGTGTGGTTGTGGAAATAATCGTATGCTTTGATATGGCTTGTTAATATATCTGATTGAAATAATTGTAACACGACACTGCACTTGTACACATGGCATGTAGATGCTAGGAGCATGGGATGGGTTCGGGAGACATGATCCCTACTGAGCTATGGTTGCTCACCCCTCCTACCGTGTTGTTTTCTTTACGGGGACCTCTGGGCGTTAGGTGGGAACACCAAGGTGGAAGACCTCTTGTGGCTTGCTTATTGTTATTTGAGTTTTGTTATTTTTGTGTGAGCTTTGTAACCTCATGGGGGAGATATTGTAATAAGGAGTTTAATGTAACAAAAGCATGTTTGGACTAGACACGATTGTAATGTTTGAACTTAATAAATATATGATTTTGTCTCTGAATATAAAATGTGAAGTGTATGTTGTACTCTAACCCCTTTATCCAAACTCGGGTAAAGGGAGGGTCACATCCCGGTCTCCTCGGGTTGGAAATCCGGGCGTGACAAACGTGTACTAGTGCAATGACGTGGCAGAACAAATAGCATGGAAACACACCACACGACGGGCGCAACCTCGTGCTAGCCACACGGCCTCCACACCCAAGCAAGTGATTTAACCGCCTCTTCACGCCAACGATTTAACCGCCTCTCAAGCAAATGAATTAACCGTCTCTCGGACAAATGATTTAACCGCCTCTTCGGGCAAACGTTTTCCACGGCCTCTCGGGTAACAACCATGCAATCAAGTACACAAATACACCTTGGTCAACTGGGCATAAACCAAACACTTAGCATGCACACATTTACACTCACAAATCCAGCCACGTAGACATATTATCAAACACATACTAGGCATATTCACACAAGCATTTTATCGAACATTTAACATGCACTAACCACCCAACGTCGAATCACACCAAGACGCCATTGAAGGCCAACATCCATATAGGAGATCACACTTATACGGATTTACATATATATATATATATATATGTATATATAAACATGCATCACATCCTACCAGGCCAGAGCACCGGGATAGGTCTAAGGGAAAACAAACCCCTACCTTGAAAACGTACTCCTACTCTTGCTTCTACGTTAAATGTTGACTCCCCTCTTCCATGCAAGTCACCCTAGCAGCAGCGATCGAACTCTCCCTCTTCCCTTCTCAATCCCTCTCTCTCACTCTCCTGGGACGCTCGCGGCGGCTAACAATGAAAACCCTAAACCCAAAACCAAGAGGCTCCTTCTCTTTATATAGACACATCAAAAATCAAAACGACATAGTTTTGATTAAATGAATCCCGACATCAAAATGACGTAGTTTTAATGAAGACTGCAACCTTTTTTGCAAACACAGAGACAAAACACTCATAATTTCACCATGGTCCTTTAGCAAAGAGTATCGAACAACAAAACAAGGGTAATGGAGGTTGCACGTGAGAACGGCCCTTCTCATGGGCACCTCCAAATGTTCTAAAATTTTGCCCAAGCCTTAGAACAACATCGAGAAGGCTCCTATGCAAAAATATCATTTGCACATGAAAAGCCATTGTCATGGGCATTCTCACGGCACTCCCTATTGGGCTCAAACTTTGCCTCTTGCTTGCTCATCAACTTACAAGATGATTTAGCCAAAGTGTGTGGAAATAAAACTCCTAAAACCCAATTTCCACCCAAAAGGCAAGCGTGACTAACTCCTCACATCCCAAAACACGGGTCATTACACATGTAGCATTGCTCGCCACATGTAGAAATGTTTTCCCGCATTTGTTTCCAACTTTGAAAAATCGTAACTATTTCCACAGAACTCCGATTGGGCTTACAAAACCAACCATTTGTAGCTATTTAAACCCTATATGCAATAAAAATATTTAAAAAGTAAGAAAACCATGCATGTGGTAACATGCCACGTTGATGTAATGACCCGTGTTTTGAATATGAGGAGTTAGTCATCATTATGCCTTTTTGAGTGACAATTATTAGGTTTTTGGGAGTTTTTCTTTCCACACACATTGGCTAGATCACTTTGTATATAGATGAGCAAGCATCAGGCAAAAAAAAATGAGCTCAAAAGGACATATTGGCGTAACGCGTGACAATGGACAAGTCACGTGTAGTGGTGTTTTTGCATGGGTGCCTTCGGACTAAGTTATAAAGCTTGTGGCAAAATCTTAGGCCATTTAGAGCTTGCACGTGACAATGACCTTTGTCACGTGCAACCATATTTTTGCACCACCACCTTGGTTTTGTTATTCTAATAATCTTTTCCCAAAGGGACATGTTCGAATTATGGGTATTTTGTCATGTGTGGATGCGAAGGTTGTAGCATGTTTTAATCAAAACTACGTCATTTTGATGATGGCGTTCACTTAATCAAAACTACGCCGTTTTGAGGTTGTGGTGTCTATATAAGGAGGTGGAGACCTTTGTGTTGGGGTTTTAGGATTCATCCGCCGTAGCCGTCGCGAGAGAGAGAGAGAGAGAGGAGGGAGATTGGGAGAGAGAGCTTCTTTGATCGTGGCTGCCGTGGTGGTTCCCATGGTTGGACGTTTGTATGGAAGCAAGAGCGTGGAGAATCCTTCGAGGTGGGGTTTTGTCTTTTGTAGTACCCATTCGGGGTTAGGCCTGTAATGGATGATTTGTAGAGTATTGTCATTGTTGTTATAATATATATATGTAAATCCATATAGGTGTGATCTCTTATATGGATGTAGGCCTTCAATGGCATATTTTGTTTGGTGTGAATTCTCTGGTTCGTTGCGTGGCAATGGGTCTTAGAGGCCGCCGGGATGTCGTAGTTCATTAGGCTTCATTCCGTCGTGGATCGCACGGAAACCTTGGGGTTTCGGGGGGGGGGGTTGAATATACTTGATGTAATGATTATTAATCCGGATGCATGCTATGTGTTTGACTACATGGCCGTGTGGCCGAGATGCATGCTATGTGATTGATTATGTGCATGTGTGGCCGAGATGTATGTTATTTGTTTGATTATATGCCTGTGTGGCTTAGATGCATGCTATGTGTTTGAATGTGAGCCTGTGTGGCTGATTATGAGTCTGAGTGGCTGATTACGGAGCTTGTGTGGTTGTGTATGTGGGAGCCCGTGGCTGTGCCTATGGTTAGACATGTTCCGTGACTTGTTTATGTTGATATACTCTTTATGGATGTTTATACCTACTTAAATACTTGTACCACAACACCGCACTTTGTACACGTTGACATTTAGATACTAAGAGCATGGGATGGGTTGGAAGACATGATCCCCAATGAGGCGTGGTTGCTCACCCCTCTACTGTGTTGTTTTCCTTTTCGGGGACCTACAGGCATTAGGTGGGGATACCGAAGTGGAAGGAAGTTGGTGCTTTGTTGCTTTGTTAAATGTAATTTGTCTTATGTTTTTTGTGGAACCTTTGTAACTCCAATGGGGAATGATTAGAAAGGGTTTGGACTACAATAAAGGCATGTTTGGTTTGTAATTGTTTATTATGTTTTAAGTTGAATAAAGATACATGGTTTGGTCTTTCTAAATATCTATAGTGGGACTTTGAGCCCTGTGTGGATTATTTTATCCCACCCCTTGCCTATTTGGTGTGGGGAAAGGAGTCAATGCAGGTTTCCTCGGGTTGGAAATTCGGGGTGTGACATTTAATGCTACTGTGCGTGCGCCACGTGCAGTACTACGTGCACCGCTACGTGTGCACCTTGCACGTCACCTTACCCTATGCCTAACTTTCTATGTGCACTCCATATGTACACCACATGTATAACTCATGCATGTCGATATGTGAACCCCAAACATGTCATTCCATGTAGTCACCGTTCAATTATTGACCTACTTGTATACGAGCTACATTGTTAGTTCACGTGTAAACCATGATCAACTTCCCAAACCTTAACTAAATCCTTAATCCTAAAGGTAGGGTTTTTAAGCCTCAAGACATTATCAATCAAGTTCTCATTCATAAGATAACGAGTTATTCAACTTTAACACAGCTTATTCCAATTAAGTTTATACTATAAGCCTTAACACAATTAAATGCACACCTTTTTGATTCTAAGTTTTATTCTTTAATCCAATCAACTAATTGTCATTGAATCCTAAAAGAGATAAAGAAAGATGGAATCACCTACAAATATTGGGAAGTCAAAATGTCGGAACTTGGAAATGCCCTAAAGCTTAACCTTTCTCCTTCTTTCTTTCCTTGCCTACCAACGGCTAGGCTCTCCAAGACAAAGAAACAACAACCAAAACCCTAAGATGACCTCCCCCTTTTTATAAAGCTTCTTCCCACATCTTAAAGACGTCTAGTTGCATTAAAACACCAATTTTAGCACAACAAGTAAGTTCCTCAAACCTAGTTTTTTTTCCATTAAAATTCCTATTTTTAAATCCTTAAAATACCGAAACACTCTTAATTAAGGTAAATCCCGAATTTCCATTTCATGACAACTTATTAAATTCCCAAGTTTTAAAATTGACTAATCTACCCCTCCCTTAAATTGCCACTAGATATTACCAAAGTACCCTTGCGCCATCCAGACACCAAATAAAGCTCTTTAATAGTCAAAATGATCATATTTCTCGCAACTACCAAAATGACGTCCTCAAACCAGATACAAGTTATCTCTTAGTATATTCTAGGTACGGGATCTTACAGGAATGACTAATCATGCTCCTTACCATATCTTTAAGTGTTCGGTTTTGCCTTTCAGCTACATTATTCATGCTAGGCGATTCTGGCATGGTGTAATGTGGGACGATTCCATATTCCTCTAGCAATTGTGCAAATTGTTCACTTGAACCATCATATCTACCATAGTATTCACCACCAAGATTAGACCAACACACATTATTCCTTTACTGAGTTGATTCTCAACTTCAACCTTAAAAGTTCTGAGCACATCCAAAGACTGAGATTTCTCATGAATAAGAAATAGGTACCCATAGCGTGAATAATCATCTATGAATGATATAAATTATTGTTGACCATTCCAAGAAGCCATAGCGAATGGACCACAACGTGTATCAATTTTAAGACATCTATAGTTCTGTTGGCACCTAATTTCTTTATTCTGGTCTGTTTTCCCTTGATACAATCAATACAAACATCAAAGTTTATAAAATCAAGAAAATCTAAAATCCAATCAAACACAAGCCCCCTCAACTCTATTTCTAGAGATGTGACCTAATCGTTTGTGCGATAATGTAGTAAAATTATTTGCACTTAATTTGCATTTTGTACCTTTTAATTTCACATGCAAGGTTTCATTATAAGAAGCAATTGTATCAAGCAAATATAAGTTGTCATATGCACATAGAGAACTAGTTCCCACAACATTTGAATTTATTGATAATATGAATTGATTGTTTCCAAATGAGTAATACTAACCTGATTTGTCAAATATAGAAACAGAAACCAAATTCCGCCTAAAAGATGGTACAACAAAAGTATCCAATAAATCCAAATAATAATCAGTTCCTAATAACAACTTAAAATACCTAATAGCCTTGACTTCCACCGAGTTTCTATTGCCCACAAAGATGTATCTTTTAGCATCACTTGGCTTTCGGTAGTTCAGAAAACCCTGCATAGAAATACTGATGTGAGTAGTAGTACCAGAATCTAACCACCACGTGCTTCTAGGTACTGAAACTAAATTTAACTCAAAACAGACCAAAGTGAGAAATATACCTTTTTTAATATGCCAAGCATAATATTTGGTACAATCATTCTTCATATGTCCAGGCTTATTACAAAAGAAATAACCCTTAGTGCTTTGTTGTTGTTTCTTTTGAGTTGGACCTTTAACAGGTTCCATGTTATTTCTCTTTATGCCCTTATCCTTATGGGTAATAGCCAAATGAACTCTTTTAGTTCTATTTTGCTTAAATCTCTCTTCTTCTTGCATATAGTAAGAAATAAGCTCATTAAGAGGCCATTTTTCCTTTCGAAAGTTGTAACTAACCTTAAATTAAGCAAATTGTGTAGGAAGAGAGATTACTACCAAATGCGCAAGTAAGTCATCACACAGCTTGAGCTTCAATGCCTTCAATTTAGAAGCAAGATGAGACATTTCCATAATATACTCTCTTATATTCTCTTTGTCTTTATACCTCATAGAAATCAAGCTTTGCAAAAGCGTGCTTATTTCTACCTTGTTATTTTTCGCAAAATGCTTCTCAATTTCGGCTAGGAACTCTTTAGCTGTAGCAATATCATAAAATACTTCAACCCTAAATGCCTCAGGAATGTCATGCTTAATGATCATGAGACTCATGCAATTTGAGTGATCCCACTTCTCGTAGTTCTTTATAGCATTAGAAAAACTTGCATCCGTAAGAGAAGCAGGTTGCTTACACCGATGTGCAAGGTTTAAATCCATGCAGCCAAGAATAATTTCAATGTTCTCCTTCCAATCCTTAAAGTTGGTCCCATTAAGCATGGGTATTGAGTTGACATTAGCAGATATAGTAGAAACCTTGGCTGAAAATAAAACAAAACAAACAAATATGCTCACATTAATAACCAAATATAATAATCAACAAATTCAAATAATGGTAAGTCTCATCTCAAGATACCTAGTGTCATCACTGGTTTTCGTCCGGGCCCGTTTGGGGTGGGCTCAAACTAAACCATTGGTGAGAAATTTAGAGTCGCCACCAACTGTTTTCGGGGTACTGTTGGATACCCTCTACTTTGAGTAGTTTAAAGGTGTGGTCTGCGTTTATCAGAAAAGGGTTCGGGAGTTGGTTATGTGTAGGGAAGGATTAGCACCCCTACAGCGCCCTTTCAGTATCTATTTTCGGAGGAGGAGGTTTTCTATTTATTTGCACTACCGTGATTCGGTTGAGGCACTATTGTTTTCCTAGAAAGTCTATGTTTTTTTATTTAACTAAGTTAATTGTCAAAATTATGGTTAAAATTCATTTACCCTAAATCTCTAAAGGGAATCCTAACAAATATTGTTTTTTGCTTTTTTATTTGAGCTGGAAAATGAAATCCTACGATTTTGTTTTTTGATTTTTTTGTTTTTTGTTTTTTTTGGGTTTTTTTTTGTTTTTTTGTTTTTTTGTTTTTTTTTTGTTTTTTTTTGTTTGGAAGACATTTTGAAAACCATTTTATTAAAACATTTTCAAAACATTTTATTGAAAACATTTTGAAAACATTTTATTGCAAAACGTTTTTTGTTTTGTTTTTTTTGTTTTGTTTTGTTTTTTTTGTTTGTTTGTTTTTTTAAGGAGACATTTTTTGAAAACATTTTGAAAACTTTTTTATTGAAAACGTTTTTAGAAAATATTTTGTGGAAAACGTTTTGTTTTTTGTTGTTTTTTTTTTTTTTTAAGAATTGACCATATCAAAATACATGCATATCAAAATAAAACGTTAATTGTGTGATTGTGACATAAAAAAAACAAAACCAACCTCTCTCTTTTTTTTTTCTTTTTTCTCCTTTTCGTTTTCATTCCTCTCTTTGCTCTCTCTTTTTTCTTACTATTCTTTACATATTACAACATACAAGATATACAGAAAAAAAAGAAATAGAAGGAAAATACAACAGATGTCAACAACATAAAAAGGAAAATACAACGAAAATACAACACATAACAACAACTGAAAAAAGAAAAAAATATACAGGAAAAGACTAAGAATTACATCAAATATAAAGATAAATAAGCTAAGAAATAATAAATGACAGAAATCAGCTAGGAATATAGAACCAACTTTAGAGCTTCGAACACCGGACTGCTGTGTGAATCCCATCCACACCGATAGTCGCCTGCTCCAATTACCAAATCACCGAATTCCATAGTTCAAATGACAGAAATCAGCTAGGATTTGGAGACTGCAACAATGTACAGAATTGAGAGAGAAGAACGTGGGAGAAGGTAGATATTTTTAAATTGAAATGGGAAGGAATTTGGGATTTGGGTAAGAGAACCCGTACAAGAGAGGAGTGAGAAAAGGAGTTCTTTTGTTTGTTGTTTTTTTGTTTTGTTGGAAAGGGAATTCACAGGAAAAGAGAGAGAATATGGAAAGGAAAGAGCTAGGCGAAGCAAAGGGACAAAAGCTTGGGTGACGATTCTGGGGAAAGGGAAGAGCTTGGGCGTTAAGACTCTGGGCGTATGATCCTAAGGGAAAAGGCTTGCGCATATGTGAGAGAGAGATGGCAACAATTGTGTTTTTTTGTTTTTGTCAGAGTTCTCTTTTTCTGGGCGTAATCTGGGCATTCTCCTTTATAATGGCGTCGACAGAAGGTTGGATTTAAAGGAGTTGGTTGCATCTCATTAATTGCTGCATTTAATGCGTTGTCGGGTGTATTATTAATCCCAGTATTATTAATTTCCAGATTCTATGCTTTGTCTGGTGGTTGGATGACTTGTGTGTAAAATGGGGCAGCTCGTGATTGCTTTTTCATTCTTTCGTGAGCACATGCATCTAACAGGCGTTGAAAAGCATCTCTGACAATTGCCAGCAAATAAAAACGCATCCCATGAGCAAACAGCAAAGGATAGAGGTCAAAAGGTCGGAGTGTCGGCAGGGTCGAAGGTCAACGGTCAACGGGTCGTAGGTCAATGGTCAACGGGTCGTAAGTCAACGGTCGATGGGTTGTAGGCCAAACCTCGAAGGTCAAGGGTCGAAGATCAAAGGGGCCAAGGGTCGAAGATCAAAGGGGCCAAGGGTCGAAGGTCCACGGGTCGAAGTGTCGGAAGGTCGGAGTGTCGGCAGGGTCGAAGGGTCACTCCTTGAAGACCCGAAGCTTAGTGTGTCGGAGGCTTACAGGCTTTGAGGCTTCGAGTCTTCGAGGCATCGAGTCTTCGAGGCTTCGTGGCTTCGAGTTTTCGAGGCTTTGAGGCTTCGAGGTTTCGAGGCTACGAGGCTACGAGTCAAGTGTTTTTTTTTACCCCCACCCAAAATGCGAAAATGGATGACCTTTTGGGGATTGTTTAAGCAGACCCGTATTTGCTTAAATAGATATTTTGGAGAATTTCACATAGTCACTTTTCTAGGCAGTTTGACCTGGGGCATTGACCGTCTTTTGGTAGGTTTGACTTTTTCCAACGAAAGTTATTTTGGCCATAACTTCTTTGTTTTTCATCGGAATTGAGCTCAATCAAGTGCGTTATTCTCCAAATTTCCTCCTCTATCCCCTGGTATTCGTCTTTGGGTACTTCAGGGACTTGTAGCAATGGTTATCTATTTTGGGCTTTCCCGTTCGTGCAAGTGTGTCCATTTATGGACCTATTTAACAAGGTATATGGCATGGGCAGAATGGTATATAGAAAAACATGGGGTTAGTATGTCCAACCCGGACAAAAATGGGGTCCAACAGTTGCCCCTCTTTGTGCATTGTTTGTATACAAATAGTGTACAAAGATAGAAAGCAGTCATTTTGGACGGGTTGGAGCACTTACCTGACTTACCTAGCACAGAAGAAGAGTAGAATGCGACGGTTGGGTCTGGACAATTGGAATCAAGCATCGATGGCCTAACAGGAATGGAGAGGGAAAGGGCAACCAAGGCTTATCAAGAATTGAAAACGCACCTAGAGCCTAGCAGGAATTGAAGAGGCATCC
Organism: Taxillus chinensis; assembly: GCA_023512835.1. NCBI lineage: Eukaryota > Viridiplantae > Streptophyta > Magnoliopsida > Santalales > Loranthaceae > Taxillus > Taxillus chinensis. The sequence continues at coordinate 10,696,931 of CM042087.1, forward strand.
AAGGCCTAACAGGAATTGAAGAGGCATCCAAGGCCTAACAGAAATTGAAAAGGCATCCAGGGCCTGACAGAAATTGAAAAGGCATCCAAGGCCTGACAGAAATTGAAAAGGCATCCAAGGCCTGACAGGAATTAAAAAGGCATCTAGGGCCTAATAGGAATTGAAAAGGCATCCAAGGCCTAATAGAAAGGGAAAAGGCATCGAAGGCCTAATAGAAAAGGAAAAGGCATCCAAGGCCTGACAGAAATTAAAAAGGCATCCAAGGCCTGACATGAATTGAAAAGGCATCCAAGGCCTAATAAGAGTTGAAAAGGCATCCAAGGTCTAACAGGAATTGAAAAGGCAACCAAGGCCTGACAGAAGTTGAAAAGGCATCCAAGGCCTAACAAAAAGGAAATAGGCATCCAAGGCCTAATAGGATTCAAGGATTGAAAAGGCATTGAAGGCCTAGACATGGGTACGTTATTATTAAAGGAGGTATATGGGCTCCCTCTACGAGTTCACTCAATGAAATCGCTCTACGAGGTTACTCGAAAAGAGAGGAAGTTTGTTCGAGTGTCAAAATGGTGCTTTTAAAGCTTGGGGAAATTGCAAAGAAAGGAAGCTAGTAGGGCTTACTAAGCTATAGAAGAGCTCCTGTGATCTTCAGTGGCGATGACGTTCCTGAAATTGCAGCAGATTAAATGTATGCAAATGATGCATGGAATGTAATGTAGTGTATGCGAGGACGCATAGTGAAATGTATTGTGAATGACCCAATATGGGCTGGGGTTCATCTCCATGCTGCTGGAGATTTTGGCTGACATCCGACGTGTTGGGGAACTCTTTTCTCTATGGCTGGGGACTTCGTTCCATCTTTGATGGGGACCTCCCTTTTTGTGGATGAAGGGTCTGTTTGATTTAGTTTCGCCATGTTAAGGAGCTTGACTTGACAGCTTCGCTGGGGATATTGATATTCTTTGGAGATATTGGTACTCTGAACTGGGGACTTAACTTGTTTGGGGATTTTGCGCTTGACCCTATCCATAAGGCAATGCCAAAGGAGCTGTCCTCTGCAAACACCATCCATTCTGGGTTAGGGAGCTCATCACCATCCATTCTGGCAAGGATTAAGGCGCCTCCTGAGAATGCTTTCTTCACAACATATGGGCCTTCATAATTGGGTGTCCACTTGCCTCTATGGTCATGTTGAATTGGTAAAATCTTCTTGAGGACGAGGTCACCCGCTTGAAAGCTTCTGGGCTTCACCTTTTTATTGTAGTTGTTCATCATTCTCTGTTGATATAGCTGTCCTCTGCAAACAGCTGCCAAGCGTTTGCCTTCGATTAAGTTCAACTGTTCATAATGACTTTGGGCCCATTCTGCTTCAAGCTGAGTATCCTTGAGTACTTGGAGGGAAGGTATGCCCACTTCGACAGGTAAGACTGCCTCCATACCATAAACCAAAGAAAACGGAGTTGCCCCAGATGATGTTCGTACCGAGGTGCGATAAGCATGCAAAGCATATGGTAGCTTCTCATGTCAATCCTTGTATGTCTCTGTTATCTTTCTGATAATGTTCTTGATGTTTTTATTGGCTTCTTTAACTGCTCCATTCATCTTTGGGCGATAGGGAGTCGAGTTGCGGTGTTGAATTTTGTACGTTTCGCACAATTTACCCATCATCGGACTATTCAGATTGATGGCATTGTCTGTTATGATCTGCTCAGGGAGTCCATAGCGGCATATGATATTATTCCGCATAAATCTAAGTACCACAGCTTGTGTGACATTGGCATATGACGCTGTTTCTACCCACTTGGTAAAGTAATCGATGGCCACCAAAATGAAACGATGACCATTGGATGCTTTCGAAGATATCGGTTCGATCACATCGATGCCCCAAAGTGAAAACATCACATGCAGTCTGGATGGCGGTACTTGGATTTTATCGCCATAAATTTGACACTTGAGGCATTTGTGCACATATTGCGCACATATTCAATGCAATCCTTTTCCATGGTGGCCCAATAATAGCCCATTCGCATGATTTGACTTGTTAATGCATGTCCATTTGCTTGTGAACCGCATTCTCCTTCGTGCACTTCTTTCATTATCTGTTTCTACTCTTCTTTTGCCACACACTGCAGTAACACCATGTCATGATTTTGCTTATATAGAATGGGACCATCAAGGTAATAATTGGATGCCGACCTTCGAATATTTCTTTTATCAGACTCAGAGGCCTCTACTGGGTATTCTTGCTTGAGCAAATACTATTTGACGTCATCAAACCAAGACTTTTCTTCAGTATTTCCTTCAATGACCATGCAATGTGTAGGAGTATCTTATATACGGATATTGAAAGATTGGACTTCCAACGTTGTGTTTAGCCGAAGGAGGGAGGCTAGAGTGACCAGCGCATCACAAATCTGATTGTATTCCCTGGGCATATGCTCGAATGTGATGTCTTCGAATTGCTTGGCTAACTCTGTAACATACTATCGATAGGGGATTAATTTGTGGTTTCGGGTCTCCCATTCACCCCTTGAAAAATGATGAGTGCCGAATCGCCAATGTCATGCCCCGGATTTCTGACTCGGGGAAACCGGTACGTGACTCCCCATTCACCCACACGGAGGGCAACGGGGTTGGATTACTGGATGCCACACAAGCAAGACTAACAATTACAATAAATCAAACAAGCCCCATCTTTATTTAATTTCAAACATCAAAGGTTCACAAACCAACCATGTTCTTTACTACAATTCAATCCCTTAGTACATTTCCCCCCCTAGGGTTACATAAATTATAAAAGTACATTACTGAAGTGAACAATAAAATGAAGATGGTCTTCCACCTTGGTGTATCCACCTAACGCCTGTAAGTCCCTGGAAAACAAGCAAACACAGTAGGAGGGGTGAGCAACCACAGCTCAGTAGGGATCAAGTCTCCCCAACCCTTCCCATACTCCTAGCGGCTACATGCATGTGCATAGGTGTAGTGACGTGGCAGTATTAAGAAAATAAAGCATTCCACACTAACGGGCGTAACCTCAGCCCCAGCCACACTGGCTAACAAACCACATCTCAAGCAAGTAATTTAACCGCCTCTTCAGGCCACTGATTTAACCGCCTCTCAGGCAAAGTAATTTAACCGCCTTTTCAGGCCACTGGTTTAACCGCCTCTCAGGCAAAGTAATTTAACCACCTCTTCAGGCCAGATACCACAGTCATGCACACAACATACACTACGGTCACTCAAGCATAAAACCAAACACTTGGTGTACACCCGTTCACAAGTGCACAAACCCAGCCATTCAGGCAATAGAAGAAACACCCAGCATGCATACATACACCAAATCACAAGTCCAGCCACAAAGGCATATTATCAAACATGTACTAGGCATATACACACAGCAACATTCACTCAGGCATTTCATCGAACATGTAACATGCACTGACCACCCAACAACAGAATCACACCAAAATGCCATTGAAGGCCAACATCCATATAGGAGATCACACCTATATGGATTTATATTTATATATAATAGCAGGTATAAACCGAATTCTACCTAAGAACCCTAGGACGGAGAGGGATTAGCAAGAACAGAACCCCTACCTCAAGTAAAACGCAACAACACAGCAATATTCTGTTCCCACGCCGAACGCCGTCCACCCACGAGACACCGACCACCCACGCAAGACGCCCGACAGCAACCAGGAGCTCTCCTTCCCTCTCTCTCTCTCTCTCTCTGCGACGGCTGGTGGAGCAACAAACCCTAAACCTAAAATAGAGGGGCTTCTCCTCCTTATATAGACAACACAACATCAAAACGACGTAGTTTTGATTAAGTGAATCACAGCATCAAAACGACGTAGTTTTGATGGAACAAGCTATGACCTTGCCACATCCATACACACCAAAATACTCACTATTTGAACTTGGTCCTTTAGGAAGAAATAATCAGCAAAACAAAAGGAAGACAACCATGCAAAAACATGCCTGGACGCGAAAAGCCCATCTCACGTGCATTCTCGCGTGCAGCTCCAAATGGCCTAGAATTTTTCCACAAGCCTTAGAACAACATCAGGAAGGCTCCCATGCAAAAATATCACTGCACGTGAAAGGCCATTCTCACGTGCATTCTCACGTGCACTCCTTATTGGGCTCAAACTTTGCCTCTTGCTTGCTCATCGACATACAAGATGATTTAGCCAAAGTGTGTGGAAAGAAAAATCCCTTAAAACCCAACAATTTCCACTCAAAAGGCCACCCGCAAACACGGGTCACTACAACGAAACACTCGTAATTTTTTGATTCCTCTGCTAATTGCTTCTTGAAGTCCCATCACACAGGCCTAATATTCTGCTACGTTGTTGGTGCAAGGGAAGGTTAACTTTGCTGCCATTGGGAAATGTTCACCCTTTGGAGATATCAAGATGGCCCCAACGCCGTGCCCCAAGAGACTAGAGGCTCCATCAAACCACAGTCCACATGTCTGATACCTCGACTATAAGGATGTTAATGTGCTCATCTGTAAATCCAATAGTCATAGGCTCGTAATCTTCTAGTGCTCTGTCTGCCAAGTAGTCAGCTATTGCACTCCCTTTGATGGCTTTTTGAGGCACATAGATGATATCATATTCCGATAGGACCAATTGCCATTTGGCGATTCTTCCAGAGATGGATGGCTTTTCCAAAAGATATTTGAGTGGATCATGCCTTGAAATCAGCCATGTGGTATGATAAAGAGTGTACTGCCTTAATCATCTTGTTATCCACACAAGGGCACAACATGTCTTTTCCAACGGTGTATAGTTCTCTTCATTGATGGTGAACTTCTTGCTGAGATAATAAATGGCTTGCTCCTTCTTGCCTGTAGAATCATGTTGCCCCAAGACACAACCTATTGAGGAATCCTGAACAGTCAAGTATAAGATCAAGGGTCTGTCTGGTACTAGGGGGACCAAAACAGGTGGATTGAACAGATATTGCGTGATCCTGTCAAAAGCTTCTTGACATTTGTCATTCCAAACTTCGGGGTTATCCTTCCGTAATGTCTTGAAAATGGGTTCGCATATGGCCATTAATTGTGAAATGAATCAGGCAATGTAATTCAACCGTCCGAGGAATCCTCTGACCTCCTTGATAGTTTGTGGTGGGGTGTCACACCCCAATTTCCTTTCACTCGGAAATGGGTAGTGACTGCCCATGCCCGCACCCGAAGGGTCAAGGGGTTGGTGCAAGCACCTAAAAAGGACTTATAACATGGGTGTTGTCGCAAAACTTGTACAACCAGGCTAACATGCCATAGGGCATGCTCGTGCTCCCAAACCATGCACACAACCACAAATCAAACAATAACCATATCTCAATTTATTACATTTCAAAGGGGCTCAAAGTTTATTACAACTCAATAGGGGAAAAACTCCCATCAAACCACAATGTGCTCTTTACAAATAATCCAAACCATAAAATAGAAATCCACAAAAAAACAATGAAACTAACATAAAGTCTTCAGCCTCAGTGGCCTACCACCACAGCTCTTTCACCTACCGCCTGCTAGACTGTCACACCCCGGATTTCCAACCCGAGGAAACCGGTACGTGACTCCCCTTGTACCCACACGGAGGGCAAAGGGAGTTAGGATACAAACCCTGAATATAACATTTTAAAACATCCACAACACATTCAAGAAAGAAATGTTCATTAATCCATAATCCAAATCAGTCTTTATTACAACAAAATCCTCTTTTCCATCCATCCCCACTAGGGTTACAACAATTCCCACAAAATAACATAAATAAAAGACAGTAAAGTAACTAAGGTCTTCCACCTTGGGGTCCCACCTAACGCCTGTAGGTTCCTGCAAGAAAACACACCACAGTAGGAGGGGTGAGCAACCACAGCTCAGTAGGGATCATGTCTCCCCAACCCATCCCATGCTCCTAGCATCTACATGACATGTGTACGAGTGCGGTGTCGTGATACATTCCAACAGATATAATAACAAACCACTAGCAAATACAATCATTTCTACATTCACACAGGCTAACACTTTAACCACAAGTGATTTAACCGCCTCTTCAGGCCAATGATTCAAGTGATTTAACCGCCTCTTCAGGCCAATGATTCAAGTGATTTAACCGCCTCTTCGGGCCAATGATTTAACCGCCTCTCAGGTAAATAGTTTAACCGCCTCTCAGGCATAGTTTCCACAGCCTCACAGGCTAACACAAAACAGTCCCGAGCTTCCACAGCCACCGGGTGTACAAGCAAACACGCAGCACATAAGGTTATACAGGCATAACATCAAACACTTAATTTGCTTAGTCACACGGGAATAACGTCGAACACTTAGCATGCATATATTCACAGGCTCACAAACCCAGCCACACAGATATTATTTCAAACACATAATATGCATAGCCTCACAGGCATTATTTCAAACACGTTCTGAGCATACACACAGGCATATTCACACAGGCATTTTATCGAACACTTAACATGCACCAACCACCCAACCTCAGAAATCACACCAAAACGCCACTGAAGGCCAACATTCATATAGGAGGTCACACCTATATGAATTTACATATAAATAATATAACAATAACAATAGAAACTCGAGAAACCCTCTACACAGGGCCTAACCCCGGAACAGACCAGGTGAGACAGAACCCCTACCTTAAAGAAGATCCTCCTTGCTCCCGCGTTAGATGCCGTCCTCCCCACGCAAGACGCTCCGGCAGCAACCAGCAGTTCTCCTCCTTTCCCTCTCTCTAGCTCTCTCTCTCTCCACGACGGCTGCAATGGCTGAAAAACCCCTAACCCTAGAACAAGGAGTCTCCTCATCCTTATATAGACCTCCCACTATCAAAACGACGTAGTTTTGATTAAGTGAAACCCAGGATCAAAACGACGTAGTTTTGATTACACAAGCTACCACCTTCTCGCTTCCATACACGCCAAAATATCACAATTCTAACATGGTCCTTTGGGGAAAAATCATTAGAATGACAAAACCAAGGTAACCATGCAAAAACATGTTTGCACGCCAATTTGAACGCCAATTCCCCAATTGGCGTACAGCTCCAAATGCACTCAAACTTCACCCCAAGCCTCCTAGCATCTTGTAGAGGTCTGAGAAGCAAAAATATGCTTGCACGTGAAATGAGTGAATTCACGTGCAGCTCCAAATGCTCTGAAGTTTCTGTGGTAGATAGAGGACCTCATTCTAAGCAACTTTTGTTCTTGCATGCCAATTGTTTGAGGCCATCTACTATATCAAAAGTGAGCTCCAAAATCTGCCCAAATAGCTTAAAACCGCAGGTATATGCATAGCATCTCCCTAGGGCATAAATGTACGTTATCACTTGTCACATGCACCTCCCAAAAGTCCCCTCTTGGGCTCATCTCTTGCCTCAAACTTGTGCACCAACATCCAAGGTGTTTGTGGTTAACTTCTTACACACGGGTTACACACGAGTTACACACGGGTTACACACGGGTCATTACATCCTCTCCCCCTTAAGACTTTTCATCCTCGAAAAGAAATGACATACGAGGAAGACAAACACAAGCTACCCATTTGCCACACGGCGAGCCACAACACCCAAATGGGTCATACACCGCGCACCGCACATAACAGCACATAACAAGGTACCACCATAATCCATAACCACATGCATCACAATAATGCATATAACACATATCCGCATGTCACAAATACACATCTCGAAACACATCACAATTATGAACACATGTCTAAAAGACAATACAAATACACTAACCAACAGCCACCCCTCCACCCTTAAGATTGTTCGTCCTCGAACAACTCTGGGTGTTGCTCACGCATCATGGATTTGCGTTTCCATATTTCCTCCATAGGACATGTCGTCCGCGAAAAGACAATACACTTTCCATAATGCACATGCTGATGCACATCGTCCACAACCATTCACATACCCGCGAATGAAGATATCACACAATAACACACATGAAGGCACGTACCCACAGACCCAATACAACACAGCATGATAGGGAAACACATATTCTAATCTCACAAACAACCCTTGTTCTCCTCACTTGACACATGTCACAAGTATTCACATGTCACGACAGTATCAGACATATACACCCATCACCAACACGTTTAACAAATCACATAGGTCACAGAGCAACTCACATCATAAACACCACCACAAGGAACAACTCACAAACAAAACCGTACTACACGTTTAACGTTCCACTGCCCAGTCACCAACATCATACAAACTCATCCGTAGGGAGTGTCCTCACAACCTTCCCACCTTTGGACTTTTCGTCCCCGAAAAGAGAAATCAAGTAGTAACATCACGAGAAGATCAAAGCAACACATAACACCCATGAGCACAACAAGAACTAGGGCTTGGCCAATTAGCGTGCTGGCAACAACTCATGTGAGCAAGTCTGACAACAGTGAGGTCGAGAAACCTCCCACAGAGTCGCTAAGACCCCAACAATCGAACAAGGCCAACACCATAAGCCTATGCATGAAGTATCCATTCGCTAGAATTCATATGATTGAACGAGAAGTCACTACATCGACATAGCAGGGTACTCGGCATTAGACGCCTACTCGTGTCACAATAGGACCAACACTCCACAATGTAAAATACCTAACAATGACACCACTGAGTTTTGATGTCAACGGACACCAACAATTTACAACGCAGCCACACTCCATATGTAGACCTTACCCTGACAGCAAACACAAAGAGGTCACAAGGAAACACGAACAAACAAGAGAAAAGCATTATGCAAACCACAATCACAGTCCCCCACAGGGATATCACCACAACAGCACTTGCATCACAGCTGAAAACCACCTCACTCAAGCAAGGAACATTGAAACCCAACCAACGCCATTGGTGACGCAGAACGAAGTACAAGCCCGGACACAACAACACGAGAATGGAGTGTGCCCTCAACCACTCGGTCGCAGTCAACCTGGCGCCCAACGGAGTCCAAGGATGCACTAAAACAGTAAATGCAGCACCACACACACAACCATGGGAAGACCAGAACCCACTATCGGGCTATCACTAGTCACCGACTTTGAGAATCGACCTCCTTGATCACGGTCAAATAGGGATCCACCAAGGTCCCACACAGCCTTCATAACTGAGGCTTAGCGTACAGCCCAAGAGATAATGCCTTACCAAGTCAGCAGACAGGCCACGCGATAGGAATCCCTTGACGCCGAGTAGCTATGAACAACATAGTTCTCCCCACATTGAAAACTCTCCTATCTGCAACTTGACCACAATGGAATCCTCTGTGTCACCACTCACAGGTCACAAGAAAATCCCTTGCCTCCAAGACACACCCCACCTCATGGCCCACCAACTCCGCTATATCAACTATTACGTTTTATCTCAACACACTAGCAAAACACTCAAATGGACCAAGAAATACGCAGGCTCTAGTCGCAGCTTAATAGGGTCATTGCAATTCCTTCAGGTAGGCACAGGAAACAAGACATGCAAACTCCTAATTCGGGACATTCACGCAGCTCCCAAACACACCAACACTTTGATGGTGTGGACCACCACACTTACCGCATAAAAACGCACACGAAAGACTTTCAAGAAGAATATATGTAGCATGAAGACCCCATAATAGCCGCAGGACACAAATCTCCCCCAAAGGAGTAGCACTAATACCCCTTACAAGCAAAACTCACATCTGACTCCATTCGTGAATCACAACTCATCAATACTTTCACACTTTAACTTAGCATGCCATCACACGTGACAAGGAATAACATCAACATTACACATAACACCCCTCTTCATCCCACACCACACATAATATGCGCATGCATCACCTCCTACTCCTCTGCATATGAATGCCATGAGACCCACCCATAAGAACTTTGCTACTCTTTTAGCACATATGTAACACACACAACAAAACAAAGCAACCACAACACACGAAATAAACTACTGTGTGGAACACATGTAAGAGAGGACATACTAGCCCCCACCTCTTCGCCTCTTTTAAGCCTATTACCCACAGGACATGGATTAGCGGAATGGTCCTACCACCAGGAGTACATCCTCAACCCCTCGGAAGATGTCTTCAAATTATGAGGAAAACCCAAACAAGGCCTGCCGAAATCTCACTTGCTTACCTCTTTTTACCAAATTGATGCACCGGGCATAACCCTCAAAACCCACTCATAGCCGCTAGTTCAATTCTAGAACACCGCACATTTCATACATGCACAAACTGGTTTCACAACATATCTGTTTTACATTACTCGGTGTTTTCGACACACCATAAGCACGACACATGGCTACTGCTTGGCCATCTGAGAACCCATAACACCTATATATTCCCTAACAAGAACTAGCAACGACCACCCTAGCCAACAAGTCAATACCTCATGGACCCAAGGAGCGGCTATACTAGCTGTGTTTTCCTCCTTCAACCACAACACTTGGAAAGGTAACCATATCCCTTTCATGTAGTATTCCAACACATAACTCTATCCGCATAAAAACACATTTCTATTACTCAAGGTTGCCTAGGAGGGGTCACACAACAACCCACAAGCCATCACCTCACACCTCAAGCTCTACTAGCTAGCCAGTCTAAATTTCCTCCCACTAGCAAAAAGGTTGCCTACAAGATTTGGTTACTTTGATTATCCACATGTGCCAAAATTGAATATCACTCACTTATAAAATCAACACCCATATTTTTATTTGTTACTCATTATTCTTCCAGCGTTATAAATATATATCTCCTAATAGGTCACCACCCACATCCATTCGAAATGCTAACTCAAACGGGACACGATAGGGTCCACCCAACCTCACATAAACCAGTACGAGACTCAACCGACAACCCACCAAAGGGGCACGATACCACCAGTGAATTTCTATCTTGCTCTTCCACTGGCCTCACTAGGTAGTCCTCCTGCCTCCAAATCGGGACTCGGCGTTGAGCTTTACCCCTAGCTCGCTGAGCCAGTCCCCTAGCATCACTCCCGGTCCTACTAAAACAGACTGTACGAAGACGTCCTGCTTTTTCCACAGAGGTAACACCGGTACTGCTTCTTGGCACACTCTCTGTTCCAGCTCTC
>CM042087.1:10708549-10785352 GCA_023512835.1 Taxillus chinensis
GGCGTACCTCGCTCCCGATTAGTTGTCGAATCACCTCCCTCACCTCCTGGAATAATCGAGCTCAAGACGCCAATGACAGACAAAATTTTTAGCCTCTCTAAAAGAGCTAGCTAATGTCGTTAAATCTCTCTTCAAGATAATAAATTCCCTAAGTTTGCACTAAAAGAATAGCAAGCAAGCAAGGGGTCGAACCCACAGGGATTAGCCTAGTTCTCTAGTTCTCAAATCACAACACCCAATTACTATTGTTCTATAAAATGTCTTGGCAAAAAGTTTTCTTTTTTAAACTAAAGATCTAATTTTTATTTCGTTTTCTGAATAAACAAAGAAAGCAAACTGATTTTGGAATTAAGATTCAAGGATTAAAAGCATCTAGGATCACAATTTCACCACCCTATGTTATCTCTCCTGGTTCATGGTATTAAGGTTGTCGATTGAAAACATGCTAAACATAAGCCAAGGACAACAAATGGTCATTGAGGTCCTTTTAAGAGTTGTATGCCAGAATGGTCATCTAAACACACAAACATGCAAAGCCAATAAATCATACTTGCAAAAGGATAATGATCACACCAATCACAAATAAGTTATGAATCTCAATCCGCCCCAGACTAGGGCTAAGAATACCAAGGTGTACATCCAAAGATAGAATTAAGAACAGATTCATAAAACATGCAAACTCAATCATCCAAACCCAATATTCATAAACACAGCAAAGCAACAAGGGGGCTACATTGCTCCCCTAGATTATAAGAACTACTCACGCATGATTACAAGCAAACACAAAGCGAGAAAAGCTCAACATCTTCTTCTAATCCACGCGCGCAACAAAGCTTCAAATCCAAGCTCCAAAATCCGCGACACTGCTGCGGCGGCTACGACGGCTACTCTCCTAGGTCAAGGAGCAACCTCCAAGTCGAGGAGCCTCTCTCTCTCTCTAAAAACGTGTAGGGGGTCTAGGGATTACATAGCGAGGCGTGGAGGCTTGTATTTATAGAGTTTGGATGGGCTTTGAGGTGTGTACCCTAGCCCATTTATCAAAACGGCGTAGTTTTGATAAGTGACACTCGAAACTTTAAAAACTCTATCTTCCATCCACAATTTGGACTTGGGCCTTCGAAACAAATGATCAGCATCAAAAAACGATAGGATCGCTCCAAAAATATCTCTGCACGTCAATTTGCACGTGATATGGTGAATTCACGTGCACCTCCAAATCGACTCAAACTTCTCCCCAAGCTTCCTTGCATCCTGTAGAGGCCTGAGAGGCAAAAATAGGCTTGCACGTGAAATGGGTGAATTCACGTGCAGCTCCAAATGCTCTGAAATTTCTGTGGTAGGTAGATGACATCATTCTAAGAAACTATTGTTCTTCCACGCCAATTGTTTGAGGCCATCTACTATGTCAAAAGTGAGCTCCAAAATCTGCCAAAACAACTTAAAAACGCATGTATTTGCAAATAGCATCTTCCTAGGGGTTAGAGCGAATATATATGATATATGAAGCAATAAGACTCTAATCATGCTCTTAAACATCCTAAATAAACACTAGAATAACGGCATAAAATGCACGTTATCAAATACACCACACTTGAACCATTGCTTGTCCTCAAGCAAAAGCATACAAGCATGCAAAAATAAAATAAACACGCATCAAACGGAAGAAAAATAAAATAACAATCAAGGAGAATCATGGTTTCCTAAGCATGCAACTCTATCATGATGAAATGGGAATTTAAGCATCGAATTGAGTCGTAACTTAGTTCATTCATGTCCATATCCCTAGTCCAACAACCATGCATTATCACCACTTAAATTTCAGATATAAGCAAGCAATCCATGATAAAATAGCACCTAGTTTCCCTTTAAGTTCTTACCAAGGATAAGCAGCCTCACTCAAATATAATAATTCTCAAGCCCAATACCTATCAATGAACAATGGATGGAAAACTCTATCTCTACACTCGCCATCGCCTATTTATTAAGTACTTGCCAAGCAATCATGAGAGTTCCCTATTGTGCTCATCAAAGAAAACATACCCTCTATTCTACTTTATTTGAACTCACACTCTAGTCTACTAACTCAATAAAACAAAATCATGAGCTAAAGAATTGAGCTCAACATTCTTAAAACAAAACACAATTCAGCCAATGTGGCTTCACAAATAAATAATCACACATAAACAAAGGCCATTGTCACGGGCACCTCCAAATTCCCTTGGATTTTTTCCCAAGCCCTAGAACAACGTCAGGAAGGCTCTCATGAAAAAAAAAACTCGCCCGTGACAATCATTGTCGCGGGCACCTCCTTTTGGGCTCAAATTTTGCCTCAAGCTTCCTCATCATCATAAAAGGTGTTATAGCCAATGTGTGTCGAAATAAAACTCCTCAAAACCCAACAATTTGCTACCCCAAAAGGCAAAAGCTGCGATTTACTCCTCACGTCCCGAAACACGGGTCCTTACAAGGGGCATCTCCTAGATAGCTCGAACCTTGTCCGGATCAATTTCCACTCCTTTTTGGCTCACGGTGAAACTTAATAGTTTTCCCGACATGGCTCCAAAAGTGCATTTTTCAAGGTTCAATTTGAGTTGATATTTCCGTAGTCTATTAAAAAGCTTACGGAGTACTTCGATGTGATTTTCAATGCTCCGCGATTGAGCTATCATATCATCCACAGAGACCTCGACTTCTTTATGCATCATGTCGTGGAATAGGGTCACCATGGCTTGTCGATAGGTTGCCCCCGCATTCTTCGGACCAAATGGCATCACATTATAACGAACATGCCCTAAAATGTCCTAAAATGTCGTGAAAGTGGTCCTCTCCTTGTGTTCGGGGGCCATACGAATCTGGTTGTAGCCCGAGAAGCCATCCATAAAAGAGAATAGAGCTGCTTTACTATATTATCCACTAGGGTATCAATATGAGGAAGCGGGAAGTTGTCTTCCGATGGCCCAGTTTGGATCTATATAATCGACACACATGCGTACTTTGCCTCCTTTTCTTGATCCTGGTACAACATTGGCTGCCCATTCTGGATAGTGGGAGACACTTAGAAACCCTGCGTCCCATTGCTTTTTGACTTCTTCTTTAATCTCCAGAGATCTCCGGTCTCATTCTTCGCAATTTTTCTTTGTCTTGGCTTGCACTCGGCTTCACTGGTATGTGATGTTGTACTATGTCTGTGTCCAATCCTGGCATATCTTGGTATGACCATGCAAGAACATTGACATAGCTCCTTAATGTACTCGATTAATTGCTTTTTGATGTCTGTAGCTATTAAAGACCCTACCCTCAATTCTCTTGGTTCGGCAACCGTCCCCAAATTCACCGTTCCTCTTTGGGTCCTCACTTGGAATGGATAAGCTATCGTCCTTTTCCAATAGGCGTATGATCTCTCCCGGTAGCTCGGGTGTCTCCTCTACCTCATTCTCATCAGCTTTAAACACTGGCTGCTCCCAGTTTGGACTTTGGTCAAACCTTAGGCATCTCGTTTCGCTTTCGCATACTATATTTTCATTGACATTGTGATACCTGCTTATAAGAGAATGACAAGTTGGTAACCAAATATGATATGCATATGTCATGAATGGAATGCACCATGAAACATTTAAAAAAAAGGTATATTTTATTGGAAAGCTTTTAATAAAAACAAATGTTCACCGCTTCAAAAGACATTAAAATATAATACATTAAATCCTAGTAACCCCGTAAGCATTACATTATGGGGAGGTCCAGGCTGGTCCAATTGTTCAATGGCTGGTTAGGATCCTCTCGCACCAACTGAACCATCTCGCTTGGTGCATGCTTGTCTATGTCCAGTGCAGCCATAGTCCCAGTTTTAGTTTCGGCTTGGCTTTTGTGGATAAACCCCCCACTCCGAAAAGTATCATGTAAGGGGGGAAAGCTCCTCCTTTCTTCTCGTACTGGTCTTTTTCGCAACCTTGCCATTCTGATTTCTCTCTTCTTGGTAGCTTCCCTTTGTCTGTCATCTCTTGCGGGCATGTAGCCTAACCCAAACTTCTCGGTATTTTCTCGGATGGTCAACGGTTTCTAAATTCCTTGAGCTCTTGGGCCTAATCCTTGCCCTGGTTTGTACCCCTGTTTGATCATGGTGGCTGCGACCATTCTTGTAGCCTTCGAGAGATAATGGATTGGGGCGAAGTGACATTCACCATCTCAAACGCCCGATAGAGCATTCTGGTATATCTTCATTGTTCTCAACATAAAGAACCGATCTTTGGCTTGGTGACTAGGAAACTTGTTTCCCCAGGAGATGCTAATGAGCCGATCTCCCATTGCAAATTTCATCTTTTGGTGGAGGCTTGACGACACCGCTCTGCTATGTGGATCCAGGGTCTTCCCAACAAACAACTACAATAGGGCATAATGTCCATCACCCGAAATTCCACCATGAAAGTCGTTGGCCAAATTAGGAGTGGAATGTCCAGAGTTCCCACCACATCACGTTTGCCTCCATCGAATGCTCGTACCTTCATTGTACAAGGGCACATATAGGATGCGTCAACCGATAGTTGTTGAAGTATATGTAAGGGCATAATGTTCAAGGCGAGCCATTGTCGATAAGTACTCGAGCTATAGTGTGCTCCTTACATTTGACTTGTGATGTGCGAGCCTTTATATGCCCCTTTCCTTCCTGAGGTAGCTCGTCATCTCCAAAGCTAATGACGTTGTTCATAATGAGGTTCCTAGTGAGTCCATCCACATTCGCCACCGGGATGGTTGGAGGAACATAGGCTTGGCTCAGAACCTTCATTAGTGCTTCCCGGTGAGGTTAGGAATCCATCATTAATGAGAGATATGAGATGCGAGCCGGTTGTTGACTCGACTGGTCCACTCGCTCCGCTTCATGAGTTTCAAAAATTCTATTGTCTCTTCTTCAATAATTAGTGCTCCTTTCTTTGTTGCCTCCAGTGTTAGCTCTGTTGGACCCCATTTTGTCCGGGTTGGACATACTAACCCTATTTGATATATATGCCTTTTTGCCCATGCCATATACCTTGTTGAATAGGTCCTTAGAGATTCCCTGTAATTTGCACAAGATGGATGCATTGACACTAACTGGGAAGCCTAAAATTGATAACCTCTATTGCCAGCCCCTAAAATGCCCCAAGATCAACGCCTGGTGATAGAGGATGAAATTTGGAGACTAACGCACTTGACCGAGCTCAATTCTGATTTAAAATGAAGAAGTTATGGCCAAAACAACTTTCGTTGGAAAAAGTCAAAAATGCCAAAAGATGGTCAATGCCCCTGGTCAAACTGCCCGGAAAAGTGACTTTGCGAAATTCTCCAAAACATCTATTTAAGCAAATACGGGTCTTCCTAAACAATCCCCAAAAGGTCGTCCATTTTCGCATTTTGGGTGGGGGTAAAAAGGTAATTAAAAGTTAAATAAATAAATAAATAAATAAATAAATAAATAAAAGAGAGATGAAAAGAAAGAAGAAAAAAGAGTGGCTTTATTTTTACTTATTTATGGATGTCATAATCACACACTCCACGTTTTTTTTATGTGTTCATTATTTTGATATGCATTTGTAACAAGCGTGACTTTGGGTTTTCAAAACGAAACAAAAAAAGGGTATGCCAAAAAAGAAACAGAAAAAAACAAAATAAAACAAACGAAACATTTTTCCAAAAACAAAATAAAACAAAAAACAAAAAAACTAAACAAAAACAAAAACAAAACGTTTTTTTTAACAAAACACAAAAACCAAAAAAAATATTTTCTAAAAGAACCAAAAAAGAAAATAAAAAAACATATTTCCATTTTTTAGGACTTTAATTTCCAAAATAAAATCAAAAACCAAAATAAACCTCTAGGATCTCATTCTCTACTTCAAACAAAAAAAAACCAAAACTTTTACGATTCCCTTTAAAAATTTAGGGTAAATCTATTTTAACCATGACTTTAATAAATAACTTAGCTAAATAAAAATCATAGACTTTTTAGGAAATCTAACCCAGTCGTGGCAGTACAAATAAAATAGAAAACCTCCTCCTCCGAAAATAGATACCGAAAGGGCATTGTAGGGGTGCTAATCCTTCCCTACACATAACCAACTCCCAAACCCTTCTCTCGATAACTGGACCACACATTTAAACTACTCAAAGTAGAGGGTATCCAACCGTACCCCAAAAACGGTTGGTGGCGACTCTAATTTTCTCACCATTGGTTTAGTTTGAGCTTACCCCAAAATGGCCCGGATGAAAACCGGTGATGACGGTTGGCGACTCTTTGGGGTGTAGTGACCCGTGTTTGCGGGTGGCCTTTTGAGTGGAAATTGTTGGGTTTTAAGGGATTTTTCTTTCCACACACTTTGGATAAATCATCTTCTATGTTGATGAGCAAGCAAGAGGCAAAGTTTGAGCCCAATAAGGAGTGCACGTGAGAATGCACGTGAGAATGGCTTTTCACGTGCGGTGATATTTTTGCATGGGAGCCTTCTTGATGTTGTTCTAAGGCTTGTGGAAAAATTCTAGGCCATTTGGAGTCGCACGCGAGAATGCACGTGAGATGGGCTTTTCGCGTGCGGGCATATTTTTGCATGGTTGTCTTCCTTTTGTTTTGCTGATGATTTCTTCCTAAAGGACCAAGTTCAAATAGTGAGTATTTTGGTGTGTATGGATGTGGGAAGGTCATAGCTTGTTCCATCAAAACTACGTCGTTTTGATCTGTTGGGATTCACTTAATCAAAACTACGTCGTTTTGATGTTGTGTTGTCTATATAGGGAGGAGAAGCCCCTCTGTTTTAGGTTTAGGGTTTGTTGCTCCACCAGCCGTCACAGAGAGAGAGAGAGAGAGGGAACGAGAGCTCCTGATTGCCCCCGGGCGTCTTGCGTGGGTGGTCGGTGTCTCGTGGGTGGACGGCGTTCGGCGTGGGAACAGATATTCTTTGTGTTGTTGCGTTTTACTTGTGGTAGGGGTTCGTTCTTGCTAATCCCTCTCTGTCCTAGGGTTCTTAGGTAGAATTCGATCTATACCTGCTATTATATATATATATATAAATCCATATAGGTGTGATCTCCTATATGGATGTTGGCCTTCAATGGCATTTTGGTGTGATTCTGTTGTTGGGTGGTCAGTGCATGTTTCATGTTCAATGAAATGCCTGAGTGAATATTGCTATGTGTATATGCCTAGTACATGTTTGATAATATGCCTCTATGGCTGGACTTGTGATTTGGTGTATGTATGCATGCTGGGTGTTTGTTCTATTGCCTGAATGGGTGGGTTTGTGCACTTGTGAACGGGTGCACACCAAGTGTTTGGTTTTATGCTTGAGTGACCGTGGTGTATGTTGTGTGCATGACTGTGGTATTTGGCCGGAAGAGGCGGTTAAATTACTTTGCCTGAGTGGCGGTTAAACCAGTGGCCTGAAGAGGCGGTTAAATTACTTTGCCTGAGAGGCGGTTAAATGAGTGGCCTGAAGAGGCGGTTAAATTACTTGCTTGAGATGTGGTTTGTTAGCCAGTGTGGCTGGGGCTGAGGTTACGCCCGTTTGTGTGGAATGCTTTATTTTCTCAATACTGTCACGTCACTATACCTATGCACATGCATGTAGCCGCTAGGAGCATGGGAAGGGTTGGGGAGACTTGATCCCTACTGAGCTGTGGTTGCTCACCCCTCCTACTATGTTTGCTTGTTTTCCAGGGACTTACAGGCGTTAGGTGGATACACCAAGGTGGAAGACCATCTTCATTTTATTGTTCACTTCAGTAATGTACTTTTATCATTTATGTAACCCCAGGGGGGGAAATGTACTAAGGGATTGAATTGTAGTAAGGAACATGGTTGGTTTGTGAAACTTTGATGTTTGAAATTAAATAAAGATGTGGCTTGTTTGATTTATTGTAATTGTTAGTCTTGCTTGTGTGGCATCCAGTAATCCAACCCCGTTGCCCTCCGTGTGGGTGAATGGGGAGTCACGTACCGGTTTCCCCTAGTCGGAAATCTAGGGCGTGACAGTATGGTATTAGAGCATGGTCTAGTTGGCCTAGGGTAGTGGGCGGACCTGGTTATCCTAAGTCCTTTGGAGGAGCCTGGAGGGACATGCCTGATCAACATGGTCCTCTTTGAGCCTCCAAGGTGTACTTAGGGTAGTCCAGTCTTGTGGTAGGATTTGCATGCATTGGCATTAGGGCACTAGTTGCATTCTCTGTGAATGTGTGCTAAACTGTGGAAATTGTGGATAACATGATTAAGTGTGAAATGTGCAACTCTGATTTGTTTGGCAATGCGTACCGAACTGTGAAATGTGATTGATACAATGTATATGTGTAATGTCATGTGATAGTGGAATTGATCAGTGGGGTAGAGGTAGTGATGCGATAGATTATAAATTCGTTTTGATGTTTGTGCTTCTTACTTCGTATAGTAAGAATGCCACCGAGGAGAGAGACACGTGCGTCCGGGGCAGTGGCGGATGAGTCATCTGCCCATGAGGGTCCGGGTGCGGGACAGTCCGTTGGAGGGCATGCGTTGTTGCTGGCACAACTACGAGAAGGCATCCGGCTGGAAGTATGAGAGCTACGGGAGGGAATCCGGCAGGAGGTTCGGGAGGAGGTGCGCCTCGAGATGGCAGCACAGCAGGTGGTGCCACCACCACCACCCGTGGGGGAGCCGCCTCGTGAGCGTGAGAGTGCGGCCGGGTGGTGTACCGACTCGTGCGAGAGGATGACGTGGTGACACGGTTCCGAAAGGAACAACCTCCGCGATTCAAGGGGGAAGGTGATCCCGTGGTAGGTGAGTAGTGGTTGAGGCGGATCGAGCATGTGTTTCGCTTTCTCCTGCCCCGGGAGGAGGATAAGGTGCGACCGGCCATTCGGAAGCTGGAGGGGGATGCTTTGGAGTGGTGGACGAGTGTCGCGGGGAGCCATGCGGTGCAACTCATGCTTTGGGAGGAGTTCTTGCAACTCTTCCATGATGAGTACTTCCCGGAATCAGTGAGATGGCAAAAGAGGGAGGAATTCGGCAGCTGAAGCAGGGATCCAGGACGGTACCTGAGTATGAGTGGGAGTTCCGAGCTTGAGTAGGTTTGCCCCCGAGACCGTGGCAAGGGAGGACCTGAAGGCCCACAAGTTCACCTTGGGCCTTAGGCCGGCTCTTAGGCGAGAGGGTGGCAATTCTAAGCTTGAGGACCTATGCTGAGTTTGTGGAGTCGGCCCGTATAGCCGAGAGAGAGTTGGATGATGGGAGGCAGGCCCATCAGGGTCGGCAGTTGCGAGTGGGCCTGATCGAGATGCAGGGCCCAAGAGGCTCAAGATGGAGGAGAGAGATAGCAGTTCTTTTCGCAGTCGGGGTCAGACATCTGTGAACCCCGGGAGGTTCACCTTTGGCGGCGGAAGACTGGGTGGTCCATCTGGGGGTCTACCTAGCGGTTGTCACTGCTGTGGGGAGCAGGGTCACTTCAAGGGGGAGTGCCCCAAGAAGGACTGACGATGCAACAACTGTGGACAAGAGGGCCATTTGCGCCGGGTTTGCAGGAGGGCAACAGGGGGAGCGGGGGGCGTGGCATCCAACGTGAGGAGTGATGCTAGCTTCCGGTGCACTAGCTAAGAGACCAGCTCGTCGGTGCCAGGCCCGGCCAGGCAGATCCGGTCAGACCCGACCTTAGGGGAGGCCAGAGCGAAAACAGGCTGATGCTAAAGGCAGTCGGGGCGGGAGCCGCCCAGTGAGTGAGCCGACCAGTGGCACGGGCCAAGGGAGGGTGTTTGCACTGAATGCGACACCCCAGGAGGAGGCTGAGCTACCACCTTTGCCAGCAGAGGAGGGAGCAGGACCATCGGTGGTTAGAGGTACTCTTTTGATCTCCCGCATGCTTGCCTGTTCTTTTCGATACGGGTGCATCGCATTCTTTTATTGCTGAGCTTATAGTTGAGGGTTTGGGATTAACGTGTGTTGAGGCGGAGAGGCCCTTAGTTGTAGAATCTTCGGTGGGAGGTATGACCGAGGTGCGACACGTTTGCCGCGATTCCGTGTTAACCATGGGTGATGTGGAGCCGAGCTTCGATTTGCATGTGATGCCTTTGCATACTTTTGACCTGATCTTGGGTATGGATTGGCTTATGGCTTTGTAGGCCAAGATCAACCGTTACCGGCGGCGTGTATCCTTCGTGTCACCCTGCAGGAATCTCTTGTACCCCGCAAGGGGAGTGGGATCGTGAGGCGAGTCGAGCCGGGCCAGTGTTGGACCGGTGGGGTGCCATTACCCACAGGTTGGCAGCCCTGACCTTTGCCGTGGAAGGGAAGGTGGAAAAGAGGGTGTGGCCGCTGTTGTGGACCAATTTCAGGATGTTTTTCCTGAAGAGTTGAGGAGTTTGCCACCTAAGAGGAGTGTGGAGTTCACCATTGAGTTGGTGCCGGGGACGGGTCCGATTTCCCAAGTAACATATCGTATGGGGCCAGCCGAGTTGAGGGAGCTTCAGAGGCAAATCGAGGAGTTGGTGGGCCAGGGGTATATTAGACCGAGTACCTCACCTTGGGGTGCTCCGGTGCTCTTTGCTAAGAAGGCAGATGGCACGTTTCGTCTTTGCATCGACTACAGGAAGCTGAATTCAATGATCGTGAAGAACAAGTATCCGTTGCCTCGGATAGATAAAGCTGTTTGACCAGTTGAGTAGGGCCCGATTGTTTTCCAAGATAGATTTACGGTTGGGGTATCACCAGCTCGGGGTTAGGGAGGAGGACATCCCTAAGACGGCTTTTCGGTGCAGGTATGGGCATTATGAGTGGGTAGTGATGCCTTTCGGGCTCGCTAATGCGCCAGCGGTGTTCATGCATTTGATGAACCAGGTCTTTGCTCCATACTTGGATTCGTTTGTGGTGGTGTTTATTGATGATATCTTGGTGTATTCCAAGACCGAGAGGGAGCATGTGGAGCATTTGGCAACGGTGTTGCAAACCTTGAGGGACCAGCGCACTGTTTGCTAAGTTTAGCAAGTGTGAGTTTTGGGCTGCAGGAGGTTCACTTTCTTGGCCATGTGGTGTCGGCTGAGGGAGTTAGGGTGGACCCAGCCAAGATTGAGGCTGTGGCATCATGGGCGAAGCCAACCAGTGTTTTTGAGATCCGTAGCTTTCTTGGCTTGGCAGGGTACTATCGTCGTTTTGTAGAGGGATTCTCCCGTTTGGCGGCTCCTATGACGGCGTTGACTAGGAAAGGAGTGAAGTTTGAGTGGACGGACAAGTGCCGCAGGGCGTTTGAGACTCTCAAAACCCGTTTGACCACCGCACCTTGTGTTGAGGTTGCCTAGGGAGGATATTCCGTATTAGGTATTTTGCGATGCGTCTAGGGTTGGTTTGGGGTGTGTGCTTATGCAAGAGCACGCAGGTGGTAGCCTATGGATCGAGGCAGTTGAAGCCTCACGAGCAGAATTATCCTTCCCATGACCTTGAGTTGGCGGCTGTCATCTTCGCCCTGAAGAGTTTGCAGCACTACCTCTTGGGGGAGAAGTTTGTAGTGTTCTCGGATGACAAGAGCCTTCAGTACATCTTTACTCGAGAGAGACTTGAATATGAGACAGAGGAGATGGGTGGAGTATCTGCAGACCTTTGACTTTACCCTTGCCTATACCCCAGGCAAGGGCAATGTTGTGGCCGACGCGTTAAGCAGGAAAGGGAAGGTTGAGGTGGCCGTGAGGGAGTGGAAGGCGATGGAGCGGTTGGCCATGTTACAGTTGCATCCTGTGGCTGATGATGGTAGGACAGTGCTGGGTCCTATGGTGGTTATACCTGAGTTGTATCAACGAGTCCGAGAGGGATAGTTGGGTGATATTGAGCGTGAGGTTCTCCGTGCCCGTATTGAGGCTGGCGAACTATCGGAGGACTGGGCAGAGGGTCCTGAGCATGAGTTGTCCTTTCAAGGGAGTTTGGTAGTAGCTTCTTCTCTCAGGGATGAGGTGATGAGGGAGTTTCATCAATCTAGAGTTGCTATGCATCTAGGGGGCACGAAGATGTACCATGCGCTTCGGGGGCATTTTTGGTGGCCTGGGATGAAACGTGACGTCGCTGCTTTCGTTTCGAGGTGCCTCACTTGTCAACAAGTAAAAACTGAGCATCAGCGACCGGCAGGCATGTTACAGCCGTTGCCAATAGCGGAGTGGAAGTGGGACCACATCGCGATGGTCTTTGTGACTGGTCTTCCACCCACCACTGGGAGGAATGATATGATTTGGGTGATTATGGATCGACTCACCAAGTCGGCCCATTTTCTAGCAGTCCACGAGCGGGATTCCATCGGGGTTTTAAGTCAGCTGTATGTGAACGAGATTGTACGACTGTATGGGGTGCCATCGTCGATTGTGTCCGACAGAGACTCGAGGTTCACTTCCCGTTTTTGGGAAGGCTTGTAGGAGGCTATGGGAACAAAACTTAACTTGAGTACGGCCTTTCACCCTGAGACTGATGGCCAGACGGAGAGGATGAATCAGACCTTGGAGGACATGTTGCGGGCCTGTGTGTTAGATTTCGGGGGTTCGTGGGCAACTCGCTTTCCTTTGGTGGAGTTTGCCTACAACAACAGTTTTCAGGCGTCCATTGGGATGGCTCCTTTTGAGGTGTTGTATGGCAGAGCCGATCACCATTGTGTTGGACTGAGGTAGGAGAGGCCGCTCTCTTGGGACCACAGATGGTTCAAGAGGCTACGAAGAAGGTTAAGTTGATTCGTCAGCGTTTGTTATCAGCTCAGAGTTGGCAGAAATCTTATGCGGATCAGCGGCGGCGACCTTTGGAGTTTTCTGTTGGTGATCATGTCTTCCTTCGTATTTCTCCACGTCGTGGACATCGACGGTTTGGGCGAGGTTCCAAGCTATCTCCGCAGTTTGTTGGTCCTTTTGAGATTCTGGCTCGTATGGGGCCCATGGCCTACCAGTTAGCATTACCACTGCGGCTGAGTCGAGTGCACAACGTGTTTCACGTGTCCCAGTTGAGGAAGTATCACCCTGACCCCACCCATGTGATCGATTGGGGGACACCTGGATGTTGAGGATGACATGTCCATTCTTGAGGCCCCTATCCAGGTATACTCGACCGGCGGGAGAAACTTTTGCGTGGTCGTCTTTATTCCTTTGGTTCGCGTCTTGTGGTAGCACCGTGGCATTGAGGAGGAGACTTGGGAGCGTGAGTCCTTGATGCGGGAGCAGCATCTAGAGTTGTTCGCGGACGACCAATCTTAAGGGTGGGAGGTGGCTATTGGCCAACGATAGTAACATGCTTTCTTGTTTATGATTTGGTGTGTATTGTCCTTGTAGACATGTGTTTATATTTGTGAGTTTGAAATTGGTATTTGTGACATGTGTATGTGGCATTGTTATGTGCCATTGTGTGTTGTGTGCGGTGTATGACCCATTTGGGTGTTGTGGCTTGCCGTGCGGCAAATGGGTAGCTTGTGTTTGTTTTCCTTGCATTTTGTTTCTTTTCGAAGACGAAAAGTCTTAAGGGGGAGAGGATGTAGTGACCCGTGTTTGTGGGTGGCCTTTTGAGTGGAAATTGTTGAGTTTTAAGAGATTTTTCTTTCCACACACTTTGGCTAAATCATCTTGTATGTTGATGAGCAAGCAAGAGGCAAAGTTTGAGCCCAATAAGGAGTGGACGTGAGAATGCACGTGAGAATGGCTTTTCACGTGCAGTGATATTTTTGCATGGGAGCCTTCCTGATGTTGTTCTAAGGCATGTGCAAAAATTCTAGGCCATTTGGAGCCGCACGCGAGAATGCACGTGAGATAGGCTTTTTGCGTGCAGGCATGTTTTTGCATGGTTGCCTTCCTTTTGTTTTGCTGATGATTTCTTCCTAAAGGACCAAGTTCAAATAGTGAGTATTTTGGTGTGTATGGATGTGGGAAGGTCATAGCTTGTTCCATTAAAACTACGTCGTTTTGATCTTTGGGATTCACTTAATCAAAACTACGTCGTTTTGATGTTGTGTTGTCTATATAGGGAGGAGAAGCCCCCTCTGTTTTAGGTTTAGGGTTTATTGCTCCACCGGCCGTCGCAGAGAGAGAGAGAGAGGGAAGGAGAGCTCCTGGTTGCTTCGCCGGGCGTCTTGCGTGGGTGGTCGGTGTCTCGTGGTTGGACGGCGTTCGGCGTGGGAAAGAATATTCTTTGTGTTGTTGCATTTTACTTGAGGTAGGGGTTCTGTTCTTGCTAATCCCTCTCTGTCCTAGGGTTCTTAGGTAGAATTCGGTCTATACCTGCTATTATATATATATATAAATCCATATAGGTGTGATATCCTATATGGATGTTGGCCTTCAATGGCATTTTGGTGTGATTCTTTGTTAGGTGGTCGGTGCATGTTTCATGTTCGATGAAATGCCTGAGTGAATATTGCTTTGCGTATATGCCTAGTACATGTTTGATAATATGCCTCTATGGCTGGACTTGTGATTTGGTGTATGTATGCATCTTGGGTGTTTGTTCTATTGCCTGAATGGCTGGGTTTGTGCACTTGTGAACGGGTGCACACCAAGTGTTTGGTTTTATGCTTGAGTGACCGTGGTGTATGTTATGTGCATGACTATGGTATCTGGCCTGAAGAGGCGGTTAAATTACTTTGCCTGAGAGGCGGTTAAACCAGTGGCCTGAAGAGGCGGTTAAATTACTTTGCCTGAGAGGCGGTTAAATCAGTGGCCTAAAGAGGCGGTTAAATTACTTGCTTGAGATGTGGTTCGTTAGCCGGTGTGTGGCGGGGCCGAGGTCACGCCCGTTTGTGTGGAATGCTTTATTTTCTTAATCCCGTCACGTCCCTATACCTATGCACATGCATGTAGCCGCTAGGAGCATGGGAAGGGTTGGGGAGACTTGATCCCTCTTAGCCGTGGTTGCTCACCTCTCCTACTTGTGTTTCCTTGTTTTCCAGGGACTTACAGGCGTTAGGTGGATACACCAAGGTGGAAGACCATCTTCATTTTATTATTCATTTCAAGTAATGTACTTTTATCATTTATGTAACCTCGGGGGGGGAAATGTACTAAGGGATTGAATTGTAGTAAGGAACATGGTTGGTTTGTGAACCTTTGATGTTTGAAATTAAATAAAGATGTGGCTTGTTTGATTTATTGTAATTGTTAGTCTTGCTTGTGTGGCATCCAGTAATCCAACCGCGTTGCCCTCCGTGTGGGTGAATGGGGAGTCACGTACCGGTTTCCCCGAGTCGGAAATCCGGGCGTGACATGGGGATATACACACTTTAGAGAGTTAGGTCTAAAACTATGATTAGGAGGTTATTTTAATTGCACCGTTGTATATATTTATTTGTCGTGATAAGCTATTTTTTTTGTGGTTTACTTATTTTTTTATCTAATTGCCATTATAGTTGTCGTTTATCTTTAAACTGTGATTTATTTATACGCTTTAATTACTATGATAGTTGTGATTTACTGCTTTCCATACTTGTTGTATCCATGCATAACCCTATACCCGGGTTTAGCACAATTTAAGTTAGTGAGGTTCAGTACGGTCCCCAGCGCGTTGATCATTATCCGCAATGGGGCCTCGGACTCCTCACTCAAGCTTGAGGTTCTTTTAAGGCACGTCCTTTTAAGATCCCCCTCCGGTAAATCCCATGGTGTACGGAGCCCTCTATTGAGGAAGTTTGGGAACCAACGAATAAGATAGGTGTAGCAATAGAAGCCCATCAGGGGTATTGACCCACATGTTGTTTATTATTTAAAGCCCTCTATTGGTCTATTATTTATCCTGTCTATTTGCCCTGATTTGTTTTAACTGCCATCCTAACCTGTCATCATGCATAACACAACATTCATATAGGCATGGCAACTTTTAATCATCTCCTAAAAAGCCTTCAGGATAAAGAGGCTGTCGCAGTGGTGGTCCAAGCATCTGGGGACATCCAACATCGCCTTGGAGATTTTCTACCAGAACAATCCCACAAAGCAAAACATATTATCATAGAAGATCAGTTGGACTATACTAAGGAGGTGCAGACGATATGGAGCGAGTGGCCAGACGAAAGGAAAAGCATCTATATCCAGCAGTTTGGGGATTTGCTCCATCCGGCCGAGCCTTGGCCGACAAGGATATGCTTGGGGCAGCAATATATTCCTGGGAGCCTCAACGGCAATGTTTTGACTTCAATGGTGTAGATCTTGTGCCCACCATAGAGGAATACAGAAGATTACTGGATATCCCAGTTGAAGAAAATAAAAGGAAAATTTATTTACCGGAGCCCAGAAGATCTTGTCGAAGGGCCTTTGCTGAGATAATGGGAAAGCCAATATGGGACTCACCAGCAGCCACAACCTATGGTGGGTGGGAATATCTTCCATGGGCAACAATCAAAGAAATGATACAGACCGCAACAGAAGCAGGGGCACACAAATTGCTGACACTAGCTATATATGGGCTAGTCATTTTCCCGAGGATACCGGCCCACATCGATGGGGCAATTGTAGATCTGGTCCAGCAGGTGCTCAAAGGATGTGACCCTACTCCTACTATCTTGGCCGAAACCATTCGGTCTCTTACTTATCTGAGGAGTAAAGACTCGGGACAGTTCATGGGGTGCCTGCCTCTCCTGTGTACCTGGTTGCAAGGTCATTTCCCCTATAGGGTTCATCGTTTTCCTGTTGTTTATCAGGTACCAGCCACAACACTACTAGATATTCTGCTCAGCAAGTGGAACCTACCTAAAGACTTTGAAAGCTGGAAAAGGAAGTTAGAGAACCTCACAGAAGCTGACATTACCTAGACCACTCCTTGGATGCCGGTGGTCTCCATGACTTATAGCTGCGGGGACTATAATTGGGTCCCACTCTTAGGTCCTTGAGGAGGAACTGCATATGCACCACTGCAGGGTGGAAGACAAGCCGGGCATCGTCAGATTATCCCTGTGCTATTTGGGATAGAAGATTGTGACTTCATGTTACGCTCCGGATTTCCAACCCGAGGAAACCGGTACATGACTCCCCTTTTACCCACACGGAGGGCAAAGAGGTTAGGATACAAACCAAGAATATTACATTTTAAACATCCACAACACATTCAAGAAAGTAATTTTCATAAAAGCAATCCAAACCAGTTTATTACAACAAAATCCTTTTCAATCCCATCTCCACTGGGGTTACATCAATTCCCATAAAAAAAAAACATAAATGGAAGGGAGTAAAAATAATTATGGTCTTCCACCTTGGTGTATCCACCTAACGCCTGTAAGTCCCTGGAAAACAAGCAAACACAGTAGGAGGGGTGAGCAACCACAGCTCAGTAGGGATCAAGTCTCCCCAACCTTTCCCATGCTCCTAGCGGCTACATGCATGTGCACAGGTGTAGTGACGTGACAGTATTAAGAAGAATAAAATAAAACATCACACAAGTGGGCGTAATCCCAGCCCCAGCCACACTGGCTAACAAAACACATCTCAAGCAAGTAGTTTAACCACCTCTTCAGGCCACTGATTTAACCGCCTCTCAAGCAAAGTAGTTTAACCGCCTCTTTAAGCCACTGGTTTAACCGCCTCTCAGGCAAAGTAGTTTAACCGCCTCTTCAGGCCAGATAGCACAGTCATGCACACAACACACACCACGGTCATTCAAGCATAAAACCAAACACTTGGTGTGCACCCGTCCACAGGTGCACAAACCCAGCCATTCAGACCATAGAACAAACACCCAGCATACATACATACACTAAACCACAAGTCCAGCCACACAGACATATTACCAAACACGTAATGGGCATATACACACAGCTATATTCACACAGGCATTTCATCGAACATATAGCATGTAACAACAGAATCACACCAAAATGCCACTGAAGGCCAACATCCATATAGGAGATCACACCTATATGGATTACATATGTATATATAAACAGATATAACTCTACAATCTGCCCTAGAACCCTACGACAAAGGAGGATTTAGGAAGAACAGAACCCCTACCTTATATGTTCTCCTGCTCTCGCTTCCACGCAAGACTCCGACCACCCACGCAAGACGCTCCGGCAGCCACCAGAAGCTCTCCTTCCCTCTCTCTCTCTCTCTCTCTCTCTCTCTCTCTCTCTCTGCGACGGCTGGTGGAGCAACAAACCCTAAACCTAAAACTGAGGGGCTTCTCCTCCTTATATAGACAACACAACATCAAAACGACGTAGTTTTGATTAAGTGAATCCCAGCATCAAAACGACGTAGTTTTGATGGAACAAGCTATGACCTTTCCACATCCATACACACCAAAATATTTACAATTCCAACATGGTCCTTTGGAAAAAAATGATTAGAATGACAAAACCAAGGTAACCATGCAAAAACATGCCTGCACGCCAATTTGCACGTGAATTCCCCAATTCACGTGCAACTCCAAATGCACTCCAAATGCGCTCAAACTTCACCCCTAGCGTCCTTGCATCATGTAGAAGACAACCACACTTGAACGTGAAATGGACCCATTTCACGTGCACCTCACATACACATCCGTTTGGCCTGAAACTTCTGTGGTAGATAGAGGACATCATTCTAAGCATCTTTCCTTTTGCACGTGAATTCATTGGAGTCCATTCACTAGGTCAAAATCTAGAACAACTCTACTCAGAAGGCAAAATTGTGACTAACTCAAGGTACGGGTCCTTACATCCTCTCCCCCTTAAGACTTTTCGTCCTCGAAAAGAAATGACATACGAGAAAAACAAACACCAGCTACCCATTTGCCACACAACGAGCCACAACACCCAAATGGGTCATACACCGCGCACAACACATAACAGCACATAACAAGGTACCACCATAATCTATAACCACAATAATGCATATAACACATGTCTGCATGTCACGAATACACATCTCAAAACACATCACAAATAAGAACACATATCTTTAAAAGACAATACAAATACACCAAATCGTACATAACTAATACAAGAAAACACATCACTATCCCTTGGCCAACAGCCACCTCCCACGCTTAAGATTGTTCGTCCTCGAACAAGTCCGGTGCCGCTCACGCATCACGGACTCACGTTCCCATGTCTCCTCCTCAATGCCATGGTGCTGCCACAGCACGCGAACCAAAGGAATAGCACGACCACGCAAAAGCTTCTCTCGCCGATCTAGGATACGGATAGGGGCCTCAACAACGGACATGTCATCCTCAATGTCCAATGTCCCCCAATCGATCACATGAGTGGGGTCAGGGTGATACTTCCTCAACTGGGACACGTGAAACACGTTGTGCACTCGACTCAGCCGCGGTGGTAACGCTAACCCCGGTAGGCTACAGGCCCCACACGATCCGGAATCTCAAAAGGACCAATAAACCGCGGAGATAGCTTGGAACCTCGCCCAAACCGTCGATGTCCACACGAAGAAACACATGATCACCAATAGAAAACTCCAAAGGTCGCCGCCGCTGATCCGCATAAGATTTCTGCCGACTCTGAGCTGATAACAAATGCTGACGAATCAACTTAACCTTCTCGGTAGCCTCTTGAACCAACTGCGGTCCCAAGAGAGCTGTCTCCCCCACCTCGGTCCAACACAAAAATGTGCCCGAAGTGCATGGTACATCTTCGTACCCCCTGGATGCACAGCAACTCTAGATTGGTGAAACTCCCTCATCACCTCATCCCTGAGGGAAGAAGCCACTACCAACCGCCCCTGAAATGACAACTCATGCTCAGGACCCTCTGTCCCGGTCCTCGAGATAGCTCCCCAGCCTCAATACGGGCACGGAGAACCTCACACTCAATGTCACCCAACTGTTCCTCCCGGACGCGCTGGGACAACTCAGGCACAATCACCAAAGGACTCAGGACTGTCCCACTATCACGAACAACAGGCTGCAGCTGTAACATTGCCAACTGCTCCATCAGCTTCCACTCTCTCACGGCCACCTCAGCTTTCCCTTTTCTGCTCAACGCGTCAGCCACAACATTACCCTTGCCCGGGGTATAGGCAAGAGTAAAGTCAAAGGTCTGCAAATACTCCACCCATCTCCTTCGCCTAAAATTCAGGTCTTTTCTGAGTAAAGATGTACTAAAGGCTCTTGTGATCCGAGAATACCACAAACTTCTCGCCCAAGAGGTAATGCTGCCAACTCTTCGGGCGAAGATGACAGCCCGCTAACTCAAGGTCATGAGTAGGATAATTATGCTCATGAGGCTTCAGCTGCCTTGACCCATAAGCCACCACACTGTGCTCTTGCATAAGCACACACCCCAAACCAACCCTGGACGCATCACAGTATACCTCATATGGAATATCCTCCCGAGGTAACCTCAACACCGGTGCAGTGGTCAAACGGGTTTTGAGAGTCTCAAACGCCTGCTGGCACTTGTCCGTCCACTCAAATTTCACTCCTTTCCTAGTCAACGCCGTCATAGGAGCCGCCAAACGGGAGAACCCCTCTACGAAACGGCGATAATACCCCGCCAAGCCAAGAAAGCTACGGATCTCAAAAACGTTGGTTGGCCTCGCCCACGATGCCACAGCCTCAATCTTGGCTGGGTCCACCCTAACTCCCTCAGCTGACACCACATGGCCAAGAAAGTGAACCTCCTGCAGCCAAAACTCACACTTGCTAAACTTAGTAAACAGTTGCTGGTCCCTCAAGGTTTGCAACACTGTTGCCAAGTGCTCCACATGCTCCTTCTCGGTCTTGGAATACACCAAGATATCGTCGATAAACACCACCACGAACGAGTCTAAGTATGGGGCAAAGACTTGGTTCATCAAATGCATGAACACCGCTGGCGCATTAGTGAGCCCGAAAGGCATCACGACCCACTCATAATGCCCATACTTGCACCGAAAGCCGTCTTAGGGATGTCCTCCTCCCTAACCCCGAGCCGGTGATACCCCGACCGGAATTTTATTTTGGAAAACCATGGGCCCCACTCAATTGGTCAAACAAGTCATCTATCCAAGGCAACGGGTACTTATTCTTCACGATCCACCGAATTGACTTCCTGTAGTCGATGCGAGAGACGAAGTGTGCCATCAGCCTTCTTAGCAAAGAGCACCGGAGCACCCCAAGGTGAGGTACTCGGTCTGATATACCCTTGGCCCACCAACTCCTCGATTTGTCTCTGCAGCTCCCTCAGCTCGGCTGGCCCCATACGATATGCTACTTGGGAAATCGGACCCGTCTCCGGCACCAACTCAATGGTGAACTCCACACTCCTCTTAGGTGGCAAACTCCTCAACTCCTCAGGAAAAACATCCTGAAAGTGATCCACAACAGCGGGCCACACCCTCTTTTCCACCTTACCCACCTCAGCAATGGTCAAGGCTGCCAACCTGTGGGTAATGGCACCCCACTGGTCCAACACCGGCCCGGCCCGACTCGCCTCACAGTCCCACTCCCCCTGCAGGGTGCAAGAGGTTCCTGCAGGTGTCACGAAGGATACACGCCGCCGGTAACAGTCTATCTTGGCTTGGAAAGCCATAAGCCAATCCATACCCAAGATCAGGTCAAACGTCCTCAAAGGCATTACATGCAAGTCAAAACTCGGCTCCACCTCTCCTAGGGTTAACACACGGTCCACGGCACACACGCCGTACCTCAATCATGCCTCCCACCGGAGACTCCACAACCAGGGGCCTCGCGGCCTCCACACAAGCTAACCCCATGCCATCAATAAGAAGCTCGGCGGCGAAGGAACACGATGCACCCGTATCAAAAAGAACAGAAGCTAACGTGCGGGAAATCAAGAGGGTACCTCTAACCACCGATGGTCCTGCTCCACCCTCAACTGGTGGGGGTGGTAGCTCAGCCTCCTCCTGGTACGTCACCTCCAGCCGAAACACCCTTCCTTGGCCCGTGCCACCGGTCGGCTCACTCACCTGGACGCTTCCCGCTAAGTTTGCCTCCGGCCCTCGGTCTGCTGCCGCTTCGGCCTCCCCTGGGGTCGGGTCCGGCCGGATCCTGCCTGGCCGGCCTCGCCACCGACGAGCGGTCTCTCACTGGTGCACGGAAGCTAGCATCACTCCTCACGCTGGATGCCATGCCCCCCGCTCCCCTGTTGCCACTCCTGCAAACCCGGCGCAAATGGCCCTCTCGTCCACAGTTGTTGCATCACAAGTACTTCTTGGGGCACTCCCCTTTGAAGTGACCCTGCTCTCCACAGCAGTGACAGCTGCTAGGTAGACTCCCAGATGGACCACCCTGTCTTCCGCCGCCAAAGGTGAACCTCTCGGGGTTCACAGATGTCTGACCCCGACTGCGAAAAGAACTGCTATCCCTCTCCTCCGTCTTGAGCCTCTTGGACCCTGGATCTTGATCAGGCCCACTCTGCAACTGGCGACCCTGATGGGCCTGCCTCCCATCATCCAGCTCTCTCTCGGCTATACGGGCCGTCTCCACAGCCTCAGTATAGGTCCTCAAGCATAGAATTGCCACCCTCTGCCTAAGGGCTGGCCTAAGGCCCAAAGTGAACTTGTGGGCCTTCAGGTCCTCCCTTGCCACAGTCTCAGGAGCAAACCTACTCAAGCTCCGGAACTCCCGCTCGTACTCAGGTACCGTCCTGGATCCCTGCTTCAAGCTGCCGAATTCTTCCCTCTTCTGCCATCTCACGGATTCCGGGAAGAGCTCATCATGGAAGAGTTGTAAGAACTCCTCCCAAAGCATGAGTTGCACCGCACGGCTCCCCGCGACACTCGTCCACCACTCCAAAGCATCCCCCTCCAGCTGCCGAATTGCCAGTCGCACCTTGTCCTCTTCCCGGGGCAGGAGAAAGGAGAACACATGCTCGATCTACCTCAACCACTGCTCAGCTACCACAGGATCTCCTTCCCCCTTAAATCGCGGAGGTTGTTCCTTTCGGAACCGTGTCACCACGTCATTCTCTGCACGAGTTGGTACACCACCCAGTGAACTCTCACGCTCACGAGGCAGCTCTCCTACTGGTGGTGGTGGTGGTGGTGGCACCACCTGCTGTGCTGCCATCTCACGGCGCACCTCCTCCCGAACGTCCTACCGGAGTCCCTCCCGTAGCTCTCGTACCTCCAGCCGGATGCCTTCTTGTAGCTATGCTAGCAACAACGCATGCCCTCCAACGGACGGTCCCGCACCCGGACCCTCATGGGCAGATGACTCATCGCCCATCGCCCGGACGCACGTGTCACTCTCCTCGGCGGCATTCTTACTACACGAAGTAAGAAGCACAACGTCAAAACAATTTTTATGATCTATCGCATCACTACCTCTACCCCACTGATCAATTCCACTACACACATACATTGCATCAATCACATTGCACAGTTCAGTACACATTGCCAAACAAATCAGAGTTGCACATTTCACTTAATCATATGATCTGCACAGTTTAGCATACATTCACAGCAAATGCAACTAGTGCCCTAATGCCAATGCATGCAAATCCTACCACAAGACTAGACTACCCTAAGTACACCTTGGAGGCTCAAAGAGGACCATGTTGATCAGGCATGTCCCTCCAGGCTCCTCCAAAGGACTTAGGATAACCAGGTCCGCCCACTACCCTAGGCCAACTAGACCATGCTCTGATACCATATTGTCACGCCCCGGATTTCCAACCCGAGGAAACCGGTACGTGACTCCCCTTTTACCCACACGGAGGGCAAAGGGGTTAGGATACAAACCAAGAATATTACATTTTAAACATCCACAACACATTCAAGAAAGTAATTTTCATAAAAGCAATCCAAACCAGTTTATTACAACAAAATCCTTTTCAATCCCATCCCCACTGGGGTTACATCAATTCCCATAAAAAAAACAAAACATAAATGGAAGGGAGTAAAAATAATTATGGTCTTCCACCTTGGTGTATCCACCTAACGCCTGTAAGTCCCTGGAAAACAAGCAAACACAGTAGGAGGGGTGAGCAACCACAGCTCAGTAGGGATCAAGTCTCCCCAACCTTTCCCATGCTCCTAGCGGCTACATGCATGTGCACAGGTGTAGTGACGTGACAGTATTAAGAAGAATAAAATAAAACATCACACAAGTGGGCGTAATCCCAGCCCCAGCCACACTGGCTAACAAAACACATCTCAAGCAAGTAGTTTAACCACCTCTTCAGGCCACTGATTTAACCGCCTCTCAGGCAAAGTAGTTTAACCGCCTCTTTAAGCCACTGGTTTAACCGCCTCTCAGGCAAAGTAGTTTAACCGCCTCTTCAGGCCAGATAGCACAATCATGCACACAACACACACCACGGTCATTCAAGCATAAAACCAAACACTTGGTGTGCACCCGTCCACAGGTGCACAAATCCAGCCATTCAGACCATAGAACAAACACCCAGCATACATACATACACTAAACCACAAGTCCAGCCACACAGACATATTACCAAACATGTAATGGGCATATACACACAGCTATATTCACACAGGCATTTCATCGAACATATAGCATGTAACAACAGAATCACACCAAAATGCCATCAAGGCCAACATCCATATAGGAGATCACACCTATATGGATTACATATGTATATATAAACAGATATAACTCTACAATCTGCCCTAGAACCCTAGGACAGAGGAGGATTTAGGAAGAACAGAACCCCTACCTTATATGTTCTCTTGCTCTCGCTTCCACGCAAGACTCCGACCACCCATGCAAGACGCTCCGGCAGCCACCAGAAGCTCTCCTTCCCTCTCTCTCTCTCTCTCTCTCTCTCTGCGACGGCTGGTGGAGCAACAAACCCTAAACCTAAAACTGAGGGGCTTCTCCTCCTTATATAGACAACACAACATCAAAACGACGTAGTTTTGATTAAGTGAATCCCAGCATCAAAACGACGTAGTTTTGATGGAACAAGCTATGACCTTTCCACATCCATACACACCAAAATATTTACAATTCCAACATGGTCCTTTGGAAAAAAATGATTAGAATGACAAAACCAAGGTAACCATGCAAAAACATGCCTGCACGCCAATTTGCACGTGAATTCCCCAATTCACGTGCAACTCCAAATGCACTCCAAATGCGCTCAAACTTCACCCCTAGCCTCCTTGCATCATGTAGAAGACAACCACACTTGAACGTGAAATGGACCCATTTCACGTGCACCTCACATATACGTCCGTTTGGCCTGAAACTTCTGTGGTAGATAGAGGACATCATTCTAAGCATCTTTCCTTTTGCACGTGAATTCATTGGAGTCCATTCACTAGGTTAAAATCTAGAAAAACTCTACTAAGAAGGCAAAACTGTGACTAACTCAAGGTACGGGTCCTTACACTTCACTTATAGCAGAACCATACTCGCAGAAAAAGGAAAACAGATGTATCAAGCATGGTCCACCCCACACAAGATCCAACCCAACAGTTCAAAACCTGGTGTTTATCCCGCATACATATCTTAGAGGGCACAACACAAGCCACAACTAACTTCAGACATGAAGGCTATCCTCCAGGAGAATCAGACTTTAAGGCAGCAGATCCAGAGGCTAGAAGCATCGCTAGAAGGAGCTCTTCTAGAGGTTACACCTGAGGGAAAAACAAGTAGAGACCATATTAAAGCAGAGGGAGGAAGCAGGTGAGCGACCACCCCATAGGAAGAGGCGCCGTGCTACTTAGGAGATGACCGGAAGAATGCCTTAAGATCATGTAGCGATAGCTTTCATTTTGTAGGTCCCAAAGTGAGTCTAGAGGGGGGGTGAATAGACTCTCATTGTGTGCGGAAGCTAGACTGTTAGCTGGTTTTGGATTCCTCTACAGATGACTATGATGGAAGTATTTATGGAGAGGATGACAGTAGTATTGAGGACAACGTGAGTGATGATGAACTATCAGACAAAACTAAAATAAGAGTAAATGCTCTTTTCTCTTCAGATCTCAGTTGTGAAAGAGAAGACTTATGATAGATCGAAGTGTGGATAATAGACAACACAAAGATCAAGACTTAATGGAAGTGCTAGATCTTTGATGAACAAGAGGTTCTTGAATAATCAGATGGATTACTCTTGTTCTTGGTTCACCGCGGCGCACAGCACTTAGAAGGATTCTTTCAGAGTCTTTCACTTGCATTAGTTCTCATGTGTTCTATCTGTTTCCTTCTTTTTAGAGAGAGGTTAAACTCTTGATTTTGTCGTTTAGTGCGTGAAAGATATATTTTTAAGATTAAAGTGCTCGTGCGCTATGATGTCCATCCCGACAGACTGACTTCCCGCCACTGAAAACGCGGAATGTCAGGGGATGAGTTGATCTGCTTTGATTTACAAATCAGATGCCCATATTGCGTATTTGGCATGCAGTTGATCTTGGCCGTTCATCCGAGGATGGTAGTTGGCAGCAATTAATGCGTCATTAATGCGCTCAACTGCTCGGGACGGCGCAGACTTGCTATACAAACCCTAGCTTACAGTGTCGCTAAGTGATTGTGTTTAGGGTTGTAAGTTTGCCTCGGAGGTAGATGCCTCGAATGTTCGGTGACTCAAAGATTTCAATTAGAGCCCGTTGAAAGTGGCGAAAGTTTGCTTCAGGCTTTATAGCGTTTCTGTGAGTCTACGACTCATATCTTCGAGTCTCCGAGGCAAGAGCTCAGGTTGGATTAGTCTTTTGTGTCACTTTATTAACCGAAATCTACGACTCTACAAGTCTGCGACTCTTCGAATGGTGCTTAGTGTGACTTCTTCGATTTCAGCTAATCTACCTGTTATTGTAGCTACGAGTCTACGACTCTAGTTCTGCGGGTCTACGACCTTCGGGTCTCTCAGTTCACTATATTTGACTAAGTGGTCTGAAGATCTTCGACTCTATGAGTCTTCAACTTCGCTTTTTCTTCCTTAGTCTTTCACAGAGGCACATAAACTGAGTTCCTGTATAGCTATGACCCTTTAGCTACAGCTCTCTGCCATCGATCTCCGAGTCTGGAAGTATGGCAATTTCTCTATAGTGATAGTGTCCCTTGAATCTACGAGTCTACGACTCTACGACCCTTTGAGTTATAGTTTCATTTGTTTGCCAGTCTTTATAGCATCGACTCTTCGACCTTCAACCTACGAGACTACGAGTCCAGTTGCTTAACCGTGTTTGACGGCTTCGACTCTACGACTTTCAATCTACGAGTCTACGAGTCTGGTTTTCTTTACATTATTCGAAGGCTTCGACTCTGCGACTTTCGATCTACGAGTCCTAGTTTCTTAATAGTGTTAGAAGGTTTCGACCCTATGACTCTACGAGTCTTCGAGTCTACGAGTCATTTAGCTTTGGTTACTGTTCCTAACACTTTTTCGACTCTACGAGTCTCTGAGCTTATTGATACTTACAGTAACACTCTCTTTTCCGTACTGTGACTCTACGACCTTTGACCCTGGATCTACGAGTCGCAATGTTCTGTCACTGTTTCGCCTTGAGTCTCCAGACTCTACGAGTCTACGAGTCTCTTGCCAATACGTCCTATGACAGTTTCCCTTCTACGAATTTCGACTCTTTGACCCTATGACTTTCGGTTCTTCAAGTCTCCAGACTTAGACTATATTTTGGCAGCTTCATCAAATCCTATATTTCCAACACATTTTACATGACATTTCAACATTGAATGTTTGTATCGTGTGTTTTGTTTGTAATAAAGTTGTTTGTTTTTCTAACCCTCCGCATATACATTCCATGCATACATGCATATCAAATAAAAAAAATCAAATAAAAATTCCCTTGTACCCAGGTGGGTAGCAACCTTTCTCCAGGATTGCGCACTCTTACAATCTCAGATCTCGCCGTAATCAAGTATCACAGCCACAACCAATGGCAGACGAAGCAGAGAACAGACTCATAGGTCTAGAACAATCACAACAAGCCCTGCAGGGGCAAATGGCTTTGATGATGGATATGCGCACCAAGCTGACTGAAGAAAGAGAAAGAATCCCGGCAAGAGGAACCCCGACAGGGGGAACTATCAATCACCATCATGAGCAGGGGCAGGAAGCAGTTCAACCGCCCAATTTGGCTCCGAGCCAGGCACCCACCTATCATCCTGCTATGGCACAACCCCCAACTACAAATCCAACTCATGTCACTATGCCCGCATCGGGACATGCAATGGAGGTAATGGGTTCTCCAGCCCCGAAGGAGGACATTGAGTCCCCTGCTCTAAGACGACTGGAGGAAAGATTGAAAGCTGTAAAAGGTATCGATAGCTATGGCATGACCAGCCCACAAGACTTACATCTGGTCCCTGGAGTGGTGCTGCCACCAAAGTTCAAAATGCCAGAGTTTGAGAAGTTCAAGGGGACCCGGTGTCCAAAGACACATTTTGCCATGTCTTGTCAAAAGATAGCCGCTTATGCTGGTGAAGACAAGCTCCTTATGCATTGTTTCCAGGAAAGCCTAATTGGGGCATCCCTTCGCTGGTAGTTTCAGCTAAATGGAAACCGCATCAAGACATGGAAGGAATTGGCTACCTCCTTCTTGGCACAATACAAACATGTCACCAAAATGGCGCTGGATCGACTAACCCCCTGCAGTCCTTGGAAAAGGGATCCGACGAAAGTTTCAAAGATTATACACGAAGATGGAGAGAGACTGCTGTGGACATCCAACCTCCCCTTACTAAAAAAGAACTCACCACTCTTTTTATCAACACACTAAAAGGCGTATACTATGAGAAGTTGATAGGTAACGTCTCCAACAGCTTTGCAGACTTGGTTGCATCCGGTGAACGTGTAGAAAGTGGAATTAAAGGAGGAAAGCTAAAGGGTGATGCGGCTGAGGCATCAAAACGGTTTCAACCACCAACAAAAAAGAACAACCAACATTCTACCAAGCACTAGGGTGCTATAGAGGGTCACCGGTAGCTGCCTATGTTGTACCTGCACCACCTCCCCAATTCATGCCATACTTGCCACAAGGAGGGGTTCCATTTCCATATTCAATGGTATCTAACTCATTTCAACCAAGTGCGCCATACCTAGAGCAACCAAATCCAGCAACTCAAGAAGGACCAGGAGCCTCATTCCAAGGACAGGGGCAACCGAGGGCCCAGACCCAGCAAACAGGAGCAAATCAAGCTTCTCGTCGACCACGACAAGAGTTTGACCCAATTCCAATGACTTACGCGGAATTATACCCTAAGCTCTTAGAGGCAAGGATGGTAACCACTATACCCTTGGGAGAAATAAAGACTCCTCCCCCGGCCTGGTATAAGCCAGACGCCAGATGTGAATATCATGCAGGTGGAGCTAGACACGATATCAAAAATTGTATAACATTCAAGAGGAAGGTTCAGGCATTGAAGGATGCAAAGCGGCTAGACTTTTCTGCACTGACTGGGACACCAAATGTGAACAGCAATCCTCTCCCAAAACACTCCAACAATGTTGCTAGTATCGAGAATGAAGGACGGCTGGAGAGGGTCTCCCAAGTACAAATGGAGAAAACATATTTGTTTACTCTGTTACAGGAACATGGCTATATACTTGCTAAAGACATGCCAGAGGCAGGAAAAGGAACAGATGGGGAAAAACAATGCCTGTATCACAAGATGTCGCGGGGACATGACATCGCAGAATGTAATGAGTTTTCCAAGGTGGCGCAGAAACTCATGGACCAAAGGATGATCGAATTCTCCAGGGAAGAGACAGACAGTCAAAGCCACATGATCTAAGGAGACATGTCATACCAACCATCATGGGTGCCAACACCCCTTGTCTTGAATGTTAAAACTCTAGAAATCCCGCAATTGCCTCAAGGAATTACGCCTCTCACCATATGTGTTCCTGCCCCATTCCCCTACAAGACAGATAATGCAGTCCCATGGAACTACAGCTATGAGGTAGTTTAGGGAGCCACTGCAGTAGAAAAGAAAACCTGGAGTGGTCGTGCTTATGCCCCTGATATGGCGAACAAAGCAGGTAAAGAAAAAGCTGTAGAACCCGACATTGAGCCAACACTAGAGACAACAAAGAAAGGAACACCGGTCACGGAAGAAGAGGCTGCGGAATTTCCAAAACTCATGAAGTAAAGTGAGTACAATATTGTGGATCAGTTAAGTAGACAACCAGCTCGCATAATACGGGGTCACTTGATTTAATGTAATCTATTTTAATGTCTTTCGAAGCGGTGAACATTTGTTTTTATCATAAGCTTTTCAATAAAATGTACTTTTCTTCAAATCTTTCACGGTGCATTCCATTCATAACATATGCATATCATATTTGGTAACCAACTTGTAATTCTCTTATAAGCAGGTATCACAATGTCAATGAAAACATCGTATGCGAAAGCGAAACGAGATGCCTTAGGTTTGACCAAAGTCCAAACTGGGACCAGCCAGTGTTTGAAGCTGATGAGAATAAGGTGGAGGAGACACCCGAGCTACCGGGAGAGATCATACGCCTATTGGAAAGGGACGATCACTTATCCATTCCAAGTGAAGACCCAGTATGAACAGTGAATTTGGGGACGACAGCCGAACCAAAAGAATTAAGGGTAGGGTCTTTGATAGCTACCGACATCAAGAAGAAGTTAATCGAGCTGTTAAGAAGCTACATCGACGTTTTTGCATGGTTATACCAAGATATGCCAGGATTAGACACAGGATATAGTGCAACATCACATACCCGTGAAGA
Organism: Taxillus chinensis; assembly: GCA_023512835.1. Taxonomy (NCBI): domain Eukaryota; kingdom Viridiplantae; phylum Streptophyta; class Magnoliopsida; order Santalales; family Loranthaceae; genus Taxillus; species Taxillus chinensis. Next base: position 10,739,092 of record CM042087.1, read on the forward strand.
CATAGTGCAAACCAGGACAACGAAATTGCGAAGAATGAGACCAGGAGATGCTATCGAAGATTAAAGAAGAAGTCAAAAAGCAATGGGACGTAAGTTTCCTAAGTGTCTCCCACTATCCCGAATGGGTGGCCAATATTGTACCAATACCGAAGAAAGGAGGCAAAGTACGCATGTGTGTCGATTATAGAGATCTGAATTGGGCCAGCCCGAAAGACAACTTCCCGCTTCCTCATATTGATACCCTAGTGGATAACACAGCAAAACATGCCCTATTCTCATTCATGGATGGCTTCTCAGGCTACAATCAGATTCGTATGGCCCTTGAACACAAGGAGAGGACCACCTTCACGACACTTTGGGGCACATTCTGTTATAATGTGATGCCTTTTGGTCTGAGGAACGCAGGAGCAACCTATCAGTGAACCATGGTGACCCTATTCCACGACATGATGCATAAAGAAGTCGAGGTCTATGTGGATGATATGATAGCTAAATCGCGGTGCACTGAAGATCACATCGAAGTACTCCCTAAGCTTTTTAATAGACTACGGAAATATCAACTGAAATTGAACCTGGAAAAGTGCACTTTTGGGGCCATGTCAGGAAAACTGTTAGGTTTCATTGTGAGCCAAAAAGGAGTGGAAATTGATCCAGACAAGGTTCGAGCTATCCAGGAGATGCCCCCATCGCGAACCATCAAGGAGGTCAGAGGATTCCTCGGGCGATTGAATTACATTGCCCGATTCATTTCACAATTAACAGCCACATGTGAACCAATTTTCAAGACTTTATGGAAGAACAATCCAGAAATTTGGAATGACAAATGTCAAGAAGCTTTTGACAGGATCAAACAATATCTGTCCAATCCACCTGTTTTGGTCCCACCAGTACCAGACAGACCTTTGATCTTATGTTTGACTGTCCAAGGGTCCTCAATGGGTTGTGTCTTGGGGCAACATGATTCTAGAGGCAAGAAGGAGCAGGCCATTTATTATCTGAGCAAGAAGTTCACCATCAATGAAACAAATTACACACCATTGGAAAAGACATGTTGTGCCCTTGTTTGGATAACAAGACAATTGAGGCAATACACCCTTTATCATACCACATGGCTGATTTCGAGGCATGATCCACTCAAGTATCTCTTGGAAAAGCCATCCATCTCTGGAAGAATTGCCAAATGGCGATTGGTCCTATCAGAATATGATATCATTTATGTGCCTCAAAAAGCCATCAAAGGGAGTGCAATAGCTGATTACTTGGCAAACAAAGCACTAGAAGATTACGAGCCTATGATTGTTGGATTTCCAGATGAGCACATCAACATTCTCACGGCCGAAATGTCAGACATATGGACGATGTGGTTTGATGGAGCCTCTAGTCTCTTAAGTCATGGTGTTGGGGCCATCCTGATATCCCCAAAAGGCGAACATTTCCCCATGGCGGCAAAGCTAACCTTCCCTTGTACAAATAATGTAGCAGAATATGAGGCTTGTGTGATGGGACTTCAAGAAGCAATTAACAAAGGAATCAAAAATTTATGAGTGTTCGGCGATTCGGTACTTATCATTTTTCAAGTAAAGGGAGAATGGGAGACTCAAAACCAAAAATTAATCCCATATCAGAAGCACGTTACGAAGTTAGCCGAGCAATTCGAAGACATCACGTTTGAGCATATGCCCAGGGAATACAATCAGATTCCTGATGCGTTGGCCACTCTAGCCTCCGTCCTTCAACTAAACACAAAGTTGGAAGTCCAGTCTTTCGATATCCATATACAAGATGCTCCAGCACATTGCATGGCCATTGAAGGAAATATTGAACAAAAGCCCTGGTTTGACGACATCAGACAGTATTTGCTCAAGCAAGAGTACCCAGCCGAGGCCTCTGAGTCTGATAAACGAAATATCTGAAGGTCGGCGTCCAACTACTACCTTGATGGTCCCATCCTATATAAGCGAAACCATGACATGGTATTACTGCAGTGCTTGGCAAAAGAAGAGTCGAAACAGATAATGAAAGAAGTGCACGAAGGAGAATGTGGTTCACACGCCAATGGACATGCATTAACAAGACAAATCATGCGAATAGGCTATTATTGGGTAACCATGGAAAAGGATTGCATTGAATATGTGCGCAAATGCCTCAAGTGTAAAATTTACGGCGATAAAATCCAAGTACCGCCATCCAGACTGCATGTGATGGTTTCCCCGTGGCCGTTTTCACTTTGGGGCATCGACGTTATCGGACCAATCTCGCCAAAAGCTTCCAATGGTCACCGCTTCATCTTAGTGGCCATCAATTACTTTACCAAGTGGATAGAAGCAGCATCATATGCCAACGTCACACAAGCTTTGGTCCTTTGCTTTATGTGGAACAACATTATATGTCGATATGGGCTCCCTGAGCAGATCATAATAGACAATGCCGCCAAACTGAACAATCGGATGATGGGTAAATTGTGCGAAACGTACAAAATTCAACACCGCAACTCGACTCCCTATTGTCCAAAGATGAATGGAGCCGTTGAAGTAGCCAATAAGAACATCAAGAACATCATCAAAAAAATGACTGAGACATACAAAGATTGGCATGAGAAGCTACCATATGCTTTGCACGCTTACCGCACCTCAGTACGAACATCAACTGGGCAACTCTATTTTCTTTGGTTTATGGTATGGAGGCAGTCTTACCTATCGAAGTGGAGATACCTTCCCTCCGAATTCTCAAAGATACTCAGCTCGAAGAAGCAGAATGGGCCCAAAGTCGTTATGAGCAGTTGAATTTAATTGAGGGCAAATGCTTGGCAGCTGTTTGTAGAGGACAACTATATCAACAGAGAATGATGAACAACTCCAATAAAAAGGTGAAGCCCAGAAGCTTTCAAGTGGGTGACCTCGTCCTCAAGAAGATTTTACCAATTCAACATGACCATAGACGCAAGTGGACTCCCAATTATGAAGGCCCATATGTGGTGAAAAAAGCATTCTCAGGAGATGCCTTAATCCTTGCCAGAATGGATGGGGATGAGCTCCCTAACCCGGTAAATAGTGATGCGGTGAAAAAGTTCTATGCTTAACTCTCTCATCCAAATGAGGAGTTACTTAATCTGTTTTCCTAGACATGAAAGGAATAAGCATGACCGCAATGAGCGGACTTGGTGAAAACCCGAAAGGGCACCAAGGGTAAAATACAAAGCTCCAACAAAAGACAAAGAAGCAAATAAAGGCGGACTTGGTGAAAATCTGAAAGGGCACCAAGGGTAAAATGCAAAGCCAAAAACAAATCTTGAAGAATGAAATCATTCAGAATCTCGGAGGATCAAGACCACATGAAATAGGGTCCTTTGCAAATAATGGACACAGCGCCACCTAAAGACAACAGTTGCCAATGGTGGAAGACCTGGTCAAACCTAAGGCACACTCAAATCAAATTTGTATATTATGCTTTTTCAGGAATTGTAATTCTGTTTATCAGATTATAACAATAGGACACTTTTTATGATATACATATGTTTTGTGGGATCAAACCAGCAAAATCCTGTTTTATATCCTTAATCATATTTTATCATCTTCATTTCACATTTAAGTATAATATCTTAAATCCCCAGTAAGCTCTTTTGGCATTACCTTATGAGTAGGGTCAAGCTCAAAAACCTTAGATAAGTTAATCCCCCAACTCAGAGTACCTATATCTCCACAAAATATCACTATCCCCAGTGGAGTTGCCAAGTCAAGCTCCTCAGCATGGCAAAGCTACGTCGAACAGGCCCTTCATCCACAAAGAAGGAAGTTCCCCAACTAGGATCGACAAGCTTCCCATCCAGAGAGAAAATTGTTCCCCCAACAAGTTGAATAATAGCCAACCTCTCTAATGGCATTGAGATAAATCTCCAGCCCTTGCCAAAACCATCACATTGCATTCGATGCATACATTGCATCATATTGCACCACAGGTTGAGGTTTATGCATCCCCACATACAGCACATTGCATTCCATGCATCATTTGCATACATTCGGCATACGCTGCAATTTCACGAAGGTTATCGCCTCTGAAGATCCTAAGAGCTCATCCCCAGCAAGCTTCTCATCAAGCCTTCCTAGCTTTCTTTGTTCAACTATACAAATCTTTCTTTACAATTTCCCCAAGCTCGAAAAGCACCCTTTTGACACTCGAATAAACTTCTTCCCTTTCCGAGTAACCTCGTAGAGCGATCTCATTGAGTGAACTCATAGAGGGAGCCCATATGTCCTCTTTAACAATCATGTACGCTTGTCAGGCCCTAGATGCCTTTTCAATTCCTGTCAGGCCTTGGATGCCTTTTCCCTTCCAGTTAGGCCTTAGATGCCTTTTCAATTTCTGTCAGGCCTTGGATGCCTTTTCACTTTCTGTTAGGCCTTGGATGCCTTTTCCCTTTCTGTTAGGCCCTAGATGCCTTTTCAATTTCTGTCAGGCCTTGGATGCCTTTTCCCTTTTTGTCAGGCCTTGGATGCCTTTTCAATTTCCTGTTAGGCCCTAGATGCCTTTTCATTTCTTGTCAGGCCTTGGATGCCTTTTCCCTTTCTGTCAGGCCTTGGATGCCTTTTTGAATTTCTTGTTAGGCCCTAGATGCCTTTTCAATTCCTGCCAGGCCTTGGATGCCTTTTCCCTTTCAGTCAGGACTTGAAGGCCTTTTCAATTTCTATCAGGCCTTGGATGCCTCTTCCCTTTCTGTTAGGCCTTGGATGCCTTTTCCCTTTCTATCAGGCCTTGGATGCCTTTTCAATTTCCTATTAGGCCTTAGATGCCTTTTCAATTCTTGTCAGGCCTTGGATGCCTTTTCAATTTGTTGTTAGGCCCTAGATGCCTTTTCCCTTTCTGTCAGGCCTTGGATGCCTTTTCAATTTCCTGTTAGGCCCTAAATGCCTTTTTAATTCCTGTGAGGCCTTGGATGCCATTTCCCTTTCTGTCAGGCCTTGGATGCCTTTTCACATTCTGTTAGGCCTTGCTTGCCTTTTTAATTCCTGATTAGGCCTTGCTTGCCTTTTCCATTTCTGTTAGGCCTTAGATGCCTCATCACAATTATTCAAACCCACCAGCCAAGAAGCTGCTTTTCACTCTGGGGGACATACCTAACCATTGCATTCTATTCTTCCTCTGTGCAACGTAAGCCAGGTAAGTGCTCCAACCCATCCAAAATGACTCCGTTTTATCTTTGTACACTATTTGTATACAAACAAGTGCACAAAGAGGTGCAAATTGTTAGACCCCATTTTGTCCAGGTTAGACATACTAACACCATTTGATATATATGCCTTTTTGCCCATGCCATATACCTTGTTGAACAGGTCCTTAGAGATTCTCTGCAATTTGCACAAGATGGATGCATTGACACTAATTGGGAAGCCCAAAATTGATAACCTCTATTGCCAACCCCTAAAATGCCCCAAGATCAACGCCAGGTGATAGAGGATGAAATTTGGAGACTAATGCACTTGACCGAGCTCAATTCTGATTTAAAATGAAGAAGTTATGGCCAAAACAACTTTCGTTGGAAAAAGTGACTGCCTGGAAAATTGACCGAGCTCAATTATGCCAAAAGACGGTCAATGCCCCTGGTCAAACTGCCCGGAAAAGTGACTGTGCGAAATTCTCCAAAACATCTATTTAAGCAAATACGGGTCTTCCTAAACAATCCCTAAAAGGTCGTTGATTTTCGCATTTTGGGTGGGGGTAAAAAGGTAATCAAAAGTTAAATAAATAAATAAATAAAAGAGAGATGAAAAGAAAGAAGAAAAAAGAGTGGCTTTATTTTTACTTATTTATGGATGTCATAATCACACACTCCACGTTTTTTTTATTGTTCATTATTTTGATATGCATTTGTAACAAGCGTTACTTTGGGTTTTCAAAACAAAACAAAAAAAAAGGGTTTGCCAAAAAAGAAACAGAAAAAAACAAAATAAAACAAACAAAACGTTTTTCCAAAAACAAAAAAAAACAAAAAACAAAAAAACAAAACAAAAACAAAAACAAACGTTTTTTTAACAAAACACAAAACCAAAAAAAATGTTTTCTAAAAAAACCAAAAAAGAAAATAAAAAAACATATTTCCATTTTTTAGGACTTTAATTTCCAAAATAAAATCAAAAACTAAAATAAACCTCTAGGATCTCATTCTCCACTTCAAACAAAAAAACCAAAACTTTTAGGATTCCCTTTAAAAATTTAGGGTAAATCTATTTTAACCATGACTTTAATAAATAACTTAGCTAAATAAAAATCATAGACTTTTTAGGAAATCTAACCCAGTCGTGGCAGTACAAATAAAATAGAAAACCTCCTCCTCAAAAAATAGATACTGAAAGGGCGCTGTAGGGGTGCTAATCCTTCCCTACACGTAACCAACTCCCGAACCCTTCTCTGATAAAGCAGACCACACCTTTAAACTACTCAAAGTAGAGGGTATCCAACTGTACCCCAAAAACAGTTGGTGGTGACTCTAATTTTCTCACCATTGGTTTAGTTTGAGCTCACCCAAAAAGGGCTCGGACGAAAACCAGTGATGACAGGCTCCATGTCTGGTTCGACAGTTTTTTCTTTCCTTGCTTTGTCAACCATATTAGGGGCATAAACACGACCACTCACTACAAGAAATCAGGCCTTTAGTAAGACATAAAATGTGTTACTGTAGGATACCGTAACACTTTTTGGGGTGTTAGGTCGGCTTGGCTTATGAAAAGTCCCCTATCTTTCGGTAACACTTTTTGCTGTGTTACGATTTTATGTTACGGTAGATCATACAGTATGATATTTTTTGTATTACGAAAAGTATCCGAGATATCATAAGCCAACCAGACCTAACACACCAAAAAGGCTTACGGTAGATGACACAGAAATATAACAAGCCTTTTCAAATGCTTACAATTGTTGGTTACAATTTATAAATACTTTCACAGTTCAAAAACTACCAATATTCAACAAAACAAACCATCAAAAATAACAAACCATCAAGAATATTATTAATATATCTCTACATTGAAAAATAATATTCTAAAATGTTACAATCCAAAATAACTAATGTATTCAAAATATTTTACAAACCACAATATAAAATACAAAAATGTCTCAAAACAAAATCCCGAATGCCATCTTCATTCCATGCCATAAAAAATTATCACAACTCTAGTACTCTGCAAGAAAACACCAACAATAGATCTATTAGTATTATTACATATCTATATTATTAATTTGGTTTACAAATTGATTGATCAATTACCTTACAAATAAACAAAGAAACACCAGTTCTTTTCTTTGTTTCACATTTTCCTTTCCTTGGTTACAAAATTTCCAAGAGAATACCTACATAACGTGGAAAAGTATATATCAAAAGGTTTATTTTACATAAACTATAAAGAAGTAATCGAGAAAATAAATAAATGTATACTTGAGGATTAACTGAGACTTAGCACAATAAGGACCTCCAACAATACATACATTAATATCAAATTCCTTGGTGAGTAAACTCATGGACACCATTGAAGAGAGTAAGCAAGATGGCTCACTTGATAACTTGGCGGCCGAAAACTGTTGGAGCATTGCTATTGACAATTTTATTGAAGAAATCCATAATACTTCTCATTCTTTGGACTTCATTTAACTTTTCTTCCTACCAAAAGAGAAATCAAGAATTAAACATCAAGAAGTAGACCTGCATGCCTAAATAATTAAATCTCATTAAAAATATAATCAAACAAGAAGGATCTAAAAAGAAAAAAAATATACTGTATTCAATGACAAGATGATTAGTAATAGAAATCAGTTACAATACACATGATATATTTACTATGGCTTGCATGATGAGCACATTGACAATCAACCACACTAGCCACAAATGATCTTGCAAGCCAAAAAGCTTTCAAGAAACTCAAAAGAAAGTGTTGAATGATCACTGGCATTGAATGACTTGATAACATTTTCAAAGAGAAAATAAAAAAAATAAAAGAAGAACTAGAAAAGATATATATTACGAATGTTTTATCAGCTCACTAAGTGTAGTAAGTGTAGCTATGGTAGAAACCCAACCATGAACTACATGTTGCTGTCTTCATCATCAGCATCATGTCTTCTATTTCTGATGTCAGCATCTCTTCAACCATTGAATATCTGAAAAGGCAAGAAAGAAATAACAAAATTCAGGCCGTCATATTCAAAGCGTTAGGCAATTTAAACCACTAAATTGCAGTAAATTGGCTATAAAAGTAAGGAGATAGGAAAGGTCTCTTACTCCCAATGCTCGAAGACCCTTTACACCTTCTTATATAGCCATTTAAATATTGTTATTCGACTTAAATATTTTTCCCAACTGACTAATTAAAAAAAACAAACACTAACTTTCAAAGATCTAGGATAGTTTGGATGAAAATCTCACCCCACTAATACCCATAGTAGGCATTTTCACCAAACTAAGCTAACTAAAAGGTGGTGACCCATTTGTTGTCACCACAAACGAACCACACAACAAACAAACACAAGATCAAACAGTTTCAATGTTAACAAGATCGAAAAAGATAAAGAAATACAAAATCGAGCATGTGAACCAACGAAAGCCGTTGGGGAATTCTATCGAACACCTTGCAAGCGCAGAAACGGAGAAGCGAGCCACACGCCCCAAACCACACCAATCCGAGCCAACCTGCACACAACGAAACCACCTACTAGCAGATAGACCAGAGCCGACGTCGGCCAATCCGTCTGGGGGAGCCGCCGCGTGCAGAGCCGAATGGTGTCGAGGGTCACGCGATCCGAATGTGGAGGGGCCGATCCGGCCAACCGAGGTCGCCAAAGACAAGAGGAGATGCCGCCAGGGCTTTCGAGCAGCCATGTGACGCCGCACGAAGCCGCAGAGGCCGCCGAGACGAGCGCCGCCGGAGATCACACCAGGGGAGAGCAAGAGCGTAGGAGAGAGCGTTTTTGGTTTGGTTTTGGTTTAGCTAGGGTTCAGAGGGCGAGAGAGTTTTTTCTTTTTTTGGTCAGAAATAAAGAAAGGGATTTAAGTTTTGTGTGGCGGTAACACTTAATTTCACCAAAAATATTCTGCATACACGAAATATTCGGTGCGCCATCTAACCCAAGTTGCCGCCCCACGAATAGTTTATAATTCTTATCTATTGTAGTACTTTTTTAATAATGTTATCCTTTGATGTTACGGTAGACCTGATTTCTTGTAGTGACTCCGGGTTTTCTTTTCTGCTGCGGTGACTACCTCACAGTTGTACTTCCATGGGACTGCATTATCGGTCTTGTAGGGGAAAGGGGCAGGGACACGTATGGTGAGAGGTGTAATTCTATGAGGCAGTAGTGGGATTTCTGGAGTCTTAACATTCAAGAAGAGGGGGGTTGGCACCCACGATACTTTGTATGACATGTCTCCTTAAATCATGTGGCTTTGACTGTCTGTCTCTTCCCTGGAGAATTCGATCATCCTTTGGTCCATGAGTTTTTGCCCCACCTCGAAAAACTCACTACATTCTGCGATGTCATGTCCCCGCGACATCTTGTGATAAGGGCATTGTTTTTCCCCATCTATTCCCTTTCCTGCCTTCGGCGTGTCTTTAGCAAGTATATAGCCATGTTCCTGTAGCAGGGTAAACAAATATGTTTTCTCCATTTGTACTTGGGAGACCTTCTCCAGCCGTCCATCATTCTTAATACTAGCAACATTATTGGAAGTGTTCTGGGAGAGGACTGTTGTTCACATTTGGCGTCCCAGTCAGTGTAGAAAAGTTTAGCCACTTCGCATCCTTCAATGCTTGAACCTTCCTTTTGAATGTTATACAATTTTCGATATCATGTCCAGCTCCACCTGCATGATATTCACATTTGGCATCTGGCTTGTACCAGGCCGGGAGAGGAGACTTTATTTCTCCCAAGGGTATAGGGGTTATCATTCTTGCCTCTAAAAGCTTGCGGTATAATTCCACATAAGTCATTGGAATTGGGTCAAACTCTTGTCATGGTCGACGAGGAGCTTGATTCACTCATGCCTGTTGTGTCTGGGCCCTTGGTTGCCCCTGTCCTTGGAACGCAGGTCTCGATCCGTCTGGAGCTGACGCCCTTGGTTGCTCTTGGTACGGTGCCCCCGGTTGAAATGGGTTTGGTGCCATTGGATATGGAAATGGAACCTCTCCTTGTGGTAAGTAGGGAGTGAATTGGGGAGCAGGAGCAGGTACAGCATAGGCAGCTACCAGTGACCCTCTGTAGCACCCTGGTGCTTGGTAGAATGTTGGTTTTATTGGCGGGTGCGATGGGTATACCAGGTTGGTCTGATTTTCCTTCTTCTTTGCTAGTGGTTGAAACCGTTTTGATGCCTCAGCCGCATCACCCTTTAGCTTTCCTCCTTTAATTCCACTTTCTACATATTCACCGGATGCAACCAAGTCTACAAAGCTGCTGGAGATGTTACTTATCAACTTCTCATAGTATACACCTTTTAGTGTGTTGATGAAAAGAGTAGTGAGTTCTCTTTTAGTAAGGGGAGGTTGGACCTCCACAACGGTCTCTCTCCATCTTCGTGCATAATCTTTGAAATTTTCCTCAGATCCCTTTTCGATGGACTGCAGGGTTAATCGATCCAGTGCCATCTCGGTGACATGTTTGTATTGTGCCAAGAAGGAAGTAGCTAATTCTTTCAATGTCTTGATGCGGTTTCCATTTAGCTGAAAGTACCAGCGAAGGGATGGCCCAGTTAGGCTTTCCTGGAAATAATGCATGAGGAGCTTGTCTTCACTAGCATAAGCGGCTATCTTTTGACAATACATTGCTAGATGTGTCTTTGGACATCGGGTCCCATTGAACTTCTCAAACTCGCCATTTTGAACTTTGGTGGCAGCACCTCTCCAGGGACCAAACATAAGTCTTGTGGGCTGGTCATGCCATAGCTATCGATGCCTTCTATGGCTTTCAATCTTTCTTCCGGTCGTCTTAGAGCAGGGGACTCAATGTCCTCCTTTGGGGCTGGAGACCCCATTACCTCCATTGCATGTCCCGATGCGGGCATAGTGAAGTGAGTTTGATTTGGAGTTGGGGGTTGTGCCACAGCAGGATGATAAGGGGGTGCTTGGCTTGGAGCGGATTGGGCCGTTGAACTACTTCCTGCCCTTGCTCTTGATGGTGATTGGTAGTTCCCCCTGTCAAGGTTTCTCTTGCGAGATTCTTTCTCTTTCTTTAGTCGGCTTGGTGAGCATATCCATCATCAAAGCCATTTGCCCCTGTAGGGCTTATTGTGATTGTTCTAAACCCATGAGTCTGTTCTTTGCTTCGTCTGCCATTGGTTGTGGGTGTGATACTTGATTGCGGCGAGATTTGAGATTGTAAGAGTGCGCAATCCTGGAAAACGTCTGCTACCCACTTGGGTACAAGGGAATTTTTATTTGATTTTTTCATTTGATATTCGTGTATGCATGAATGTATATGCGGAGGGTTAGAGTAACAAACAACTTTATTGCAAACAAAACACATAATACAAACACACAATACAAACATACAATGTTAAAATGCCATGTAACATGAAAATTATCGCTACATGATCTTAAGGCATTCTTCCAATCATCTCCTAAGTAGCACGATGCCTCTTCCTTTGGGGTGGTCGCTCACCTGCTTCCTCCCTCTCGCCATAATATGGTCTCGACTTCTTTTTCCCTCGGCTCTAACCTCTGCGGAGTTCCTTCTAACGATGCTTCTAACCTTTTGATCTGTTGCCTTAGAGTCCGATTCTCTTGGAGGATAGCTCTCATGTCTGAAGTTAACTATGGCTTATGTTGTGCCCTCTAAGATATGTATGCAGGATAAACACCAGGCTTTGGACTGTTGGGCTGGATCTTGTGTGGGGTGGACTATGCCTAATACGTCTTTTTGCCTTTTCTCGTGAGCATGGTTTTGTCATAGGTGAAGTCACAATCTTCCATGCCGAATAGCACAGGGATAATCCGATGATGCCCAACTTGTCTTCCACCCTACGGTGGTGCATATGCAGTTCCTCCCCAAGGACCTAGGAGTGGGACCCAATTGTAGTCCCCACAACTATAAGTCATGGAGACCACCGACATCCAAGGAGCAGTCCAAGTAATGTGATCTTCGTGAGGTTCTCTAACTTCTTTTTCTAGCTTTCAAAGTCTTTAGGCTGAGCAGAATATCCAGTTTGTTGTGGCTGGTATCTGGTAAACAAGCACGAAAATGAGGAATAGTACAGGGGAAATGACCTTGCAACCAAGTGCATAGGAGAGGTAGGCACCCCATGAACTGTCCCGAGCCTTTACTCCTCGGATAAGTAAGAGATCGAACGGTTTTAGCCAATATAGCAGGAGCAGGGTCACATCCTTTGAGCACCTGCTGGAAAAAATCTACAATTGCTCCATCGATGTGGGCCGGTATCCACGGAAAAATGACTAGCCCATATATAGCTAGTGTAAGCAATTTGTGCACCCTCGCTTCGTCACGGTCCGTATCATTTCTTTGATAGTTTCCCATGGAAGATATTCCCGCCCCCCATAGGTTGTCGCCGCTGGTGAGTCCCATACCTGGCTTTCCCATTATCTCGGCAAAGGCCTTTCGACATGATCTTTCGGGGCTCCGGTAGATAGATCTTCATTTTGTTTTCCACGGGGATATCCAATAATCTTTTGTATTCTTCTATTGTGGGAACAAGATCTATGCCGTTGAAGTCAAAGCACCGCCGTCGAGGCTCCGAGAAATATATGGCTGCCCCAAGCATATGCTTATCGGCCAGGCAGCTTGGTCACATGGAGCAAATCCCCAAACCGTTGTATATATATACTTTTCCTTTCGTCCGACCCTGCCTCTATATTGTCCGTACCTCTTTAGTGTAGTCCAACCGATCTTCTATGATAACATGTTCTGCCTTGTAGGCTTCTCCTAGTGGAAAATCTCCAAGGCGAAGTTGGATGTCCCCCGGATGCTTGGGCCACCACCGTGACAACCACTTTATCCTGAAGGCTTTTTAGGAGATAATCGAAAGTTGCCATGCCTATATGAATGTCATGTTATGCATGATGATAGGTTAGGATGGTAGTTAAATGCATGAACACTTATCAAGGTAGATGTGCAAGATAAAGGAATAAACTAATAATAATATGTGCAGGAGATGACTTAAGGACTATCCTACAAAACAAAGGTTAGCATGGCATGGAATGAGCAAACAACATGTGGGTCAATGCCCCCGATAGGCTTTTATTGCTACACCTATCTTATTCGTTGGTTCCCAAACTTCCTAAATAGAGGGCTCCATACACCATGGGATTTATCGGAGGGGGGTCTTAGACGTGGCTTAAAGGAACCTCAAGCTTGAGTGAGGAGTCCGAGGCCCCATTGTGGATAATGATCAATGTCTTGGGAACCATACCGAACTTCACTAACCTAAATTGTGCTAAACCCGGGTATAGGGTTATGCATGGATGCAACAAGTAGGGAAAGTAGTAAATCATAACCATCATGGTAGTTAAAGCGTATAAATAAATCACGGTTAAAAAATAAACGACAAATCGTAATGGCGGTTAAACAAGTAAATCACAATTACGGCTAGAAAATAAATCTACAATAGTACAATGAAAATAACCTCCTAATCCTAGTTCTAGACCTAACTCTCTAAAGTGTGTATGTCCCAGCAGAGTCGCAGTTGTCATCACTGGTTTTACATCTGGGCCCGTTTAGGGTGGGCTCAAACTAAACTAATGGTGAGAAATTTAGAGCCGCCACCAATTGTTTTTGTTTGTTTGTTTTTTAAGGAGACATTTTTGAAAACATTTTGTGGAAAATGTTTTGTTTTTTTTTTGTTTTTTTTTTTTTTTTTTGTTTTTAAGAATTGACCATATCAAAATACATGCATATCAAAATGTGAATTGTGTGATTGTGACATAAAAAAAACAAAACCACCCTCTCCTTTTTTTCTTCTTTTTTTCTTTTTCTCCTTTTCGTTTTCATTCCTCTCTTTGCTCTTTTTTTTTCTTACTATTCTTTACATATTACAACATACGATATATACGGAAAAGAAGAAATACAAGGAAAATATAACAGATGTCAACGACATAAAAAGAAAAATACAAGAAAAATACAACACATAACAACAACTGAAAAAAAGAAAAAAATATACAGAAAAAGACTAAGAATTACATCAAATATAAAGATAAATAAGCTAAGAAATAATAAATGACGAAATCACCTAGGATTATAGAACCAACTTTAGAGCTTCGAACACCTGGACCTATGTGTGAATCCCGTCCACGCCGATAGTCGCCTGCTCCAATTACCAAATCATCGAATTCCATAGTTCAAATGACAGAAATCAGCTAGGATTTGGAGACCGCAATAATGTACGGAATTGAGAGAGAAAAACGTGGGAGAAGGTAGATATTTTTAAATTGAAATGGGAAGGAATTTGGGATTTGGGTAAGAGAACCCGTACAAGAGAGGAGTGAGAAAAGGAGTTTTTTTTGTTTTTTTGTTTTTTTTTTTTTGTTTTTTTTGTTTTGTTGGAAAGGGAATTTGCAGGAAAAGAGAGAGAATATGGAAAATAAAGAGCTGGGCGAAGCAAAGGGACAAAAGCATGGGTGACGATTCCTGGGGAAAGGGAAGACTCTGGGCATACGATCCTAAGGGAAAAGGCTTGGGCGTATGTGAGAGAGAGATGGCAGCAATTGTGTTTTTTTTTGTTTTTATCGAGTTCTCTTTTTCTAGGCGTAATTTGGGCATTCTCCTTTTTAATGGCGTGGACAGAAAGGCTGGATTTAAAGGGGTTGGTCGCATCTCATTAATTGCTGCATTTAATGCTTTGTCAGGTGTATTATTAATCCCCGTATTATTAATTTCCAGATTCTATGCTTTGTTTGGTGGTTGGATGACCCGTGCGTAAAATGTGGCAGCTCATGATTGCTTTTTCATTCTTTTGTGAGCACATGCGTCCGACGGCATTAAAAAGCATCTCTCGACAATTGCTAGCAAAAAAAAACGCATCTCGTGAGCAAATAGCGAGAGAACCAGCGAAAGAGGCCAAACATCGAAGGTCGGAGGTTAAAGGGTCGGAGGTCAAAGGGTCGGAGTGTCGGCAGGTCGAAGTGTCGGCATGTCGGAGTGTCGGCAGGGTCGAAGGGTCACTCCTCGAAGACCCGAAGCTTAGTGTGTCGGAGGCTTACAGGCTTTGAGGCTTTGAGGCTTCAAGTCTTCGAGGCTTCGTGGCTTCAAGTGTTCGAGGCTTCGAGGCTTCGACGCTACGAGGCTACGAGGCTACGAGGCTTCGAGGCTATGAGTCAAGTTTTTTTTTTTTTACCCTCACCCAAAATGCGAAAATGGACGACCTTTTGGGGATTGTTTAGGCAGACCCATATTTTTTTAAATAGATGTTTTGGAGAATTTCGCATAGTCACTTTTCCTGGGCGGTTTGACTAGAGGCATTGACCATCTTTTGGCAGGTTTGACTTTTTCCAATGAAAGTTGTTTTGGCCATAACTTCTTCGTTTTTCATCGAATTGAGCTCGGTCAAAATGCATTATTCTCGAAATTTCCTCCTCTATCCCCTGGTATTGGTCTTGGGGTACTTCAGGGACTTGTAGCAATGGTTATCCATTTTGGGCTTTCCCGTTCGTGCAAGTGTGTCCATTTATGGACCTATTTAACAAGGTATATGACATGGGCGAGAATGGTATATAGAAAAACATGGGGTTAGTATGTCTAACCCGGACAAAATGGGGTCCAACACCTAGTACAACTAGTACAACATCAATTTCAAGTCTTTGGACAATAATATTAATTGCAAATGGTACTTTTGTTATAGTGACCAAACATTAACAATAACTCATGCCAAATAATAAATTTATCTTTGGATCGAATTATTATTGTAATGACCCGTGTTTTGGGATATGAGGTGTTAGTCACGGTTATGCATTTTGGGTGGAAATTGTCAGGTCTTTAGGAGATTTCTTATCATACACAAGCTCCCAAGAGAGAGTTTTTAGAGGCCGCACGTGACAATGGCCTTTGTCACATGCAGTAATGTTTCTACATGGGAGCCTTCCAAACCAAGTTCTAAAGCTAGTGGCAAAATCCTAGACCATTTGGAGGTTGCACGTGACAATGACCTTTGTCACGTGTAGCCATGTTTTGGATTGTCACCTTCGTTTTGTTATGCTTGATAATCTTTTCCCAAAGGGCCATATTCAAATTATGGGTATTTTATCCTGTGTAGAAGCGGGAAGGTTGAAACATATTTTACTTATCCAAACTACATCGTTTTGATACACAGGTTTCACTTATCAAAACTACATCGTTTTGATAAATGAGGTGTCTATATAAGGAGGTTGAGGTCTCTTTGTTTTAGGTTTAGGGTTCGTTGTCACCGCCGCAACCATCACAGAGAGAGAGAGGATCTTCTCCCGATCGGCCTTGTGCCGATTAGCATGGGTGGATGACATCTAGCATGGGAGCAAGAGCAAAGGGATCCTTTTAAGGTAGGGGTTCTGTTCTCCTTGAACCTATTCTGTTCTCAGGTCTTGTGGTAGACATTGTGGATTAGATATGTTATATATATATATATATAAATTCATATAGGTGTGATCTCTTATATGAATGTTGACCTTCAATGGCGAAGTTATGTTTGGATATGTCATTGAGTCTAGGTCTCGGGAAATTCGGGTTCATTCTCGTGGGAGTGGACCCCGGGGGGCTATTGGGGTATCGTGTTATTCGTTAAGTGGTTGTGATTGTTAGGGTTAGTCCTGCGATAGGGCCTCGTGGGGAAACCTTAGAGTTTCCTGGGGGAGTTATGTTTGATATGATGACTATATGGATTTGATAACTACGTTTTGTGTGTGGATTGTTGAATACATGTATTTATTTGGTGTGTTGTGGATGTGTGATTAAGTGTGCTATGTGAGACTGTGGAGCCCGTGTGGTCGTGTGTGGTGTGGTTGTGGTAGCCATGTGGCCGTGGAGCCTGTGTGGTCGTGGTTGAGGAAGCCTTGTGTGGTGTGGTTGTGGTAGCCATGTGGTTGTGGTAGCCATGTGGCAGTGGAGCCTGTTTGGCTTGTTTGTTTGTTGTTGTGTTTATAAATATTAATTATAACCTATTCATAAATTATTGCCACAACATTGCACTTGTGTACATCCTCATGTAGATGCTAGGAGGATGGGATGGGTTGGGGAGACATAATCCCTACCGAGTTGTGGTTGCTCACCCCTCCTATTATGTGTTTTCTTTCTAGGAACCTACGAGCGTTAGGTGGAACACCAAGGTGGATGACTTTCCTTGTTTGCTGTTTTATGTTTCTTATTGTTATTTTGAGGGAATCGATGTAACCCCAATGGGGAAAACGATGTAAAAGGTTTTTAAATTTAATAAAGTGATGTGCTTTGTTTTATGGACATTTGTTGTTGTTTGAAATTAAATAATGAAACGTGATGTCCTGAGTGAGTATTTTATCCCAACCCCTTATCCACCGCGTGGGTAAAGGGGAGTCACGAACCTGTTTCCTCGGGTTGGAAATTTGGGGCGTGACAATATGGTATCGAGTATGGTCTAGTTGGCCTACGATAGTGGGCAGATTTGGTTATCTTGAGTGCTTTGGAGGAGCCTGGAGGGAGATGCCTGATCAACATGGTCCACTTTCAGCCACTAAGGTGTAGTTGGGGTAGTCTAGTTTCGTGGTAGGATTTGTATGCATTGACATTAGGGCACTAGTTGCATTTGTTGTTTATGTGTTATGGTGTGGATAATCGTAATAAAGCCTTAAATGTGATAAGAAAAGATGACAAAAAAATGTGATAAAGTTTTAATTATGCAACTCGATGTTTTGTGTTAATTTGAGCGTGACTACATAGAAAAGTACTTGTGTTATTGAGCCGTGTGCTTGTGGGATTGATGTTTGTGTAATGTGAATTAATGAAAACTGAAACATATGCAATGTAGTGTGATAATTGAATTGTGTAATGGGGTAGAGGTAGTGAAACTCGGTAGATTTCGAATGCGTTTTGACGATTGTATTCCTTACTTCGTGTAGTAAGAATGCCACCAAGGAGAGCGACATGTGCATCTGGGGCAGTGGCCGATGAGTTATTTGCCCATGAGGGTCCAGGTGCGGGGCAGCCCGCTAGAGGAAATGAGCTATTGCTGGCGCAGAGAATGCATTCGACAGGAAGTCCAAGAGGCGAGGGAGGGTATCCGGCAAGAGTTCCAGGAGGAAGTGCGCCGTGAGATGGCAAAGCTCGGCAGGTGGTGCCACCACCGCCACCACCACCACGAGTGGGGGGAGTCACCTCGTGAGCATGAGAGTTAGCTGGGTGGTGTACCAATTCATCGTGCGAGAGGATGACGTGGTGATGAGGTTCCGTAAGGAACAACCACCGAGATTCAAGGGAGAAGTGGATCTAGTGGTGGCCGAGCACCTGGTTGAGGCGAGATAAAGCATGTGTTTTTCTTTCTCCTACCCCGGGAGGAGGATAAGGTGAGGTTGGCCATTTGGCAGCTGGAGGGTAATGCCTTAGAGTGGTGACAAAGTGTTGTTGCGGGGAGCCATGCGGTGCGGTTTATGTTGTGGGAGGAGTTCTTACAACTCTTCCATGATGAGTTCTTTCCTGAGTCATTGAAGTGGCAAAAGAGAAGAATTTGGCAGCTTGAGGCAGGGAACGAGGACGGTGCCCGAGTATGAGCGGGAGTTCCGGAGCTTGAGTAGATTTGCTCCCGAGACTATGGCGAGGGAGGACCTAAAGGCCCATAAGTTCACCTTGGGTCTCAGGCCAGCCCTTAGGCAGAGGGTGGCGATCCTACACTTGAGGACTTAAGCCGAGGTTGTTGAGACAACTCATATAGCCGAGAGGGAGCCGGATGATGGGAAGCAGGCCCATCAAGGTTGTCACTTGCATGGTGGATCTGATCGTGATTCAGGGTTCAAGAGGCCCAAGACCGAGGAAAGAGATAGGAATTCTTTCCACAAGTAGGGGTCAACCATCGGTGAACCCGGTGAGGTTCACCTTTGGCGGCAAGCAGCGGGGAGGTTCGACAGGAGCTCTCCCCGGTGGTTGTCATTCTTGTGGGAAGCAAGGCTATTTCAAGAGGAAGCATCCCAAGAAGCACCGGCAATGCAAGAGTTGTGGATGAGAGGGCCATTTGAGCTGGGTTTGCGGGAGTGGCGACAGGGGAGCAAGGAGGCATGGAATCCAAAGACGAGGAGTGATGCCGGTTTTCGGGCACTAGTAGAGAGACCAACTTGTTAGTGGCTGGCTAGTCAGGCTGGATCTAGCCGTCCCGACCTCGGGGGAGGCTGGAGCGATAACAGCCGATCGCTGGAGGCGGTCATGGCGAGAACCATCTAGTGAGTGAGCCAACTAGTGGCATGGGCTAGGGGGAGGGTGTTTGCTGCTGAATGCAACACCTCAAGAGGAGGTCGAGCTACCACCTCCACTAGCGGAGGGTGGGGCAAAACCATCTGTAGTTAGAGGTATCCTTTTGATCTCTCGTACGCTCACATCGTTCTTTTCGATACGGTGCATCTTGTTCATTTGTTCTTTGAGACCTGTGATTGATGGATTGGGGTTAGTAATTGTAGAGGCAGAGAGAAC
This sequence comes from Taxillus chinensis, assembly GCA_023512835.1. NCBI lineage: Eukaryota > Viridiplantae > Streptophyta > Magnoliopsida > Santalales > Loranthaceae > Taxillus > Taxillus chinensis. The sequence continues at coordinate 10,758,694 of CM042087.1, forward strand.
CCTAGTTGTGGAGTCCCCGGTAGGTGGTATAATTGAGGTGTGGCGTGTTTGTCGTGACTATGTGTTAACCATAGGAGATGTAGAGCTTAGTTTTGACTTGTATGTGATCTTGTTGAGGACATTTGGCCTGATCTTGGGTATGGATTGGCTTATGGCTTTCCAGGCCAAGATAGATTGTTATCGGCGCCGTTTATCATTCGTGTCACCCTGCAGGGACTCCTTGCACCCTGCGGGGGGAGTGGGATTGTGAGGCGAGTCGAGCCGGGCTTGTGATGGACCAGTGGGGTGCCATTATCCCAGGTTGGCAGCCCAAACCTTTACGAATGAAGGGAAAGTGGGAAAGAGGGTGTGGCCAGCGGTTGTTGACCGGTTTCGGGATGTCTTTCTGAGGAGCCGAGGAGGTTACCACCCGAGAGGAGCGTGGAGTTCACCATTGAGTTGGTATCGGGGACTGGCCCGATTTCCCAAGTGGCTTATCGTATGGGACCAGCTAAGTTGAGGGAGCTTCGAAGCAAATAGAGGAGTTGGTGAACTAGGGGTATATCAAGTCAAGTACCTCACCCTGGGGTGCTCGGGTGCTCTTTACAAAGAAGGCAAATTTCACACTTCGTCTTTGCATTGACTATAGGAAGTTAAATTCCGTGATTGTGAAGAACAAGTATCCATTCCCTCGGATAGATGACTTATTTGACCAGTTGAGTGGAGCCCAGGTGGTTTTCCAAGATAGGCTTACGGTCGGGGTACCACCGATTGAGGGCTAGAGATGAGAACATCCCCAAGACAGCTTTTCGGTGCAGGTATGGGCATTATAAGTGGGTAGTGATGGCTTTTGGGCTCACTAATGCGGCGGTGTTCATGCATCCGATGAATCAGGTTTTTGCTCCATACTTGGATTCTTTTGTAGTTGTGTTCATTGATGATATTTTGGTGTATTCCAAGATGGAGAGGGAGCATGTGGAACATTTAGCAACAGTGTTGCAAATCTTGAGGGACCAACACTTGTATGCTAAGTTTAGAAAATGTGACTTTTGGATGCAGGAGGTTGATTTTCTTGGCCATGTAGTGTCGATTGTGGGTGTTAGGGTGGACCCGGCTAAGATTGAGGTTGTGTCATCATGGGAGAGGCCAACCAATGTTTTTGAGATTGATATTTTTTTTGGCTTGGCGGGGTATTACCGTTGTTTTGTAGAGGGTTTCTCCTATTTGGCAGCTCCTATGACGGCGTTGACCGGAAGGGAGTTAAGTTCGAGTGGACCGACAAGTGTTAGCAGGCATTTGAGGCTCTTAAAACCTGTCGTCGATTGGGGCATTGGGTAAGCTATATTTGAACGAGGTTATGAGATTGCATGGGGTCCCGTCATCGATTATTTCCGACCGAGATTCGTGGTAATTCACTTCTCATTTTTGGGCAAGCTTCCAGGAGGCTATGAAGACAAAGCTTAGCTTGAGTACAACTTTTCACCCTGAAACTAATGGTCGGACAGAGAGGACGAATCAGACATTGGAGAACATGTTGAGGGCCTATGTGTTAGAGTTTGGTGGTTCTTGGGTAACTCACCTTCCTTTGGTGGAGTTTGCCTACAACAACGGTTATCAGGCATCCATTGGGATGGTTCCTTTTGAGGCATTGTATGGTAGGTCGTGTCAATCACCTTTGTGTTGGACCGAGGTGGGGGGAGGCATCTCTTTTGGGACCACAAGTTGGTTCAAGAGGCTACCGAGAAGGTCAAGTTTATTCATTAACGCTTGTTGTCGGCTCAAAGTCGATAGAAATCTTATGCGGATCAGCAACGACGACCTTTGGAGTTTTTTCGTGGGCGATCATGTGTTTCTCCGTGTTTCTCCTCGTTGTGGACATCAACGCTTTGGATGAGGTTCCAAGCTATGTCTGCGGTTTATTGGTCCATTTGAGGTTATCGCTCGTGTGGGGCGAGTAGCTTACCGGTTAGGATTGCCACCGCAGTTGAGTCAGGTGCACAATGTGTTCCATGTGTCCCGGTTGAGGAAGTATCGTCCGACCCCACTCATTTGATTGAATGGGGGACATTGGATATTGAGGATGACATGTCCGTTGTTGAGGGCCCTATCCTGGTATACTAGATCGACGGTAGAAACTTTTGCGTGGTCGTGCTTTATTCCTTTGGTTCGCGTGCTATGGCAGCACGATGGTATTGAGGAGGAGACATGGGAAAGTGAGTCTATCATGTGTGAGCGGCACCCGAGTTGTTCGAGGACGAACAATCTCGAGGGTGGGAGGTGGTTGTTGGCCAAGAGATAGTAATGTAATTTCCTGTAAAGACTCGTATTTGGGTAGTTTTGATAGATAGCCATTCTATGGGAATGCAACTATCCTGGATGGTAGTGTAGTCATCGATGTGAGCATTTTGACTGCACCTGGGCCCGATTCCGTGTCGGGGCCCTATTTGACCCAATTGTTGACTTTTCAGGTGTTTATTGGTTGACTTTACGTTTGGACGGTCATTTGGGTGTAATAATATCTGTTTAGTGTTGTGCTCGTCATTTTGAGCGTTTTGACTATAATTTGACTCAATTTGGAGTTCGGGACCTTGGAGGTCAATTATTGTGTGGGAAGGTCAATTATTGACTAGGTCAATGATTGACTAGGTCGGTTATTGGTCAATGATCGCGAGAAATATAAATAGCGAGAAAAAGAAAGAGCTTTCACTTTACGCTATCACGTTTGTGCGTTTAGAGAGAGAGAGAGAGAGAGAGAGAGAGAGAGAGAGAAAGCTTAGAGCTTGGTGCCTTAGCGATTTGGGGCGATTTGGGTTCATAGAGTTCAAAGAATCACTCCAGGTAGGTGTCATTAAACTCCTTATTTTGATTCTTTTTTGGATCCGCACGAATTTATCATTATTTTTGAAATTGAGCATGAACCCTAGATTTAGGGGGAAATCCAATTCGGGTTAGATCTAGTTGTTTAGCATAAGATCTGTGGTTAAAAACCGATTTAGATCATTGTAGAGATGTGTTTCGTGATTTTGGGGGTGTATAACCATGTATTTCATGATGGTTGAGAAGTTAACCATGAAAATCGAGTTGAGATCTAGATTTATCGCATCTGCAATTATCTGTGCGTATTTTTGTTGTTCTTGTGGGACTTAGAGGCGTTCTGGACGCATTTTGAGGTAGATATGGTCGTCTGTTGCGTAAAATGTGTGTTTGGGAGCGTCGGGGGGTCGCTGGGTTGGTTCCATATGAAAAACAGTGAAAACGATGATGAACAGTACCCTGGGCGCGTTACTAGGTCGAAATGACGAAGATCCGAAGTTCTGGGTCATAGGGTCGTAGTTCGTAGACTCGTAGTCCATAGTTCGTAGTCCGTAGTCCGAAGGTCGAAGATCGAAGACCCGCTTCGCGTCTTCGAGGCACGCTACGCAGCCTACGAGTCGCAGCTCCAGCCTACGAGTCTCCGAGGCGCGCTACGATTCCGCGCTACGAGTCGCAGCCTTCAACGTGTAATTGGACACTGGACTACACCTGGACTGGACTATTTACATTGTAACCCATACCCATTTACACACTTAAGTACTATACTTAAGTTACAATGTAAATAACGAAATACCCCCCCATTTGGATTCAAAGAAAAATACTAGAAAAATTAATTCCCACTCCTTTAAAATGTGAAAATTGGATTTAGTGTAAAATCTTGAAAAAATCCAGTTTTTTGTAGAGGTGAATTTTTGGAAAGTGGGGTTAGACATCTCAGAAAAATCCCCAAAAATCAGATTATCTTAGTTATGCTATGGGAACTCAATGCCTGGGACTTTTTATTTCAAGAAAACAAATCCTATGGGTATCTCCTTCCTTAGTCAAGGAATGAGGATTGGTGGTGAAGACCGGCTACGTTTTAAAGGGAGTGTTGTATACCTTAAGACCATATTGGTGTTGGTATGTTGGTTTGAGGGATTGGGGCTTAGGCTCTATGACTTGTAGGGTTCTCACCGTGATGTACCGTTGGTGCTATGTGGTTGACGTGGCAGGCATATGCACCGATGGTAGGCCCGTGTGGCGACCGTGGCCGGGCATATTGCGTTGTGGACAGGCTAAGGCCTCAATTGAGCCGTTGAGCTCGTGGAGCTAGGGCCGAGTGCCCTGAGTGGGATCCCGTGGAGGATCATGGACAAGCCGTCTGTGTGGGGCAGGCCGGGTCCTGATGTTTGTTTGCAGGCCGAGTCCCGATGATTGTGCACACTACACGGTGCACGAGTATACGAGCATGTAGTATAGACTTGTATGTTTGCATGATGTGGAGTGTTGGGGTCACCTATCGAGCTTGTCGCTCACTCCTACTTGTTTACCTTTTTCAGGTGTGACCCGAGACTAGTGGAGGACTTTCTTTCCAGGAGGATGCCCACTACTCGATGTAAGATACGATATTATATTCGTATTATTTTATGTGATATCCCGGACATGGGTCCGTGGACAGTTGTATTTGCATATTGTTTGTGATGTGATGTCCGTATGATTGTTTGACTCATTGTATGCATGATGATATATGGGAAAGTACAAGATTACCCTTGATATATGATCGTACAGGGTTGCATATTTGAGACAGCACCCGCGGTGTAGTCTCCATTGGTGCTAGTCACAAACCCCTTGACCTATCGGGTGCGGGCAAGGAGAAGTCATGTTCCTAGTTCCAGGTTCCCTGGAATTTTGGGGCGTGACATTTCCTGTGTTAGTTGTTCATAATGTGTTATGTATTGTCCTTTTGAGACATGTACTTGTATTTGAGATGTGTTTGTGACATGCAGGTATGTGTTATATACATTGTGGTTATGCTTTGTTGTGTTTGTGGACGTATGTCCTTTTATGTCTTGTGTGTGGTGTATGATCCATTTATGTGTTATGGCTTGCAATTTTGCATAATGAGGTGCATGTGTTTGTTATTCCTTGCGATTCTAGTGGCATGTTGTTTCTTTTTTAGGACGAAAAGTCTTATGGGGGGAGAGGATGTAATGACTCGTGTTTTGGGATGTGATGAGTTAGTCATAGTTATGCCTTTTGGGTGGAAATTGTCAGGTCTTTAAGAGATTTCTTCTCATACACATTAGCTAGAACACTTTGTATATAGATAACCAAGCTTGAGGCAAGAGATAAGCCCAAGAGGGAGTTTTTAGAGGCTGCATGTGACAATGGCATTTGTCACATGCGGTGATGTTTTTGCATGGGAGCCTTCCGGACCAAGTTCTAAAGCTAGTGGCAAAATCCTAGACCAATTGGAGGTTGCACATGACAATGGCCTTTGTCACATGCTGCCATGTTTTTTGCACCGTCACCTACGTTTTGTTATACCGATAATCTTTTCCCAAAGGGCCATGTTCAAATTATGGGTATTTTGTCCTGTGTGGAAGCGGGAAGGTTGAAACATGTTTTACTTATCCAAACTAAGTCATTTTGATACACAAGTTTTGCTTATCAAAACTACATTGTTTTGATAAATGAGGTGTCTATATAAGGAGGTTGAGGTCTCTTTGTTTTAGGTTTAGGGTTCGTTGTCGGCCGCCACAATCGTCGCAGAGAGAGAGAGTGAGAGAGCGAGAGAGAGAGAGAGAGAGGATCTTCTCCGATCACTATTGTGGTGATTCGCATGGGTGGACGACATCTAGCATGGGAGCAAGAGCAAGGGGATCCTTTTAAGGTAGGGGTTCCGTTCTCCCTGAACCTATTCTGTTCTCGGGTTTTGTGGTAGACGAATTGTGGATTAGATATGTTATATATATATATATATATATATATATGTAAATTCATATAGGTGTGATCTCCTATATGAATGTTGGCCTTCAATGGCAAAGTTATGTTTGGATATATTGTTGAGTCTAGGGTCCGGGGAAATTCGGGTTCGTTCTCGTGGCGGTGGACCCTGGGGGCCATTGGGGTATCTGTCTTGTTCGTTCGGTGGTTGTAATCGTTAGGGTTAGTCTCGCGGTAGGGCCTCGTGGGGAAACCTTAAAGTTTCCAAGGGAGTTATGTTGATATGATAGTTATGTTTGATATGATGACTATATGGATTTGATAACTACGGTTTGTGTGTCGATTGTTGAATACATATATTTATCTAGTGTGTTGTGGATGTGTGATTAAGTGTGCTATGTGAGACTGTAGAGCTTGTGTGGTTGTGGGAAAATTTTGCGAGGCAAAGTCATTCCTTTAGTTCGAGTCCTGTGGAAACATCGTGGGTTAGAGGAGCAAACTTGGGAGCGGGAGAGTCGGATGCTTGTTCTTCATTCAGAGTTGTTCGAGGATGAACAGTCCTAAGGTGGGGAGGATGTCATGTTTCTCCATATTTATTTTATTCCTTGCTCTGGTGGAGATATGTATTTGTTCCGATGGTATTTGGTTTGATGGTATTTTATTGTGATATAATGTTACATAATTTTGCTATGACTTATATCTGGTATATGACATATAGTGAATATGACATATAGTGATTAATGATGATGTTGGCTTTCTCATTTCATTTCTTGTCATTGAGGTTGTTGCTTTTGGAGGATGAAAAGTCTTAAGGTGGGGAGGATGTAATATCTCGTATCAGGAAATAACATAAGATAACCGTAATTGGGCATGAGGGTATCATTTTGTGGTAGTGATTATGAATATAGTTGTTTTGGCTGCAATTTGGGTCCAATTTGGGGCCTAGATGACCGAGGGGCATTATTATAATTTTCAATGGCAAGTTAAAGGGTTAATTAGTTAATTTGGTTATTTAAGGATTTAAAAATATTAATGTTTAATAGAAATACAAATTTTCATTAATAATGGACTTTTTGGTATTTTAAATTGATTTAAGATAGGAATTATAGTATATTAGGAAATCTAGTCTAATTAGGTTTCTTAATCGGCAAGAAGTCTAAGCTAAATTAGACTCCTGCTCACCTCTATAAATAGGGAGGCTGGCCAGGGAGTGTTGGCTGTTGTTTTTCTGCGTATTGAGAGCCCTAACCGTCCTTGGAGCAAAGGAGAGAGAAAAAGGTCGTAGCTTGAAGCTTTCGGGCGTTCTAACAAGTGAAGTCTATTGCACCGTATTAGAGGTAGGTGTTTCTATCCTTCTCAAACTCTCCTAGAGTTCTATAACATCTTGGGGTTGGTTTAGTTTTGGGGGTCAAACTTAGAATGCACGATTTTGCATGTAACAAAGATAAGGAGCCTAAATAAAGATGTTTGATGTTCAAAGTCGATGTTGAAAAGGTATAAATTGTTTTAGGGTGGATTCTTCGTATGTTGGAACCTGTTTGAATAGTTCGGTCGGTGAATAATGTTGGTCGGGTGAACAGTAAAGTGGTCGGGTAAAGCTAATTTTTATACCGATGAAATATTTGCGGTATTTAGAGAAACTTTCCCTTCTGGTCGGGTGAATTTTGAGGTGGTCGGGTGAATCAGAATCGGTCGAGTGAAGCTCATTTTTATACGGCTAGAATATTCGCGGTATTTCGATCAACTTTCCCTTCTGGTCGGGTGAGTTTTGAGGTGGTTAGGTGAACAAAAATGTGGTCAGGTGAATAGTAACTTGGTCGGATCATTTTTATGATATTTTTCTTGGATAGCCAGTTAAATACCCTTGAAACGGTGAGTATTAATAGCGAATCGGAGTTCTATAGAATTAGTTATGACTTTTCGAAGTTGGGACAAAATCTGCACTATTTTATTTGCCTATTTTGTTTCTTTTAATCTGTTAATGGGAATCTAAGCTTGAAACCTTTAGAGTGAAACCCTAATGAATGTTTGGAGATTGGGGTGTGCCTTTCATTGTTATATTGGTATGCATATATTTATTTTTATGCTGAAAACATGTTCGTAATGATTGTACACGAGTATGATTTTCTGCGGATGTTATGTATTGTTGATGTGTGTTCTTGTTATATAGTTCACTATATTTGTTGTGATGAGGTCCGGTAAAGGACAAGGGTCCGGTAAAGGACAATGGTCCGAAAGGACAATGGTCCGGTAAAGGACAGAGGCTCGGTTAAGGGAAACAAGGGTACGATGGATCCGGTCAAGGACATCGGTGCGGTAAAGCACAATTTGCACGGTGAAGTGCATGATTGAATTGTTACGAATAATGATGTTACATGTGATGTGGTTGTTAAACACTACACTCGTACATTTACACTTTGCATATAGAATTTGTTAGTTTAACCGACTAGAGAGTGTAGAGGGATAGTTACCTATTGAGCTATGAAGCTCACACCTATGTTACTAAATCTCTTGCAGTGCGAAGGGAGATTGGAGGAGCACTAGTAGTCAAGTGGACCATGATTTTGATGTGATGCTTATGTCATTATAGGACTTATAATTATTGTGTTATTTGTTTGGATTGTGATTTCCCGAACATGGGTTCGTGGACATTGTAAGATAGTATAATTATTTTATGGTTTGCTTGTTTTTAAGTATTTTGTTAATGGATATTATTGAGGAAGTACTATCATATCCCTGTTGTGTGATAGTACAGGGGAGCATGAGACAGCACCCGCTTTGTAGTCTCTATTAGGTGCTAGTCACAAACCCCTTGACCTTTCGGGTGTAGGCATGGGGCAGTCACGTGCTAAATCTCAGGCTTTCGGAATTAGGGGCGTGACGAGCCTGTGTGGTCGTGGTTGTGGAGCCTGTGTGGCCGTGGTTGTGGTAGCTTGTGTGTGCTATGGTTGAGGAAGCCTATGTGGCCGTGTGGCCGTGGTTGTGCTTGTTTGTGTGGCCTATTTGTATGCCGCAATGTTTATAAGTGTTAATTATAACCTTGTTCATAAATTATTGCCACGACACCGCACTTGTGCACATCATCATGTAGATCCTAGGATCATAAGATGGGTTGGGGAGACGTGATCCCTATTGAGCTATGGTTGCTCACCCATCCTATTATGTGTTTTCTTTCCAGGAACCTATGAGCATTAGGTGGAACACCAAGGTGGAAGACTTTCCTTCTTTGCGGTTTTATGTTTCTTATTGTTATTTTGAGGGAATCAATATAACCCCAATGGGGAAAACGATATAAAAGGTTTTTAAATTTAATAAAGTGATGTGTTTTGTCTTATGGACATTTGTTGTGGTTTGAAATTAAATAATTAAATGTGATGTCTTGTGTGAGTATTTTATCCTAACCCCTTATCCAGCGCATGGGTAAAGGGGAGTCACGAACCGGTTTCCTCGGGTTGGAAATCCACGGCGTGCCAATTATTCACATATAAAATATACCTTATAACCATCACATGTTTACCACCACAGTGTATGTGCAATTCGGCCATACATTAAACCTTCTTTTGGGCAGATTAATACCCGCATGAATATACATGAAAGCTTCATATGGTCACAATCCCGAGGGTCGAAGTTTAACGATTTGACTTCCTTGTTGCTCAAGTGTCGAAGACATGTCAGCATGCTACTGTGCACTTAAAATTCAAAAAACAACAACACAAGGGGTGACATGCACTCATTGCTTGAGTACTCCAACAGGTGGATCCGAAAAATAAAGAGACGGGTCGGAGGATAGGATGCGGACCCTAAATACGAACCGACAAAGTTTGTGACTTCTACAGGACACTTCCCACCTCATATATGAGTCACCGATATATATATATATATATCTCCTTTGACCACCTTTGAACCTTACAATGTCTCTCTAGTACCCAGCTCATCGATGGCAAAAGGACTAGGCGAAATTGTCCTGGAATTCATTGTTGACTGGGAAGCCATATGCTACGCGAAGGTCACTGGCGAGGCGAGTTCGGAAATCGTCTCGATCAACTGGGATTGCATCCGTATGTGTGGGGATGCAAGATGTGTTGGTAGAAGACGTCTGGGAATTTCACGAGACCTTGGCTATATCTTGGAGACGACGTGGTGGGAACAAGACAAGGAGTGGAGATTCGCGTCTCGGCCCGAAACGCTCGCAATGCACGTCCTGATGGTCCCTTGGAGCCTAGAGGGGGTGAATAGGCTCTTATCGAAACTCTTTTTAATCTCTTATGACACAACACTTATTTAGTTAAGTGATAGTATCACCGAGAAGATAACCAAATAGTGGAAGTATTTTGTTTTATTATCAAGAGATAAGTACAACAAAATAGAAGCAAGACTCTCTTACACTCTGTTTTACAAAAGGATTCACACTCTAGCCTAGATTATATCTTTGAGCTCTTGTGCATACACAGGGTTGATTCAGGCTCATTCGCACACTTACACAAATGTACAAGTATTAATATTTATACAAACATTCCTAAGAGACACCCTTGGAACTTGTAGTTCCGGAATGCGTTCAGGACTAACTATTCCTCGGTAATCTCTCCGCCTTGACTGGCGTTGCTTGTGGAGATCAAGATCTTGGGTTTGAAGAGTATAAGTGCCTTTGTGAGTTCCCAAGTATAATTAAAGTTATGTCCACATATCCGGGTGATCCACGTGTAAGATTCTTTAGGTTCTCAACGAGTTTGTCTTACATCGGGACGCCACGAGCTGATAACTTTAAATGCGGTAAGTTGAAGTAGCATCTTCTTGGTCCGGTGTAATTTTCCTTACTTTGTTGCTAATGAAGCTCGGAACCTTACTCCGTGTCGGTGGTTGCTTACTCCGTATCTATTTGGTACTGAAATCCTTAGTCCGTGTCGCGCTTCCTTACTCCGTATGTAAGTTCCTTACTCCGTGTGTAAGTTCCTTACTCCGTATGTAAGTTCCTTACTCCGTGCGAGTTTAAAGGATCGGATGGCTTACTCCGTACTAGCGCATCCTTACTCCGCATGAGTGAGTGGTCCGAATTCCTTACTCGCATCTAGTTTCCTTACTCCGTGCGAATAAAGACTTGGGTCCTTATTCCGCATCAATACTTCCTTACTCCGTATGTATGAAAGACTCGGATGCCTTACTCCGTGTCTTCTCTTTAACTTCGTGCGACCTTGTAGACCAAGACTCTTACTCCGCATCAGTTTGCCTTAGTCCGTTTGAGGCATTAAGAGCAGATTCCGTAATCCGTAGCTTTTAAGTTCTTAGTCCACACGAATGTTCCTTATTCCGTATGTATTGGTGACTTGGTTATTTACCAAGTGTCCGACAACACTCACTCTTGTCCGGATCAGGATTATGTATCCTGTCCTTAGCTTTGCTCTCACGAGTGTATCTCCGGATTAAAAACATATCTTCGCAATGATCAAAGAAACACAAAAGATCTCGAGATCAAATTACATAGGGCTTTACCAAGCATTATCCAAATTCTGGGCTTGAGCCAACAATCTCCCCCAATTATGGATATGCCCAAACCCTTTGTAATCTGATCTGGTAAGCGGTGCAAAAAGATAACATACGAATACACATCACATCCATTTTCATTGATCAGCAACAAAGTACAAATTAGCCTTTATACAGGATTTTCGTTAAGGTACATAAGGCTTACTATACTTGAAGATCATTGTTGCCGCTTTCTCTCTAAGCTCCATTGTCTGCTTCATCGTATAAGTGGTGTGTTGGCTCCAAGATTTGTCCACAGTTAAGAATGACTTGATGAAGTAACCAGACAAAGGCCCCCAGCCTATCTCCATCTGGGTCGTTGTGGCGTTGCTTTTTGCCCCGGAATGTCGTTTTCGGCTTCTCGGTTGGTCTCAAAGGAGTGATGCCCAACTTTTCATATAATCCGGCTTTCTTCACGGCTTGATCAACCTGAGACACAGTGCTTCCCTTTGATTCTTTCTTATATCTTCGCTCTACAATCGATGAGAATCAATCGAATCATCTGTTTGGACTAAATCATGAAGACAACCATCATGAAATGTGGCGACATGATCCCATACGGAATGAGGATAGTTGAGAGAGTACTCCATGGCTTGCTATCCTCAGCGTTCTGTTGATAAAGGACTGAATAATATCTATCTTGGGAAGATAGCCCTCATTCCAACATGGCGAACTTCAAACAAGTGGCCGTCCTTGTACGAGAGATAAAAACTGACCTCATCTCCATTTTAGCAGCCCTAGAGAAGTTATCAATGTCGTCTGCTTGTAAAGAGGCCTTTCTCCGAACAAAGGGTCCAAATGTCGTCCGGGGAGAAAGGGTACAGGTCGAGAGACATCTTCTCTCGGCAAAAGACGCAAGATAGGACTTCATTGCCTTACGCACGCTTCCATCCGCATCAGAAGGGTCACACGCCGCATATGATGGGAGGAAGGTGTCAGCTGCGGATGGAGAGGATGGAGGAAGAGCTGCAGTCGAGGAGCTTGGCTGAGAGAAGCGGCTACGTTTGGGGATTTGAACTCCCTGAAGCAATGAAGAGGCAGGCCGCTTCTCAGCACGAGTGGATGGTTGTGGTGCGAAGGAGCAGAAGGATCGGATGACACTCTCTCCCCCGGTTTGGCACATCGCCTGGGAAGCAACGGGAGGGCGAGCCATCGTGTGCGCCAGGTCCGCGAAGGTGGTAGACAAGGAGTGGACGGACGAGGTGACAAGATCCATCTTCTGTTCCATGGAAGTGGAGGAGTCGGTGAGAGCGGATAGGAGTTGGGCGCCAAGAGCATCAACCTTGGCGGCGATGGTGGATATTTGGGCGCTATGAGCTTGGGTGTGTCGGTCCAGTGGGCGGAGAGCACAAGATCGGAGTGAACCGTGCCAAAAGAAGCACGCCCAAGGGCCAACTTTAGAGCTTTGGAGGACTCCCCCGCATGAACAGGAGCAGGAGTGCACCGGGCGGAGGAGTCCGCAGGAGTATCAGCAGCAGCAGCGAGAAGGGGCATCCGGAGCATCGAGGCATCCGGAGCGGTGGACCCGCTTTGACCAGATAGGTCAATAACGGGAATGGTGTCGATAGGAGAAGAAGGTCCAGCCTTAGCAGGGGAAGGACTCCGTGCGGCATGGACCGGGCTGGTGGGGGTAGGGAACGGCACATCTGGAATGGAGGCCGGCGTAAGAAAGCCTTGGTCCAAATTCCGGATGATCATGGTCTCCGGGGATTGAGTATGTCGAGTGTAAAACACCTGGACATCGGTGTCGGGAATGGAGGCAGTGTGAGCAAGGCTGAAACGGAGCCATAGGTCCATTAAGGTGTTGGCGGAGAGATGGTCAAGGTAATCTCGGGGTTGAGGTAGGGGAGGCAAAGGAGCTTCCGGAATAGATTCGGGACATCGGCAATGATGGCAACAACGGCGGTATCAACCGCGGCAAAGAACACGGAAGTGGAGGGAGTGGGGACATCCGCGGCCAAGGGGCTGAAGAAACAACTCTAGGGGCACTGCGATGAGATGGCCCCGCAACCTCGGAGGGTTCGGCACGGATCTTGTCTTTGGGAGGCCCGAGAAATGGAGGGTGCAAGAACAGACCGAATCCGGGAGGACCGGTGAGCGGAGCCGACGTCGGGGGCATGGGTGTCGGTGGGGTCACCAACAGAATCGCCTTGTTGTTTTGTGTCAGGAGAGGGCGGAGAGTCGCAGAGGGACCACGGGCTGTCATGTTCCCATCAGGCGTAAGATAGCAAAGGTAATTAGCCTGAGGAAATGAAACAACACCACGGTGGGCGAAATGGTCCGGATGAAGATACCGGAAGACAATACTAAGGATGCGCCCGAAGGAAAGGTTCTTGGGTCCATCTGCAGCGGTCGGAATAGAAACTTCCCCCAGTCCATCGGAAGACCTTCAAAAACGCCGTACATGGCCAGAAGAAGACCGTACGGAACAGTCCGAGTGGAAGTGCGAGCGGTAAGTAGCGACTCAAGATGACCGCCATACGGCGATAGCGGCCGTGGTAGGACTTTACCTTGTATTCCTTGCCTTTATAGGTGCAACCCATAGAAGCCGCCATGGGATCAGCATCGGGGCGCCGTGGTTCACCGGGGGGGTAGGCCGAGAGCAGCGCGGAGAACGTCGGGGGTAATGAGGATGGATTCACCGCGAACATAGGAGATGATGGAGTCGGTGGTACAGCGGATCCGTTGGTAGTACTCGAGAATGTCATCAACAAGGAGATCGACAGGATTGGAGATCAAGTCGAGTAGGTGAGAGGCTTCTAGAAGAGGGCGAAGATGGGAAAACCAGCCTGGAGGGTTGGAGACAGCACTCCAATCGACCGGATGGCCGGGATTAACGCCGGAAAGAGAGGTTTTGGGTGCCATTAGAGATGAAAGTTGAAGGGCGAGAGGGAAGGCGAGGTCTTAGGGATTGAAGGAGCAACGAGAGTTGTAGGGATTTGAAAAGAGTAACCCTCGTGCTTTGCAGAAATGACCAAAATATATAAGACCGAGTCGTAAATGTCGGCGGGTCTAGGAATGTGGCGAGTGAAATAGTAAACCGCTTGACAGGCTGATGTCATTAGTCTTGATATCGATGCGCCTCCGAATTAAAAGATGACGTAGAGACGGCATGACCAAGTAAAGGTAACATTGTTTGCCTTCCGGGGAAGTGTGAGCATCCCGAGACATGCATTTAATGAATCATCATGATTCCTCCTCGAAAGCACGCGATATATAATAAGACATGGATTATCGCAATTTGCCATGTCAGGAGTTCGGAGGAATGAACCGACAATCATCCGGAATTAACGATAGTCGTGTGACAAGTATCCGGATGAAAAGTAGACCGTGTCCGTAGTAACGGAGTGCAGTTAAAGAGAAGTAGATTCCTTTGCTGTCAATAAGTCGAAGAGAAGAGAAGTACCACAATACTTCAAATCCAAGACTATGGACTGGATTTATCGATAAGAGTGCAAAGAAACTCGAACTCTGTAGCTTCACAAAAATAAGCTAAAAGTACATAAGCTTAACAGGCAAGGATTACTACGGATAGGAGAAAATATGCAGTAAAGAGCTATATAATCCGAACTAATGAGTAGCAGAACTTATGCATTACGAAGAATGAAATAGACATATACATACTAGAGACTAATCAATGTGACTGAATCGGGGCATATGTCGGATAATAAATACACAAGTTCATATAGGTCAACATAACTAAACCGTCCTGTTGAACGACTTGCTAAGATTAATTAAAATTCATATGATTTGACCAAACTAGGATTCATGAGTGAAAAAAAGAGGAAGTGGACACATGTCAAAAGCAAGCAGTTGATTATCCGATTAAAATGCATGGTTGAAGAAAAAAATACATCCAAGCATGCCACAATTCTGTTTCAACAATGCATGTCCAGTCAGATCCGCAAGTAAAGGTTTAGAGGAGGGAGTATCTGAGACATATTAGGGGGTTATTACTGAGGTAATAGATGAAGCATAGGCTCCCCCGTAGATCATTCGATCCTCTCAATGAAAGGCTCTCCCTCGAATAGACATCCAGGAAAGAGGTCATGAGACATATACGGGGGGGGGGGGTGGGAATTACTTGAATAATTTATAAAGCATTTTCTCCCCCGTAGATTGTGCAATCCTCTCGGTAGACCTTTCCGGCTTAAAGAAATTCAGCACGTTCTATCCTTTTAGGAAACTATACTTCGTAGTTGATCGATGCGATTGTGTATTCATCCACCAGGCATTTCGAGCTAACCCATTTCATTTCTTCAACAATACATGTTAATAGAGTAATCTAAATGAACAGGCATTTGTCATGTGGTGATCAGTGGAAATTACGATCATGGAACCAGAATGAGGTTAATCATATAAACTTTAATCATGTTTGCTTAAACGACTTCAGTCGGGAAACGCAAGCATCCTCCCATTTATGAAGTTGCTATAAATATCAGAAGCATGAAGCATATTACACAGTATGTATGATCATCATAAAGAACGGTATGTATTTACTACTATCGATAAAAGCACAATGCATGTTCGAAAACAACTATTGATGGATAACGGTGAGAAGCTATGCGAGAAAAGTCAAGCATACCTAATTTGAGAAGAAGTTCGGAAAATCTTACATCAGGTAGGGGCTTTGTAAGTATTGTTGGACCCCATTTTGTCCGGATTGGACATACTAACCCCATTTGATATACCTTTCTGCCCATGCCATATACCTTGTTGAACAGGTCCACAATGATCCCATACTTCCAAGGAATGGTCTACCCCAATCGGCACGAGATGGATACAATTGACACGGATGGGGAAGTTCAAAATTAATGACTTTTGCTACAAGTCCTTGAAGCACCCCAAGACCAACACCAGGTGATGGAGGATGAAAAATGGAGACCAACGCACTTGACCGAGCTCAAATCGGACTTAAAATGAAGAAGTTATGGCCAAAACAACTTTCGTTGGAAAAAGTCACACTTGCTAAAAGACAGTCAATGCCCCCTGGTCAAACCGCCCGCAAAAGTGATCATGCGAAACTCTTCAAAATGCCTATGTAGGCGAATATGGATCTCCCCAAACAATCCCCTGGAAGGTCATCCATTTTTGCATTTTTTGGTGGGGGTAAAAAGGTAATTAAAAGTTCGGGGTTGACCGTTGACCGTTGACCTGCCGACACTGCGACCCGTTGACCTTCGAAGCCTCGAAGCCCCGAAGCCCGAAGCCCCGAAGCCTCGAAGCCCCGAAAGCCTCGAAGCCCCGAAGCTCGACGCCCCGAAGCCTCGGCTCGAAGCCTCGAAGCTCGGCCTCGAGTTCGAAGCCTCGAAGCCCGAAGCCTCGAAGCCTCGAAGCCTCGAGCCCGTTGACCTGCCGATTCCACCTTCGACCCTTCGACCCCTGAAGCTCCGACCCTGCCGACACTCCGACCTTCGAACCTTGACTTGCAATACCAGTGAGTTTTCGGCCCGTTGACCATTGACCTTCGACCTGCCGACACTTCGACCCGTTGACCGTTGACTTTTGCCCCACTGAAATTCGACCCACCGAAGCTTCGACCCTGCCGACACTTCGACCTGCCGACACTCCGACCTGCCGACACTTCGAATCTCCGACCCTTTTTGCCTTCGCCGATTCTTTTTTCGCTGGCTTCTCGCGTCAACTCTTTTTTTCACGGGTTTCCCTTTATTCTTCTCGCTGGCTTCACGGGACTCATTTTCTGCGCTGGCCACCTAACAAAGAATAACTCAACAACCTGTCAGTCACATGCGTTGCTAAAATACAAACTCCAAAGGGCAATCACGAGCCACCCTGTTTCCCGCACAAGCTGTCTACCCGACAAAGCATTAAATCTGCAAATTAAAATACTGCAGCCAATAATACAGCAATTATGACAGTCCAGCCAAAGACGTTCGGCAGCTCTTTAAGATGCAGTCTGCAGTTCCAAAAAAGGAGAGTTCTGCGTGTGGATAAAAAAGGAGAGCGTGGGTTTTCGTTGGAGAGTTCTGAAAAAAAAAAAGAGAGAGGGTTCTGAAAAAAAAAAAAGAGAGTTTGAAAAAATTTTGGTTGAAAAAAGAAAAAGAGGAGATCTGTCATAAGAAAAAAAAAGCAGTTGCCCGTCCCTGCATCATCAGAAGAAAATTCTGGGAGAAAAGAAAAAAGAGAGTAGTTTTTCATTGAAGAGTGCCATCATCGTTGAAAAAAAATCTATAAAACCTTCCCCCCAGCTTCGTTCCAGCAGAAAAAAAGAGAAAGAAAGCCTTGTTCGTGAAAAAAAAAAAAAAGCAGAGACACAGAGAGAGCTATCATCGTGGGAAAGAAACCTGCAAACCAGAGAAAGCAAAAAACAGAGACAGAAAAGGAAGAGGTTCGGCAGAGAGAGGAAAAAGAGTTCAGCCCAAGTCTTTCCAATCCCTTTTCCCTGACACCTCATTACAGCTCTTTTACCCAGAAAAAACACAAAAAAAAGAGACAATTCCAGTTCTGCTTTTTGTTTTCTCTTCCTACGCCTCCATCAAAACAAAAACAATCGTTTCTTCATTCCTTATTCCTTACACCTTACACCCATTCTCCTCAATTCCAGCCCGAAAAAATCTGAATCCAAAATATACATCATCCTCCTTTCCCACGTTTTCTACCCAAAAACCCAGAAAAAAGCGGCTATCGGCGTGGACAGGATTCGCACAACGTTCGGTGTTCAAAGCTTCAAAGTCGGTTCAGCCCTTATTTCTTCATTAGTTTTCAGCTTATTTATTTTGATATTTGATGTAACTCTTAATATTTCCTTGTATTTCTTCTTTTTTCTTTTATTGGTTGCATTGTGTTTTCCTTGTATTTCCCTTTCCTTTGTATATGTGTACCTTGTAATATGTAAAGTATAGCACAAAAAAAAACAAAAACAAAAAAAAAAAAAAGAGAGAGAGCAAAAGGATGAAAAAAAGAAAAAAAAAAGAGAGGGACTTTATTTTTGTGGATGTCACACTCACACACTCCACATCTATTTTGATACATGCATTTTCAATTTCAAAAAAAATATACAAAAAGCAAACATGTTTTTTTTTCAAAACATTTTCAATAAATAACTTTCAAAATGCTTTCAAAAAAAAAAGAGAAAACAAAACAAAAACTAACAAAAAAAAATTTCATGTTTTAAAGCCAAAAAAACGTTTCATTGTTTTTGAACCAAAAAAAAAATCAAAATTAGTATTTCAATTCCCAAAACAAAAAAAACAAAAAAAAAAAAAAAAACAAAATAAAAAGAAAATAAAAAAAACAGTTTTTTTTAGGACTTAAATTTCCAAAAGAAAAACCAAAAACAAACCCATAGGATCTTATTCTCCACTTCAAAACAAAAACCCAAAATTTTTAGGATTCCCTTTTTAGACATTTAGGATAAATCCATTGTAACCATAACTTTAATAAATAACTTGGCTAAATAAAAATCATAGACTTTTTTAGGAAACTTAACTCAGTTATGACAGTACAAATAAAAGAAAAACCTCCTCCTCCTAAATTAGATACCGAAAGGGCGCTGTAGGGGTGCTAATCCTTCCCTACACGTAACCAACTCCCGAACCCATTTCTGATAACGCGGACCACACACTTAAGACTACTCAAAGTAGAGGGTATCCAACTGTACCCCAAAAACAGTTGGTGGCGACTCTAAATTTTCTCACCATTGGTTTAGTTTGAGCTCACCCCAAAAGGGCCCGGACGAACACCAGTGATGACAAGTATATCCGCCAGTTGATCTTCAGTAGCAACATGTTCCAGGGATATGTGCTTTTTAAGAACATGATCGCGAATGAAATGATGCCTGACCTCAATATGTTTTGTCTTTGGATGCATGACGGGATTATTGCTAATAGCAATAGCACTGGTATTGTCACAGTAGAGTGGAACAGATGTCATGTTGAAGCCGTAGTCAGTAAGTTGACTTTGCATCCAGAGAAGCTGTGCGCAGCAACCTCCAGCAGCTATATATTTCGCTTCAGCAGTAGATGTTGATACGGAATTCTGCTTCTTACTGAACTAAGAGATCAATCTGTTTCCAAGGAATTGGCATGTACCACTGGTGCTTTTCCTGTCTATGCGACACTCGGCAAAATCAGCATTAGAATATCCGGATAAAGCAAAGTTGGACTCTTGTGGGTACCAGAGTCCCAAATTAATTGTCCCTTTGAGATACCTTAATATCCGTTTTACATGAAGCATATGTGACTCTTTGGGATTCGCCTGATATCTTGCGCAGATGCAAGTTGCAAACATTATGTCTGGGTGACTTGCTGTAAGATACAGCAAGGATCCAATCATCCCTCTGTACTCAGTCACATTCACTGATTTGCCATCAACATTTGGGTCTAACTTGGCATTGACTGGCATTGGAGTTTTGACGGGAGACGAACCTTCCATACCAAACTTCTTGATTAAGTCACGAGTATACTTAGCTTGGTTTATAAAGGTCCCTTCCTTCAGTTGTTTGACTTCGATTCCAAGGAAGTAGGACAGTTCTCCCATCATACTCATCTCAAACTTGCCAGTCATCAACTTGGCGAATTCATCACAAAGTTTCGAATTAGTTGATCCGAAAATGATATCATCCACGTATATCTGTACGATCAGAGTATGTCCTTTCTCTTTCCGTAAGAATAGCGTGGTGTCAATCTTCCCTTTTTGAAAGTTGTGAGCAAGTAAGAATTCCGAAAGTGTGTCGTACCAGGCTCTTGGAGCTTGCTTCAATCCATATAAGGCTTTCCGAAGTTTGTACAGTAAATGTCCTGCCTTAGGTTCAATGAAACCGGGAGGTTGTTCTACGTATACCTCCTCTTGAAGATCTCCATTCAGGAATGCACTCTTGACGTCCATTTGATAAACTATGAAGTTTTCATATGAAGCATACGCAGTAAACATTCGGATTGCCTCAAGTCTTGCTACCGGAGCAAAGGTCTCATCATAGTCTATTCCTTCTTCTTGACGATATCCTTTGGCTACCAGTCTGGCTTTATTCCGGATTACTATTCCATCCGTATCAAGCTTGTTCCGAAACACCCATTTAACTCCTATGACTTGCTGAGACTTAGGCCTTGGTACTAGAGTCCACACATTATTTCTCTTAAATTGATTCAACTCTTCTTGCATGGCTTCTATCCAATTTGAATCTCGAAGAGCTTCATCCACCACCTTTGGTTCTATTTGAGATAGAAAACACGAGTAAAAACACATGTTGGAGGTGGCTGCTCTTGTTCTTACACCAACAGTAGGATCACCAATCACTTGATCTGAGGGATGATTTCGGGTCCATCTGTAATTCTGTGTATGTGATGGTTGATCTTGAATAATTTGAAGCTTTGCCAGGTTAGGTGGTTCAGGTGTATCTGCTGGTTGAGCTTCTTCCGGACCAGATGTTTCTGTATTAGAAGGTACGGTAGAACTATGTGGTTCTTCAACACTGTTTCTTTCAGTGTTAATTGGTCCAGACGGACTTGAAGGTGCTCCGGAATTTTGGGTATCCGTAGGAGTATGTCCGGAGCTTAACGGTAGTCCTGAGTCCGAATCATCCATAGTATCATCCATATAATTTCTTTGTGCTTCACTGATCCCACGTGGTTGGTCAGAATGTGTATCAGGAACATTCATAAACTTCGAGTAATCGATGTTGTTGTCCGGGACCTGCATATTAGAACTTGAAGAAGCAACTTTTGACCAATCAAGATTAGCTTCATCAAAAGTCACATGGATAGATTCTTCAACTTTAAAAAGTTTTCTATTGAAGACCCGATAAGCCTTGCTATGTAATGAGTACCCTACAAAAATCCCATCATCGGATTTTGGTTCAAATTTATTCCGGGTTTCTTTGCCATTTATCAATATATAGCAAGTACACCCAAAAGCTCGAAATGTGAAATTGAAGGCTTTCGTCCTCTCCACATCTCATAGGGTGTTTTCATGGTAGATTTATTTATTAGAGTTCGTTTCGAACATAGCAAGCGGTGGACACAACTTGACCCATAGGCCGAGAGGAAGCGTTGCCCCCGCTAACATAGATCCGCCGGCCTCGACTAAAGTACGATTCTTGCGCTTAGCTACCCCATTTTGTTGTGGAGTTCTAGGCGCAGAGAAGTCATCTTGAATGCCCTGTTCGGAACAATATGATCTCATATCTGAAAAATCAAATTCGTACCATGATCACTCCTGAGGCACTTTATGCTCGGTCCTTGTGAGTTGCTTATCCAGTTGAAAAGATCTACAAGATGCTCAAAAGTTTGATCCTTTGATTTCAGGAACATCACCCATGTGTATCTGGTGAAATCATCGATAACCACAAGGGTATATCTCGCACCAGCCAGCGAAGGAACAGAAATAGGACCACAGAGGTCCATATAAAGAAGTTGCAGAGGAGCAGTTATTGAATTAACTGATTTGCTCTTAAAGCTATGTTTGGTCTGTTTGCCGAGTTGGCATTCTCAACGAGAGTGTCTCTGGAGTATTTGAGTTTACGTAGACCAGGTGACATGTTCAAGTGATGCTAACTTAGATAGTAGTGTCTTAAAATTCAAATGTGCGCATTGCTTGTGCCATAAACAACTATCTTCATCTGAAGCTTTAGTGAGGAAGCATACAGGGTCAGAAGAATTATTTCTTAAGACCACTGAGTATATGTCCCCATCCCTTGATCCGGATAGCTTTACATCTCCGGATAAGTTTTCCCTTACTATACAGGTGTTGGACATAAAGGAAACAGTAAATCCTTTGTCACACAAATTACCGACACTTAGCAAATTATGCTTCAAACATTCGACTAGTGCAACTCTAGTGATTGATACACAGCCATTGGTTAAAGTGCCATACCGGACAGTCTTACCTTTGCTGTTGTCACCATATGAAACGGATGGACCTCGTTTTTCATTAACTTCTACAAGCAGAGTCTGATCACCCGTCATATGTCCAGAGCATCCACTATCGAGGATCCACTTGCTTTGATTGGTCTTTAACTTCAAGTGATCCGGCAGTGCATTCCAGAGATGCTCCTGAAAGACAACAGTTTACACTTTTGGTGCCCAAACTTGTTTCGGGCGGTTAGAAAGAACAGCAGTAATGTCAACAGTTCCGAATTTGACTTTGCTAGGACATTTAGCTCTCCAAGTTGACTTTAATTTGTTAGGTTCAGCTGTTTCTTTTATTTGGGTTATCTTAGGAGAGACACTCCTTTGAGGTTTAGCTTTTGTTTTGCTTGAAGAACCCTTTTTATTGAACTGATCTTTATTGGTACGAATTTGATTACAAAGCCAGTTATCAGATAAACTCCAACATTCATAGTGATAATGACCTATTTCCCTACGAGATGGAACAGACACTATAATGCGGAGCACAAACAGGGGATACGGGTCTCTTAGATTTTACTGGACTTTCTACTATGTTCCCTATGGCCAAATCCATTGCGTTTGGGTGACGCGCTCTTGGCCCTAGATGCGTCAGCCTTAGCCTTTCCTTTCTTTTTGGGTGCTACAGTTTTGGCTTTAACTGCAGCAGCCTTCCCTTCATCATTAGTTACGGGTGCTACTGCTTTGGGAAGTGCAGTAACAGCCTCAACTCCACAATCATAAACTATGGTGCCACCTGAAATGAAACCATCCAACGGTTTAGACGTACTAACAAGATATAAGTTGGTTAGTTTTGGAGTGAAATCCGGAGGACACTCAGTAGCTTGAGCATTGGAGGTTGATGATTCGGAGCCTAGGCCAGGTTTGACTCGAATATTATTCGAATCAGTCCTGAATGTAGAGGCTATTTCCCCGGATTTAAGCCACTTACGATTTATTTCCCTCTCCTGTTCAAGTTCATTCTCGAGTCTTTTTACTATAACTTTTACGCCTGAAAGATTGGTATTTAGCAGATGATTTTCAGCCCTTAGATCATGATACCAAGCTTCTTTTCCTCTGAAGTCAGCTATGTCTTTTTCAAGTCTAGTAATAGTAAATTCAAGACGTTTATTCTGACTTTCATATCTTTGTACATTTGAGTAATTATTAGTCTCTCATTCTTTTCATGATCACATTCAGTAGTAAGAGATTCTAATTTACTCGTGAGCTCAGAGATAGAAGGTACCTCAGTATTTGCCATGAGGCAGACGTTCGGCTTAGGAGTTGGCTCATCATCCGAGGATTCCTCCTCTTCTTCCGAGCCACTGATGTACTTTGTCACGAACGCCTTCCTCTTGTTCTTGCTGGTGTCTGAGGTGGTACGTCGAGGAGTAACCTTGTCACTTTTCTCTGCCGTCTTAGATTTGGATCTACATTCCTTGGCCCAGTGACCGGGTTTCCCACAATTAAAGCATTCTTGGGAGCTCGACTCCGATCGTTCCTTCCTTCTGGATGATGAGGAGCCTCTTCTGAATCCTTTTCTACTTTTCCGAAGGAATCGTTCAAAGGATTTAACAAGAAGAGCTATTTCCTTTTCTGCGTCTGAGTCAGAATTCTCTGACTTATCCGTATCATCCTCTTGATGATTACTGGAGCATTCCGTATCTTTGAGGGCTACCCCTTTTTCTTTCCGAGCAATTTTCTCATCACGGTCAGTGTATCTGAATCTGACCTCATGAGTCCGAAGCTCTCTGTATATTTCTTCAAGGGCAGTAAACGGCCAGTTTTTGTCAGCTTGCATCTCGAGCTGCTTGGAGTAGTAGTGATCCGGCAAGGATCGAAAGAACTTGTCATTGATTTGAGACTGAGTGTAGTGTTCATTGACAGTTTTTAGCTCTAGAATGAGCTTTGCCGAATCTCCGATAGATACTCTCAAGGGATTCGCCAGGTTTGTGATTGAAACTCTCAAAGTTCTGTCTGAGAGCACAGATCACGTTTTGCATCTGGGACTGACTTCCCTCATAGAGGATTGTCAGTTTATCCCAGACAGCTTTTGATGACGTGCAGCCCTGGATGTCCGTGAAAGCCTCGGAATCCAAAGACGATGTAACATAAGCCAGAGCCTGTCACGCCCCGGATTTCCGACTCGGGGAAACCAGTACGTGACTCCCCATTCACCCACACGGAGCGCAACGGGGTTGGATTACTAGATGCCATACAAACAAGACTAACAATTACAATAAATCAAACAAGCCACATCTTTATTTAATTTCAAACATTTAAGGTTCACAAACCAACCATGTTCCTTACTACAATTCAATTCCCTTAGTACATTTGCCCCCTTGGGGTTACATAAATTATGAAATTACATCACTGAAGTGAACAATAAAATGAAGATGGTCTTCCACCTTGGTATATCCACCTAACGCCTGTAAGTCCCTGGAAAACAGGCAAACACAGTAGGAGGGGTGAGCAACCACAGCTCAGTAGGGATTAAGTCTCCCCAACCCTTCCCATGCTCCTAGCGGCTACATGCATGTGCACAGGTGTAGTGACGTGGCAGTATTAAGAAAAATAAAGCATTCCACACAAGCGGGCGTAACCTCAGCCCCAGCCACACTAGCTAACAAACCACATCTCAAGCAAGTAATTTAACCGCCTCTTCAGGCCAGATACCACAGTCATGCACACAACATACACTACGGTCACTCAAGCATAAAACCAAACACTTGGTGTGCACCCGTTCACAAGTGCACAAATCCAGCCGTTCAGGCAATAGAACAAACACCCAGCATGCATACATACACCAAAATCACAAGTCCAGCCACACAGGCATATTATCAAACATGTAATAGGCATATACACACAGATATATTCACACAGGCATTTCATCGAACATATAACATGCACTGACCACCCAACAACGAGAATCACACCAAAATGCCATTGAAGGCCAACATCCATATAGGAGATCACACCTATATGGATTTATATATACATAATAGCAAGTATAGACCGAATTCTACCTAAGAACCCTAGGACAGAGAGGGATCAATAGAAACGGAACCCCTACCTCAAGTAAAATGCAACAACACAACAATATTTTGTTCCCACCCGAACGCCATCCGCCCACGAGACACCGACCACCCACGCAAGATGCCCGGTAGCAACCAGGAGCTCTCCTTCCCCTCTCTCTCTCTCTCTCTCTCTCTCTCTCTGCGATGGCTGGTGGAGCAACAAACCCTAAACCTAAAACAGAGGGGCTTCTCCTCCTTATATAGACAACACAACATCAAAACGACGTAGTTTTGATTAAGTGAATCCCAGCATCAAAACGACGTAGTTTTGATGGAACAAGCTATGACCTTCCCACATCCATACACACCAAAATATCCACAATTCCAACATGGTCCTTTGGGAAAAGATGATTAGAATAACAAAACTAAGGTAACCATGCAAAAATATGTCTGCACGCCAATTTGAACGCCAATTCCCCAATTGGCGTGCAACTCCAAATGCACTCAAACTTTACCCCAAGCCTCCTTGCATCATGTAAAAGACATCCATGCAATAAAAACCTTGCACGCCAAATGGGTCCAATTCACGTGCACGTCTGTTTGGCCTGAAACTTCGTGGTAGATAGAAGACATCATTCTAAGAATCTTTTGGTCTGCACGCCAATTCATCTGAGCCTATTTACTAGGTCAAAATCTAGAAAGTTCCCATTTAGAAGGCAAGACTGACTAACTCAAAACACGGGTCCTTACATCCAAGGTGTTTTAGCTAAAGTGTGTGGGAAGGAGACTCCCTAAAACCCAACAATTTCCACTCACAAGGCATCCGTGGCTAACTTCGTACATACCACAAACACGGGTCATTACATCCTCTCCCCCTTAAGACTTTTCGTCCTTGAAAAGAAACAACATACAAGGAAAACAAACACAAGCTACGCATTTGGAAGACAACGAGCCACAACGCCCGGATGGATCACACAACACAACAGGACATCTCAAACACATTGCAATCGCAAAACACATCTCAATAAAAATACCAGTTTACAAGTAGAAATACAAATACACCAAACCATGAGCCACAAGAAAACATATCACTAAGCCACCTCCCACCCTTAAGATTGTTCATCCTCGAACAACTCGGGTGCTGCTCACGCATCACGGACTCACGTTCCCATGTCTCCTCAATGCCACGGTGCTGCCACAACACGCGAACCAAAAGAATAGCACGACCACGCAAAAGCTTCAACAATGGACATGTCATCCTCAATGTCCAATGTCCCCCAATCGATCACATGAGTGAGGTCAGGATGATACTTCCTTAACCGGGACACGTGAAACACGTTGTGCGCTCGACTCGGCCGCGGTGGTAACACTAATCGGTAGGCCACAGGCCCCACATGATCCAGAATCTCAAAATGACCAATAAACCGCGGAGATAGCTTCGAACCTTGCACAAACCGTCGATGTCCACGACGTGGAGAAACACGAAGAAACACATGATCACCAACAGAAAACTCCAAAGGTCGCCGCCGCTGATCCGCATAAGATTTCTGCCGACTCTGAGCTGAT